>JBAMCK010000899.1:600000-900000 GCA_037075185.1 Drosophila pseudotalamancana | reverse complement strand
CCAGTCGAATATGGAATTATGTGTTGTATTCTTATTGGAAACATACTCGTAAATATCAAAAACATATTTGTTGCTCCAAATATCTGGCATTATGCTCACGTCTTAACCATTTTATGGCTCAGAGGGTGTAAAGCGTCAAATAAAAGCCCGAAAACAAAACCGAAATACAATGAAAAAAAAATGAATAGGCAGAAGTCGAAGAAGAAGAAGAAGAAGCAGAACATGTCACCAGCTGCCGTTTTCAATCTTAATATTTGATGTCACACGTCGCATTCGAAAAGCAGCTGCGACCTGTTTTTGGGTTCCAACATCTCGTTTTTTATCCCTCCCACTCTCTCGATAAGGCACCGTGACCCAATTCTCAGGTTTTCATATAGATAGTTGAGTTCAAAAACTGAAGTTTCGAATAGCTCATAAGAAATGCGGCACATTAACAATTTAATGCCTTTACACTTGACTTTCCCATTTGCAAATGAAGTACAATGCATAAATTGGCCGATGTTATACTTATAAAGGTCCGGTTCCTAAATGGTCCTGCATACCAAATGAGATTGGAATTTGGCAAAAATAGAAAGATGAAGATGTAGAAGAAGATGAGATGAAAACCAAGTTATTCCTCATGTCCGGTTTCGGTTAGCTTGTTGGATTGAATGAGCGAATGAATGGAAATGAGTGGATTGTCTGGTCCGCACGGCTAAACACAAATGAACAGATTTTTCTTGCTAAGCTAATGTGCCGATCTTTGTTGTTCTGTTGTTGTGGAAAATGAGGAAAACGAAGAGGAATTGTTGCATTGGCCCAAACTCTAAAATGGCAAAACAATTTAATGCTTCATTGAGAGCCGCACATGTCGCCGGCAAATGACAGCCAATTGGGTTGATAAGAACGGTTTCTAACCCCCCGCAAGCAGGCAGGCAAATTGCTGAAGAACACATCACTGACTGCCTAATGCTCGCTCAGCGCTAAACGGGATTTCAATTTATGACAGATTAAAGATTTAAGAAGTGTTTTAGTTATTCACTTCTAATCGTAAGACTGTGACGAAAACTGCTAATGAAAGTCTTACTGACTGTCTAATACTCGCTCAGAGCTTATAGAGATTCCATATAGATATCTATATATGTTAGCTTTAGAGAAATGCTAAAGTTCCTTATAGCAGATGTAAGTGTAACTGTAAAATGGATTATTCGAGAATTCAGCTTGGGAGTTGTGGGTGATATATCCGAAAGCGTTATCCAGTATCTAGATAATCCTTTAGGCCTGCATTATAAAAGCATTATTTAGGTATACTTAAGTATCAAATATGTGCAATCAATAAATTTGTGGTGTGAGTTTTACAGATAAGAGTATATACATTTTAGCCATTATAATTGTACATTCACGTATATAGTAATTAAAGTAATTCAGTCTCTAAGATATATAGTTACAACCATAGTCAAAACAGACCATCAGCTAAAGATATAACATTAAATAATCATATCGTCATATCGATAAACCATGCCTAACAACTAATATACCCCACTTGCACTTTCTTCGGCGGGCAACGCCAAAATCTTTGCAATCGCTGCTCGCAGTCACTTTCAATGCGGCGAGTTGTCAGAAAAAGCGGCCCAGCCAACAAGCATAGTGGCTAAGAGCAGGGGCGGGGGGTTGTATACAGAGGTGGCTTAGGGGTGGAGTAGCTAAAAGGGGATGGTGGGGGGGGTTAACATTTATATTGAACACTGCGATAAACATATGAAAAATGCACATGCGACTGGGCGCCAAGTTCAATTCCGCAGGCCAAAAGTTTACGCCACTTAATAGAACTTGACGCAAATTCAATTACAACGTGGCCACGCCTCCGCCCGCTAGCACACACGCACACACACAAGCACACAAACACAGGCATGGACACGGAAACGAAGACTTGCTGAAGAAAATTTGCGGAAAAACGTTGCCTGCGAGTTTTCTGTGGAAAACTTTTGCCCACCGGCGGCGGTTTTTTGTGTGATTTCTGTAAACGTTGTCACAGCTCTATCGTTCTACCCCTCCTCTCTCTCTCTCTCTCTCTCTCTCCCTTACTCTCTCTTTCTCTTTCTGTATACATAACTATCTATTGTGTCTGCTTCTCTGTCTGCATCGATGGCTCTTGGCCAGCATTCGATTTGCAAGTTTTGTGCTTGCGGCTGTTTACACTGCAGGCAGCCCCGCCCCCTCACCGCTCCCCCTAAACTTACCCCCTCTCCACCCCTGAACTTTTCGACTGCAATTAGCAAATAAAACTTGGCATATTTTAAGCGTCAATGAGGCGGCTGCCTGCGCAAAAACTTTTGCAATCACTTTCCATTCGCTTCTTATTGGCCAATACTATTGGCCAGAAGTATTGGCCAACTGCTTGACTTAGCGGTGTCCTTTTTCACTTCAGAATCAAATAAGTCTTACTTTTAGTATGATTCACAGTGCAAGTTTGATTTTTACAGTTGTTCCAAATGCATTAGAAAGCAAAGTTACAAATAGAATCTACTATAAAGCATAAATATTTTCAAAGCAATATTTATATTTTTGCTTTAATTATTTGGAGAGGTGATAAATTAATGTAATAAATTCAATTTTATTATATTGTAACACAATAAAAATAAACATATAAATAATTAAAAGCTAAATAATTAACTTTGCAAATCATTTTAAAATTCCCTCATACTTCAAAGGTTGTTGTCTTGGCTAATTCCCAAGTACTTTATAATTGGCCAACAGCTGGCGCCAACCGCAAAGTAAAGCAATTACTTTCAACTGCAAATTGACGCATAGATGGCGCTGCTACGACAGTTAGTTAATAGCAGCCAACACCAGATGGCAGTTGCAAAAATAATATTCGTTGATATTAAATATTTAAATGATTACACAAATCAATAGAAAATTAATAATTATTAATTTTGATAAAAAAACACATAGTTGATTGAATTTCCGTATAAGCCAATGCCTAAATTTTACAATTAATAAAAACAAATCTAACTGTAATAGGTGAGATATCTGTTTATACATGGCAGAATTCAATAATTTCTTTACTCACAAATAAATAATGAACCAATTGCCACTGCAGCACGTTCCGCAGCTTCAGCCGAGTCGAAGATCAATCCTCTAGAATGGCAAGCGAATAGCTTAAGCCAAGAGATAAGCAGCTGCACGCACAAAAGCAAAAACAAAAGCAAAGGCAAAACCAAAACCAAAACCAAAAGCAAATGCAATGCAATTCAATTGAAATATTCGGCATATTAATTAATATAAATACGTGAGCCGCCGCCAATTGAGAGACATTCACAAGCTGGCCATGAATTGCAATTGGATGCTGAGTTTCTTGTTTGGGCTGCTGCTGCTCTCAGCCCTCTGCGATGCCAAGAGGCGGAGAAGGGCTCACCGGGTGAAGCTGAGGAAGCAGACGGATCGTCAGAGCTCTTTCAAATACCTGCAGTACGAGATGACGGCGCTGCGAACGAAGTTCAGGATCACGAGTGCGAGTCCAACCCGATCCTTGGGTACGGCCAATGCAAACCAGACCATCGTACCGCTGGGCAATGCCTACAATACGGAGTATTTCGGCGACCTGACGATCGGCTCCAAGCAGGTCTTCAAGGTGCTCTTCGACACGGCCTCCTCGAATCTGTGGCTGCCCTCCTCCCAGTGTCCGACGGACAATTGCCTGCAACTGAAGCGCTACGATCACAGCCAGTCCAAGAGCTATGTGGCCAATGGGACATCCTTCCAGATACAATATGCCACACGGAACAACCAGGCCACGATCCTGGAGGGATTCCTCTCCACGGACACCATCGAACTGGCCGGCCTGAAGATCAAGAATCAAACGTTTGCCGAGATTACGAAGCTGCCGCCGGATGTGTTCAGTCGGTCCAACTTCGATGGCATCTTTGGACTGGGCTTCAAGGAGATATCCATTGGTGATGTGACGCCTCCGATGTACAATCTGATTGAGCAGGACTTGATCTCGCAGCCCACCTTCTCCTTCTACCTCAATCGCAACAACACGGGAACCATCGACTCGAGTGGGGGAAACCTGCTCCTGGGACCGAGTGAACCGACCCTCTACAGTGGATGCATGACCTATGTGCCGCTCTCGAAGGTCGGCTTCTGGCAGATCACGGTGGGAAGCATCGACCTGGGCAACAAGAATCTGTGCGACGACTGCGAGGCGATTGTCGATGTGGGCACCTCCTTGATTGTGGCTCCGATAGCTGTGCTGAAGATCATCAACGCGAAGCTCGGCTTGACGGAGGCCAACAAGAGGGAAGGCGTCTATACACTGCCCTGCTCCAAGCTCTCCAGCCTGCCGAAGCTCACCTTCAACATTGGACGACGCGACTTCGTTCTGACCCCCAACGACTACGTCGTGCGCTATAACGATGTCTGCGTCTCCGGCTTCACCAGCCTGGAAGACGGCAGCGCCGAGCTGAGCGACGACAGAGGCACCGATTACTCCAAGCTTTGGGTCTTCGGCGACGTCTTCATGGGTCCCTTCTACATGGAGTTCGACATGGGCTACAAACGGCTCGGCTTGGCTCCCAAAGTTTAGATGTAAGAGCAGGACGAACAACTCCTAGATTAATGAATTCATTCATATCGATCAATAATCAAATTCTTATTTTACAAATCTATGCATAGATGCAAATCACAATAAAGTATAATCCACCTATTCCAAAAATAACTCAACTAGTAACTCCTTTGATGATCAATAGATCATTATATCAATTGATCAAAAGTTCTTCATTGATAAGGAGTTTTCCATCGATCGATTGCTAGCAATATTTGATATAATCATTATATATTTATACTGATTTGATTTATACTGATTTATAAAAAATTTGTAATAGAAAGAGAGAGAGAGAGCTTTGGAAAGTTTTATAGGGATAGCTAAAATATGTTACACGATTTAGGATTCTTAGGGATATACCAAATGTAAGAAATATATATAAATTGAGAAATATTGATATGTTACTTCCCTCTACAAATCCATACGTCTTTCTAAGAATCACTTCAAAATTTTAATAACAAATATATTGTATTATTTTATTATTTATATCGTATATCTCCTAACTATACATATATGTAGATAAATTGCAGATTAAGTGTCCCAAATACGATAATAGATCGATCACACGATAGTTCGCACTATAAATATACATATATTCCGTAAAGTGAACTTTATTTGCCTTATGATTATTTTTCTTATCCATTAAATAGTTTTTTTTTTGGTTTTTTGACATATCAAATTTTATCGAATTATTATTTATTATTATCAAATTTCCATATAACAAAATTCAAAACTTCGATAACAATGCGAATTTTCTTTGTTTACCTCGGAGAAACTGATGAGCTTTTTTTTCTTCATCAACAATGAGTAATAAATGGGGTTTGCATTTGTCCAATTCATTTCGAGAACTTAAGATAGCTTCATTAATGAATACCAGAGCTTAACACGTGTAATTTTAGACCGTGCTATAACTGGGAGGTGTACGAGAAGAAGTGCTGACTGCACTGCGCCAAATTGGGTGTTAGTTGTGGAATAAAACTGTTGTCATTATTCATATTAATAATAATTACAAAATTGAATTATTATTATTTTGACTGTCATATTTCCATATATCGAAAACCCTGTAGTATATATAAAATTATAAATTCATATTATGATTTAAAATGATAGAGTTAGATAGACCTCAGACATGATTGATATATAGCATAGTATATATTATATACTGTTGAAGTATTAAAGAATTATTCACTTTGAATAATAAAGTCAAGTTAATATGGAGAACACTCAGACATGATTACTCTGTACTAATTTTCCTCATAATAGAGAATGCTCAATAACATACTTAATGGTATGTATAATTAATAATAATATCTCTATATAAAACATTAAAATCTTTCTTCCACTTATTCCACAAAACTCTCTCAAAGTTCGGTCACCCCCTTTTTTTTTCTCTCTCTGTAATTCTAATTATCAGTCATTCAAATTGTTTATCAATTATGCCACAATTAATGATAAATTTAAAGACTGTGATCAATCCTGAACGGCTTTAGCCTTATCGGCCCTATAAAAGAGCTCGACCCATTCGCAATGCTCAACAGAGTGGCCCAGTCGCTGGCTACAAAAGAGTTTTAAATCGAGGAAGGAAGATGTTCAAGTGTCTGCTCCTGCTGCTGGCCATTGGAGCTGTGGTCAGTGCCGAGCTCTATCGCATACCCATCCACAAGCACCACTATAACAGGACTCGCCACCATCACAAGTCGGCGACCCGCTGGCTGAGCCACAAGTATCATCCGGAGCGGGCTTACTATGTGCCAGATTACGCGGCGCCCAGCTATGAGGACGGCAGCAGCCAGGAGAGTCCCGACTATGTCGTGGAGAATCTCTCGAACGATCAGAACATGGACTACTATGGTGTGATTGGCATTGGAACACCGCCGCAGCCGTTCAACGTGGTCTTCGATACGGGCTCCTCGAATCTTTGGGTGCCTTCGGCCCAGTGTTTACCCACCGACGTGGCCTGCCAGAGCGACAATCAATACAATTCGAATGCCTCCAGCACTTATGTGGCTAATGGAGAGAGCTTCTCCATACAGTACGGCACGGGTAGCTTGACCGGATTCCTGTCCACCGACACGGTCTCCATCGAGGGCTTGGCCATTGTGAATCAGACCTTCGCCGAGGCCATCTCCCAGCCGAATGGAAGCTTCACAGGTGTTAATTTCGACGGGATTCTGGGCATGGGCTACTTCAACATCGCTGTGGATGAAGTGGTGCCGCCCTTCTACAACCTCTACATGCAAGGCTTGATTCCGGAGCCCACCTTCGGCTTCTACCTGGGCCGCAACGGCTCGGCACAAAATGGCGGCCAGCTGGTGCTCGGCGGCGTCGATAGTCAGCTGTTCACCGGCAACCTCACCTACGTCCCGGTCACCCAGCAGGGCTATTGGCAATTCACGGTCACCAGCGCCGTAATGGGTGGCTACATTGTCTGCGACAACTGCCAGGCCATCGCCGACACGGGCACCTCCCTGCTGGCCTGTCCTGGTGACTCGTACACGCAGCTCAACCAGATCATCGGGGGCTACCTGATGGATGGGGACTACTATGTGGACTGCTCCACGATCGATTCGCTGCCGGTGCTCAGCTTCAACATTGGCGGCACCATCTTCGACCTGCCCCCTGCCGCCTACATCAGCAGCTTCTCGGAGGGCAACGAGACCTTCTGCATGTCCAGCTTTACGTACATCAACACCGACTTCTGGATCCTCGGCGATGTTTTCATCGGCCAGTTCTACACGCAGTTCGATTTCTCCGGAAATCGCGTTGGCTTTGCATCTGCTGCTTAAACTCCGGTCGCACTTTCCGTGGGTAATTTAGAGGATGGCATATATACCATATACGAATATACACAAAATATATGAAAAATCTTACAACAAAAAAATTAAACTGCAATTCAAAAATATAAAAAAAAAAATGGTTTAAGATAAGTTTGACTCTGATATAGTTTGAGAATAATTTGTAATCTGCAAGATGATTGAATTATGTCGTCAAATATCAATGAATTAATGCATCTTTATTAGCCAGTAGGTTGATAAGTTCGTCAGTCAGAAGGTCCATCAATCAATTCATCAGTCAATTATCAGTCAATCACTTAATATATTAGACTATCAGTCAATCAGACTATCAGTCAGACACTCAAATATGAGAAATAAAAGTTGAAGTTATTTAATTAAGTTTGAAATAAACAATTTAGCAAAGTTCTCAATAAATACTTTCAAAAATTTAAAAACATTTTTAAAAGTTCAAATAAAAATCTGTGACTGCAAAATTAAAATTAGTATTAAATTGGTTTTTTTTTTTTTAATTATTTGTTGTCCGGAGTTGGAGGCTTGTTGCCCGTAGCTGAGAAATTTCCGCCGTAAATTCCACGCGGAGTGCGCGGCGTTTGTTGATGCTGTTGTTGTTGTTGTTGCTGCTGTTGTTGCTGTTGCAGTTGTTGCTGTTGTTGCTGCAGCTGCTGTTGCTGCAGCTGATGCTGCTGCAGTGCGCGTTGCTGCAGCATCGCCTCGTAGAGTATGGCAGCGGCTGCTGAATTGGACGATTGCTGCTGCTGCTGCTGCTGCTGTTGATGCAGCTGTTGTTGCTGCTGCTGCTGTTGGTGTTGCTGCTGATGCAGTTGCTGTTGCTGCTGTAGCTGCTGCTGCTGCTGCTGTTGCTGTTGCTGCTGATGCTGATGGTGCTGCGTCGCATTCTGACGCAGATTGGCCGCCAGCAGCTGGGCGTACACCTGGTTGATGTCGTTCGCATTCCCGGAGGCCATTCCGTAGATGGGCATCGACATATTGTTGGAGGCGCCGGCGACGAGGTGCTGCTGCTGCTGGGCCTGCTGCTGCGGCAGCTGCTGCTGCAACAGCTGCAGATACAGCTGCGACAGTTCGTTAATGGTCGCCGTGCCACGCCCACTTATGTCGCCGCCCCCGTGGGTGCATTGCTGCATAGCCGCGGGCAGCATCTGATTGAAGTTCGAGTTCTGCAAGGGATTAAAAAGTCTCTTCAGCCAGCATGTTTACCTACTCACCGCTGCTCCGCGTCCAGTGTGCCCTACAATGGCCGGCTGCTTGCGTTCGTAGAGAGCTTTGGCACCCCGCTCAAAACCCGGCGGCGGCTGCGCCTTCTGGGCAGCTCCTCCCACATAGCTTGGCATTGGCTGCGTTTGCGTCTGAGTCTGCGACTGCGACTGCGACTGGGTCTGGTTCTGGGTCTGCGACTGGGCCTGGGTCTGATATTCGTCGCCGCACAGAGCGTAATGCTCGGCTGCCTTGTGGTAGCTGAAGCTCCCGTTCTCCGGATGCCCGGTGGTGTCGCCGTAAAGTGCGTTCAGCACCTCGTTCAGGAATCCCGATGTGGCCGCCGCGGTTGGCTCGAACAGGGGCTCCGAGTCGGGAGGCGGCGAGGAAAGCTCCTCCAGGCGGCCGGGCTGGGCGTCGCTGGTGGGTCGCCAGATCTTCTTGGCCAGCTGCTCATAGGCGTTGGCTGAAAGAAGCAGCAGAAGAGTTGGCCAACAAATGCAGATCGTCAAGTTGGACTATTCTTACGTTCGGCAGCTCTTTTGGCACCGTGTGCATCCATTTGATCAGAGATTCCCACTACTCCTCTATAGGAGAGGCTCAGCAGCAGTTTCTTTTCTCCAGCCCGATTGAACAGTCGATCTAATCTGAACAGCAGTTTTTGTTTGCCTTTGTTTATGCCAATTGCATTTGTTTATGCTATCGAATTATGGAATTTATAACTTTTAATTATTTATTTAATTTCTCTCTTCCGCCTCTTGAAAGTTTCCCTTGTAAGTTGTTTTTTCTGTTTTTTGAATGGAGAAGCGAGGAAGATCCGAGTGTGACATTCGCCTCGGATACACGAAGAGAGAAACAGAGTTGTCAATGTGTGCGTGAGATGGGCAGCACTGGCGGCGACTGCGAGCTTAGCGACTGCATTATTTTTAGACCAGAATGACACTTGCCAATTGGCTATCAATTGGCTAGAATGAAGCAGTTCTCCATGGCTGAGTTGCCTAATTGGCTCGTGGACAAGGATTTTAATTGCTGGTTAAGAATGGATGTTTGCTAAGGTGAGACATTACGATTTCCAACAGCCTAGGATTGTTAGAAAGAATATAAATTCACTTTATAATATAAAGCAAAATGTATGCACAATTAGTTTAAATGTATGTATGTATAACACATATAAAACGATTGAATGGAAGTAAGCTGAGAAAAGGTTTTACTTGCAACCCTTAAAATAAAATGATAATAATAGCAATAATAGCATTAATCATAATAATAATAATAATAATAATAATAATAATAATAATAATAATAATAATAATAATAATAATAAAAATAAAAATAATAATAATAATAATAATAATAAAAATAAAAATAATAATAATAATAATAATAATAACAATAATAACAATGTAATAATAATTTCAACAATATGCATTTTATTACACAACGACAATAACGTTAACAAACAGAGATAAAACAGAACCAAGCAAGGCTTAATGTGCCCTTTGTTTAGAGCGTTGTGGCAGCTGCAACCTCCTCCTCAGCCGCCTCGACAATCGCATAACAGAATCCGGCGCCCGATCCGGCCAATTTAGCGTAGCCCGGCAGTTTTAATAGAGTTGGAACACAGCTGAAAGTGAAGAACAAAAGTATTAACGAAGGGTGAACTAATTGACACTCTTTTTCATCCACTTTTTCGCTTACACATTCTCCGTGGCATTGTTGCCGCAGTTGCCGTGCTCATTCCAGCCCCAGGTGTAGATCTCCCCGGCCGTAGTGCGCAGCAGTCCGTGCTCGGCGCCCATGTGCAGACGTGCCGGGGTGTGACCCTCCTCCAGCTGGAGCTGGAGCGGCGTTGGCGTCGCCCGCTGCTCACAAAATTCGCCTGTGCCCAATTGGCCGTAGCAATTGCGACCCCAGAGTAGAATGCTGTTGGTCTTCAGTACGGCCGCATTGTGCGTCCAGCCGACGGCGAGCTGACGCACATCCTCCTCGAACTGAAAGGCATTCGACTGGCCGAATTTATTGTCGCCCAATGCCACGATTCGCCTGCTGCTGCCCTCCTCCAAATTGACGCACTTCAGCAGCATGTGATTCTGTCCGCTGACCAGCGAAACAATTCGCAATTCGTTCGGATTGTGCGCTTGAATTTTCATCACGTTGCAGCGATGCAGTGAAGTCGACGTTATGTCCAGTTCCATGGGTGGGGGATCCATAATGCGCAGACGACCAAACACATAGATCTTCCTGTCCTCTGTGAGCACCGCGCAGAAGCGCAATCCAAAGCTAATCCTTATCGCAGGCTCCTCCCTGGGCAGATGCACTGGCATGGGTCGGCGGACGGCGATGAATCCACGCTGGCAAATGCCGAGCTGCTGAAAAGCATTCGAGCCCCAGACAAAGAGCCTCTTGGTCAGCGTGATGGCGCCCGAAATGTCCCAGCCACAGCAGATGGACTCCACAGGCACTTCCTGCAATGAATAGCGAGTGGATTAATATGGAATGTTTGATAGTTAGCTGCAGCTCACCTCAAAGTATTCGGTGGGCACCATGGCGAACTCATTGTGGCACTCCTCGTTGGAATTGAGGCCCAGCTGGCCGCGATTGTTCCAGCCGCAGGCGTGGACACGTCCGTTGCTGTCTAGGATGAGGACATGGCCGCCGCCGCCACGAATGCAGCGCACCAGGTGCGGCACAAACGAGTATTTAGACAGTCGCTGCGGTGTCATGCACAGCTCCGACTCGTAGCCAAGGCCGAGCTGACCGTGAGAATTGGCGCCCTGTGCGCAACCAAAGGAAATCACTCATTAATTTGCATTGCAAATGACAAGACGTTGGCGATGTCGCCTGCGCACTTACCCAGGCATAGACATCGACATCCATTGCGGCCACCAGTTGCTGCCACCAGGCAGGATCAGGGTCAGGGCCTGGGTCTGGGTGTAGTCAGCAGGCGGAGGCAGAGTCGGAGGCGAAGGCGGCGACGGCGTTGCCCTTCCGGTTTGTGTTTCACACGTTGATTTAATACGCCGCAGTCACGCCAACAATGTCCGTGTCGCCGACTGGGACTCCAATTGCCAACTGCAGCCGCTGCTCGTCCTCGCGCGCTGTTCATGTAAAACTGAGCCCTTTCGCTGCCGACCAAATAACTTTTATATCCTTTCGCTGCAAGTTTTTCGTGGTCGTTGCTTAACGCGAGCCAATTTACAAGCTGGCCATGCGTGCAGCTGAAGCCAATTGCCTTTTGATGTTTTAATAATATTTAATTCAATATTTTACAGCATTTGCAATTAATTGTGCGCTTTCATTAAATGAACAGTGTAAATAAAAACAGAAGCGTTGCCAGCAGATAATTCTGTAACTCGCTGTTTACAAAACGTACGCATATAAATCGCTCATCTCGCCGGTTCAACGAGGTGGCAGCATTGGTCGAACAGATGTTCGTGCTATCTCAGCTGTTATGCTACTCACGCAACGGCAAGCATAAAAGAGTGCGTGTGAGCAGAAGCGCGCGCAAATAACATAATTTTGAATTTAATGTATATAACATGAGTGGTTTATGTTGTTTCAAATTGATTTTATGTACGCATAACTGCACACTAACATATTTATTAATTTAATATTTAGTGGCAAGGTGTTATTAATTTACTAAATTATTAGTGCTGATTATAGAAATGTATAGCATATAACATGAGTTATTTATGTTATGTAATGTTATTCTGTTTCAATATAATTTAATGTTGCTTACATAGCAGTATACTAACATATTTTTAAATTAAGTCAGTTAAGTAAAAAAATACAATAATATACTTTAAACTTAATTTTTTTACTTGTGTTGTATTATTCGATTTCTACAAGCAATAACATTATCTCACATTCACGCCAGACAACAGGATAGACAAATTATAGCAAAAAAATAGAGTTAAGCAACATTTCGACTTGAAAATACCCTACAACATTCGTCATTCCACGTGCGGCAACAGCAGTCAATTAATTGTAAACTATTTGACTGTAAAATGTTGCGTGCAATCGAAAATCTGAAAATCTGAGCTGAAGTTTGCCTCCGATTGCGTTCGCTTGCGTGCACGATTTTACCCCGACTTGGAATAATGTGAAAATCATTAGTTTTTATTTGTGGCGTTTAGGGCGTATGCGAAGCCGATGTCAAGCTTCGAGCTTATTTTGCATTGCAAATGCGAACTCAAAGTGCATTTTTCACCTCTGCCAGCGCCTACTTTTTTGCCCAAAGGGCTCGCATGTTACCTGCGCGTTGCAGTATTTATTATGTCCTGCTGCTAGTGTTGGTTAGTGTTGCGCTTTTGCTGGTGCCGTTACTCGGGAAGCCGTAATTAAAACCAGTTGGGGTACAGTTGGTGTTGGGATATATTTGATATACTGGCAAACTATTGGCTAACAATCTGATATTGTAAGCTTTCTTTATATAATATATAATATTATAAAGTCATACTATAGTATTTTATTATGAGCTTAATAATCTCAACTGCAAATTTAAAGCTTCAACAGTATAATTTTCAATATAATGCAGGCAATTCTTTCGCCACTCCTTAATAACCTTCTTTCTTTTCTATAGAGCTCCCCTTTTCTGGCGACAATTAAAGCTTAATTAAAATTGCATGCACTTTAACCTTCGCCATGAACTTTGACAGGCTAATTACAATGGGTTTATATGCAGTTCGCGTGTCCTTTCGAACGGAAGGCGGGTTTTATAATCGCTTTATACAACCAACGAAGAGATTCGTTTTGGTTAAGTGTATAATTTTCGATATGCGCTAAATGGTTGATTATCTAAAAATTTAAAAGATTCCCCTGCAAGATTTTAATATTTTGTCTATGGGTTTAGATCTCAGTTGACACATAAATACATACATAGGTAAACCTTACTTGACAGCATTAAATATTTCAACGTATTACACGTTTTTTTCCTTGAAGAACTAGCACTTTTTTTTAAATTGCCGCCACACTCAACTAGTTCCGAACTGGTTCGCCAACAGCTGTTTTCCATTGCGCATGCAAAAGCCGTTACAATTGCTCAGTACTGCAGCCAGTCGCAAACAGTGTTAGAAAGCAAAAATTGGGCGCGAATTCAAATTTTCTGCCGTTAGCAAAGTACGGCACATGAGATTGTTTTTGCCTTTGTTCCCTAGAGTGTGATTCCTTTGCGAAGGAAACGTGACTCCATTTTCTCTATGGTTTTTCGTATGTTGTGACTTTTTACGTCCTTTCACGCTTTTTTCTGCTTATTGTTTGGTTTTTCTTCTTTCATTTGCTATTTTGAAATTAAATCTAATTTAATGGGAATGCGTGTTGTTGTCTCTGGATTTTGCTCTTAGCTGTACTCTATTCAACACACACACGCACTTGCAATTAAATTTAAGAGTGAAAATTGCACATGTTTGCATTTCCCTTGCATTGTTTTTATATTTCTGTCCTCTCCCTATTTCCTTTTTTTATTTTTTTAATGTTGCGGTTCAGTCGAGAAGCTTCGTAAATGTCGATTGGCACTTGCAATTAAACGCTTGCCTTTTAATGCCAATTTCTGTTCTCCTTTCAACAGGGCGAGAAATTCTTTTCAGCTCTTGAATTACCAGAGATAAACGAAGTGCGTGAGTGTTTTTTTTTTTAAATAAGATAAAAACTATTATGTGAAATTTTAAATTGCTGTAAGCTGCGTAATTTATGTAAGCCAACATTATATTTATATTTTATATTCACTGCGAGTTCACATTTTTGAAAATATTTAGTTACTAGTAAATCCCATTTCGAAATGTAACTCCTAATTTAAAGCGATTTCGATATTTTATCTCGAAAAGTGCATTCTCAAAATTTACTCCATAGTTTCTGTCATTAAATTGTATAGATAAACAACAACAATTGTATACCTATCTATTTAAGGACGAAGGACACCCAACAGTAATATCCTAACTGCTGGAAAAATGATGAGAAGTGAATCGATGCACTCTCTGTCAACAGCAGGAACATAAAACTGAACACAAAATGCAGTCACAGTATTAAGCACCATAGCAGCATTGAAGAGGGGGTTAGGGGGTAGCCCAAGGGGGTTGCTAAGGGGGTGGCAAACAAATTCAACTGCGGCTGTGGACGTTGGCAGTGCTCAAAAGTCATTTGACCACTAATCATGACTGTGGTTTGCACTGTTGTCCATTGCTCGGTCAGAGCCATGCCCATCGTGATTCCGCCCCTAAGCCATTGTTAAGCTCGAAGCCAACCCCTACCACCTCCCACTATACCATTCAATTCCCCTGCCGCAGAGCAGTCAAATTATGAAAAGTGTACATTTTGCTTCTGACACTTCGAATTAAATTTCGAAAATTTCAAATGCCAAACGGTGTGGCAGCCGGTCGCGGACCCCTTCTCGATTCCCCGCCTCTGCTTTTCTTGTGCATTCCCTAATTGCTCAATCAAAAACCGTATGCAATTCCTTTGGGCTAAATCCCAAAAAGGGAGCTTAAAATAAATTTTGGAAAAAAAGAACTGAAACTGCGTTTCATGCTTAAACTTCGTGCGCGACGGCAGCTAACGGAAGTGTTTGGCGGTTGAGCAGGTAAGAGCACAGGTGTAAAGAAGGGAGAGAAGTGGGTGGGTGGTGTGGCAAGGTGGTGCAGAAGGAAGGAAAGTGTTTGCCACTGGCAATGCCAAAGACAACAATGCTAAACTTTGGCTGGCTGTCAGTGCACTACAGAAGGGTGCAAAAGAGAGTGCAAAGGAGGGGGTGGGAGGGTGTTGCGAGGGGTTAAACGGAAACGGAAGCGCATTGAGCAAAGTTGTTGCAGTTGTTGGCCTTTGTTTCGCCAATCCTGCAGCAGCAGCAGCAGCAGCAGCAACAGCAGCAAAAGCAACAGCAAAGCAATTTAAGTTAAACAAGCGCACAGTCTACAACCAAAAGTCCATGTGCCACGCCCCCTTTTGTGTGCTGCTCCCCCTTCGGCACAATATACTTGTCAAATATAGTCTTTTCTTTATTTCTGGAAAATCTGCTCAAGTTTTTGCCATTGGATTTGTGCTGCACACTTTTCAAAAATTGTTTTTCTTGATTGACTTAAAGTTTCGACAGCGTGTCGCGTAATTTTTGACATGCGTTGCGCGAAAAGCGAGAAAAAGAAAATAATTTTATTTTATAGTATAGTTTATTTTATTTTCGAAAAGAGAGTTTAACTAACTAGTTAGGGGATCTGTGCGAAATGTCTTTTGTTTTACTTTTTACAATGTTCCTTTAACCACACTTCGAAGCTCGAACAGTAGATTAATCCTAAGTTAATTTACCATGCAACAATTAATCGGAAATTAATGTTATATTAATTAATCCTATTATATTTTTTGGAAATAAATTGTTCTAGCTGATTAATAAATATTTATTCTTAAAAAAATAAAAGTTTGATTGCGTATATTCAAATTTTTTAAGAAATTGCTTGGATTAATCTTGTTCAAAATCGTGAGAAGCATAGAATCTGTATTATTAAATAGATTTATATACTACATAAGATATTTTATTTTTAAGATAATACTTCAGTTTTTTTATTACCTATAGATTATATTAATGCTGAATAAAATTTTAGACATAGAGAGTTATTATATATCACATTAATATACAGTTCTCATTTATCCTTGTAAAGATTCAAAACTTCATTACTTTATAAAGATTGAAGACAGCCTTATCCAACTTGGTTAAAGTCAAAAAAACTTTAACTTATCCGATTAATAGATTGTTGATTATGCTTAGCGCTCTATACCAAATTTTAATTAACTGCTCAGTTGATTGCAGATTAGAGAAGATTAAAAAGTTCCCTTGGGTTAAAAATTGGCGACGCTCTAGGACATACCCTTTAAAATGTTGCCTCGATAAGCCGATGGGTTTGCCTAGTTGATAAATCTCTTAGCTCGTTGCTGGCTGCTAACTAATTATATAACATAGTTTGCCATCAAGTTGTGCAAGTTTTTCAATATTTCAAGCGGAAATTCGCTCCTCTTGATTTTCCGTTGCCAATTTTCACTCGCTTGGCTCTTCAAGTGGCGCCTGCTCGATAATTATTATGTAAATTGCTTAAAAATGCACCGCAGGTAAGCCCAAAGGAATCACTTTGTTCCGGTGCCACGCCGCCTGGCCCTCCTCCTCTTCCTCCTCCTCTTTCTCTTCGTCTTCTTCTTCTTCTTGCTTTCGTCTCGTCTAGTCGTCTCTCGACCAGCCGTCGCGCTGCATTAAGCCTGATTGCATTAAGTTTGCTTTCCGTCTTGGCTGGAACACAAATTCCCGCCCATCATTTGGCTTTAATCTATGCACTCGGAATTCCTCAGCATGCATTTCGTATTAGCCAAATTTTCGCATGCTTCGGTGGATGCCGCTTGGTCTTAGAGACCGTATCGTCTAGTGTTGCAGTCGGATACTGATGGGTGCCACTGTAGATGCTTGATTGAACCGTAACTCGCACAGTGGGCTAGGTACCATTGATTTGAGCAACAAATTGATGAGATGTTTTCTATTGAAAACTTAAGTTTATTTGTTTATACATATGTATGTGTATAAAATATTCGTTTGGACTAACTTATTTTTATATATGTAGATTACTAATTGAGTAGTGTATCATACATAACTTTATCAGATTTCAAATCTGTGCCTTTTAAATCTATTTTCGCTTAAGTACATTTAGATTAAGATAAGAGTAGATTATACTAAAGGAATAAAGTATGTTTAAATATAGATATAGGAAATTTAAAGAGAATATCTAAATTCAATTTTAATGCACTTTAATAGATCTTTAAATAAAATAGAGATATATAATATATATAGAAATTGTTAAAGAGATAGGAACTATATTAGGAATAATTCATCCCCAATTTTCACCTCTAATATCCTTAAAGTTAGTTAAGCTTTGTCCCATTTTTACCCCAAAGTTTGCCTGTCACATCCACTGTAATGCAGGCCTTTGAAAGCGTAATTGCGCTCGACAGGATATTGATGATTCTCTTTACGTCTCTCTCCGCTCCCCGTTGAGACCCCTTTAGCCCAATCGACGACCATTGAAAAGCAGGTATTCATCGAAGTTTCGACCCTGTTTAATCTTGAGAGATTTTCGCACATTTTGTGGCCAGTTTCCGCTTTCACTTCTTCAGTTGTTGTTTTAGTTGCAAATAATTAATTTGCGCAAATTGCAAAACTTGGCCTTTTCAATGGGGGAAAATGCATAATTGAGCACTTTATTGAATTCAAATTTTGGATTCGTATTCTGGATGAATGCATTTTTTATACACTACACACTAATTGCACATGCGATCAAGGGATTGTTTAGTTGTTAAAATCGCTGTCCATTTCCCATATTCCATTCTCCATTTTGCATTTCCCATTTCCCATTTCGCATTTCCACATTCACTGCTAATATCAATTCTCAGTTTCCGCTGGGCCACAATTTATGCAAATGAGGCAAATGCGGTTCTCAATATCAGGAACTAAGCGTCTAAGCATTGTCCTTGTACTCGGCTTAATTGTCGGACGTCCTTCCAGTTGCGCCTCGAACTGTTTTCATGCCCAATGGGCAACTAATTATTTGTTAACATAACACGAGTGGCAATTTAAATGCAATTAAGTTCAGCTGCGTAGGCACAGAGACGCGGACATGGACACGGACGAGGACACACACACACACACACACACACACACACACACACACACACACACAGAAGCACAGATGCAGAGCGAGCGAGACTCAAATCCAGGACCTCATCACGGTTGAGGCTTAGTCGAGTCGGTTCAAATGGCTCATTAGAGCGTGTCCTTCAAATCTTTGGTGCACAATTCAATGTGCACCGACTAAGCTTCGTTTTACAGTTAAGCACAATGCGAATGGATTAAATAACGGTAAGCCGGTCGGTTTTTCGGTACTTCTTGACATTTTATCTCCTACTCAAATGTAAATTTAAAATATTCCAAAAAAGTTTAGATTAGACTTTGATATTATTTATTCATTTGCCCAAAATTTAATTTAAAGAGAAGTTTGCCTAAAATTTATTTTAAAGATTTTATTACTAGCAAAAGGAGAAGCACAGCAGCTGCATAAAATGAGTAAATTGTGCAGGGTATGTTCTAGTAGTGTACTTTTATGCATTTGTCAAATAATTTACATATAAATAAATTTATTAGTAATTCTATTAAATGTCTTAAGTAATTCATAAGTTCAACGCATTTAACAATTCAATTTCATCTTAGCTTAAGATTTTCTTTTCAAATACATACATACATATTTACATATGCAAGCACATGTGCATATGTCTATCTATTTGGTTATAAATGTTGTTCACATGGGCAAAGATAAAGTTCTCATACATATTAAAAAGGAATTGCATAAAATGTTGAATGCATAAAAATGACAAATTGTTAAACATGGATAAGAGCTCGTGCTTAATTCAATCCGGAGTCAACAATCCGTGACTTTTGCAGGTTGCGGGCTTTCTGGACGAAATGCAAAGTTGACAATTTAATTACCAACATGCAGAGCAGAAACCATAAGCTGAGACCTTGACCAAGCTGTCTGGCCGAAACGTATTCCCTTCTCCAAATCCGGAATCTTATCCGCATCAGGCACTTGATTTTCATTTTTGCATTGTTTGTTTGGCTGTGCATTGAAGGCAGGGAGCAAAGGTGGCCGCTCAAAATCTATTTAGACCAGAATGGCCTGGCCATGATTTTAGCCAAATTGCATTCGGCCTCAAACTTGGTTAGGCCGAAACAACAAATGAGATTACAACGCAGCACAAAGAGTCCTGAATGCGATTGTCCAATCCAACAGCCCGTACGGTAAAGCTTCTATTATGACATTGTTTTAGGTAAAACAAAAACGGAGCTATGCAACTTTCTCACTAGATTTGTAGGACAATAATTATCATTATGACAAGACAATAGTTTTTAATTTGTATTATTATTATCATTATTATGGCCTAATTATTTATTACTGTTAAGCATTCGTTTATCATTATTTTTAGAATGACTCGCATTATAATTAATGTATTGTCATTGTCATTGTCATTCTCATTCTCATTGTAATTGTCATTGACATTGTCATTGTCATTGTCATTGTCATTGTCATTGTCATTGTCATTGTCATTGTCATTGTCATTGTCATTGTCATTGTCATTGTCATTGTCATTGTCATTGTCATTGTCATTGTCATTGTCATTGTCATTGTCATTGTCATTGTAATTGTCATTGTCATTGTCATTGTCATTGTCATTGTCATTGTCATTGTCATTGTCATTGTCATTGTCATTCTCATTATCATTGTCATTGTCATTGTCATTGTCATTGTCATTGTCATTGTCATTGTCATTGTCATTGTCATTGTCATTGCCATTGACATTGTCATTGTAATTGTCATTGTCATTCTCATTGTCATTCTCATTGTCATTCTCATTTTCATTTTCATTGTCATTGCCATTGTCATTGTCATTGTCATTAGCATTAGCATTATTATGAGGTGGTGAAAGTGCATCCAATGGTCGTCGTCTTCGAATTGCCGTTACTTTTCTTTGGTTTTGAATGTCAAATGCAGGCTATAAGGCAGATAAGCCCGCCAAACTGCAACCCATTTGATGGCCAACAAAAATAACAACTGGACAAATATGTGTGTTTGGCTTTGGCGAATGAGATGCATGCAAATGAGCTGAATAATGAGCAGTTGGCTGCTGTTGCAGTGTTGCACAATGGCGGAACCCGACAGATTCAAACAGCCCGTTTAGCTGGGAAGGCAGCTGCTGTGGCACTAATTTCCAGTTGGTGCAACAGCCACTCCTACATTATGGCCCAGTGGCAGTGTCAAAGTGTCAGTAAGTCAACAAGAATGCACTCTGGCAAACGCTCCAAAGGTTGCGGAAGGATGCAAGGCTCTGGGTCTGAGTGTCCTGGCCAACCCGGCACTCGACTTAACACTTTGAATGTCATTAAAACGTCCGTCCGAGCGTATTGTCCTCCACTCCCCTCCCCTACTCCACTCCTCTTCTGATCAACTCCTCTCCCGGTTTCCCATTTACCCGTTTACCCGTTCTACTGCTCCACTGTCTGACACTCAGTCAATGTCTCACTAACAATTGTCAACAGGCTCAAGCAGCGTGCAGCACTGAGAGTTTGCATTGTTGCTGCTCCTGTTCGCTTTTGTTGTTGGCCCCTTTGTTAACCCTTTTTGGCATGTTGTCTGCACTCGCCAGCATTTGGGCCAGAAAAGCGTTTGTCAATTTTACGCTTGTCGACTTTCTGAGTTGTCCTTTTCGTCCTATTGTCTATTCTTTATTGTCGCGCTTCCAGTTGCAAGCCGGCATATCCTTTTCCTCTTCCTCTGCAGCAATTCTCTAAGCAATTGTCATTTCCTCTCATACAGTCTACAAATTTAAATTCCAATTGAATTGCTAATCAAGTTTCTTTGATTGCATCCACTTATAAATACGGTTTAATTGTCCATTTCACAAATATCTCAAAAATATCTCAAGAATCGATTGAAATTCAAGTTTATTTATAATTATTTATTTATTGAATTTAATTAAATCTATTTAATTTACTGACTTTTCGTATTAAATAGAGAGATCTTGTATTTAACATTCAGTTTAAGATTAAAAGCTTACAGTCTATGTTAAATTTAACATGCTCTCCCTTAAGGCTCATTGAGCAAAAGCGCACTGTTAATGGTATGTTAAATTAGTGACTGCTGTTAACTTTTATATCTTAAAGACTAAATAACAATTATTGATTATATGTATTGAACGAAATTATAATAAATACCATAATATACCATTAAAATATAAAAAAGAAATAAAATATTTTTTATTTGATCCTTTGCATATAATAATATTATATAGATTCATTTAAAAGACAATTTATTGATTCTTTAATGCATCCATATGGAGGCTTAAATCAAAAGCCCGTAAACCTATGGAAATTTAAGGCTAAGAGCTGGTTTATCCGTAGGTATTTGTGATTGCAGCCTTTGGCGATTTTGGTCAGCATCAGAGCCGCACAGGACTAAGTACAAAATGCTGGCGGTCCGACGTTTAGGAGCTTATTAAATTGCCATTACCTAAGCTGGACATCAGGGACGCGAGTGTCCGGGAGTTCGGGGTATCCGGGTGTATGAGGATGGGGGATTGGATGGCCCGGACTCCGGGTGCCGCATTTGCCACTCAAACGTGGGATTAGCGGCGATGATGACAACAGCTTGACGTCGCATCCACGACAGCCAGCAGCTCCATTAGCCGGATGGAAAGAAGGTGTCGAGAGGGACACACACACACACACACGCACACACAGACACACTCACACACAGGATTTATGTGGCCATGATGTAGGTGCATAAATCCAGCAAATATTTCACATTTAAATGGCCAGAAATTAACTGAAGCTGGCAGCCACTAAGGATTGGGCAGCAGCTAAAGTGCGGAAGGAAAATCCGAGGAGTAATCCACAAAAGCTGAAAAAGCTGAAAAAGCCGAGAGCGAAAGGACACACACAATGTGCAGTAAAAGTCGAGCCAGCGACAACAAAAGCCCCAAACACTTGAGTCCCAATATATATGTATGTACACCTCCATACAAACATATATATATATACAGAAGTGGGGACCTGAGGGCGAGCCTTAATGTGCTTTAAATGCTATCGAGGAGAGAGCGAAGGAAGAATCCTTGCTGCATTCATACGGCAAATATCAAGTGCATCATCAACAACAAGCAGCAAGGACGAGACCCAACTACATTTGGCTGCCCGTACACCCGGACATCAGTCCGTGCTCATCCCAAAACCCATTCAATGTCCACAAGCCAAAAATAGTTGGGCATGCTTGACTAGCAGATACCCTCGGGGACATAAGTTGTTGAATAAATTTGTAGATAAGTGCCCGCTCATTACGAAGATAATATGCAATCCAACTGTGTATACAGACCAGTCAAGGACTTTAGTAATTTAAATAAGTTTTTGATTGTAGTTTGTAGGGTATACGAGTTGGTATTTGAGTTGGAAATTTGTTAAATCTGTGAGTAGACCTTATTCGGTTTCAGTAAACATTAAATATGAGCAGTACTTTATATATGTAAGCCTCGAATTTCCAGATCTTATAGTTCTCCAAATCGAGCCTTTAGTGCAGATCGGACAAGGCTTGAGCGACTTGAGAGTTCGTATAGCCAATATTCCCAACCCACCCATATTGAGTGTTAAGAGGGTATTAAAACGAGTAACCAGAAACAGAAAACCAGTTCGTATCGCTGTCTCGACGGCGTCCTTGGCAGCATCAACGTTATTATCGCATTGAGCACTGTAAAGTACCGAATAATCCAGAGGATAATGAGCATGAATGAACGTGAACCGTTTTGTATTTTGTTTTGAATGAGAAACTGGGGCTAAAAACAACCCAGCCATGAAGGGCAATCCAATGAAATAACAGCCCAGTGGCTGCCCAAGTGCTCTCAACTTACCAGCCATATCTCAAGCATCGCGCTGAATACTTTTGTGAGGGACAAAGAGAAAATCTGTAAACGGCAACAAATTCAGCTCAAAGCAACATAAAGCAAAGTTGACGATCCAAAAAATATATGTATATTATATAATATATTATGAAAGAAGTCCATTTTGAATGCTGAATGGTAAAAAAATACAATTATATTGAAATTTCTAAGAGTTGGAGTAGACTTGAGATTGTATTTGTTCGCAAATTGAATTGAATGTTGGTTTGGTTAATACAACACTGAAATGAACCACAAGTAAATATGATTAAGTTGGGCGTGCTCGACTAGCAGATAACCTGAACTTTTCTCCAAGCTTTTCTTCGCTGCCTCTCTGAAATCTAATATCGTTTTCGATAACGATAGGACTTTCCGTGTTCTTGTTATTGACAAAACATTTTAATTTATCGAGCATATCTCGAGGAGCTAGAGGTATAAAAATATGTATATAATATATATATTATTTTTGGATGGATTCTCGTTTCATAGATGCTAACTCCGCTTCAATAGATCCCAGGCTTCCTTCGATAAACCCTAATCTGAACCAATTTCCGTATCTTTTCTAAACAGATTTTTTGTATTTCGTAGCATGCTCTTAATGGTTTGTTATCTGTATGAATTGCGAATCTAAATTTGAATGGAAGAAATATCATAACTTTAAGCAAATGTCCCTAAATTAGGGTAAATGGGAGAACATGGCCAAAAGGACCCTTAAGCTTTATGGTAGATGTTGCTACTAGTAATTACTTATTGAAATATCTTTGTAATGTGCTGCCACAGGAGAATGTGTATGAGTTTGTGAGTGTGAGTGTGTGGGGACATGCAATGAGAACACGATGTCCTGTGGTCATGGATATTAAATTTAATTTCATATTTTCCATATTTACATAGAATATTTATGACAGGGTCGCTCACAGCACACACACAGAGCTCCAAATGGAGGCCACATTTCGCCTCGATTCATTCTCTCTGGCATCTTTTTTTTTTACAGTTTTGTCATCAGTAGAGAAGCTGGCCAGAACAGAGTTCATTAGTTTTTGCCATTTTGTTGTTGTTGTTGTTGTTGTTTGCTTATTGTGGCAGATTCGCCTCCTGGCCCCCGGGCCTCTCATCTATTCCATCTGCCATTACTCAGTCCGTAAAGTCCCGGAGCTGGTCGGAACTGTTCCGTTCTATTCATGGCAACAGAACGAATGAATGAATGAATGAGCGAGTGAATGAATGAGTAAGTGAGTGAGTGAATGGCTGTGAGCTGCTGTAATGAAAAGTTGTAGTAACTTGTTGTGTGCATAATTTGAGTCGCTGCATCCATGCTGAATGCCGCATGTTGCACTCTTAAAGTTTCCACATGCCCCATGTGCCCCATGATTAGGTTACATAGATATGCCTTCTTCCATGCACCAGCATGTGAAGTTTATTTGTTAGTTGGTTATATAATTAGAAAAGCGGGGTTATAGTTTACTTTGACCGGGCTTTGGTGTTTCCTTTATATTTTAGTCCATTTCCATCTATTTCCTGCGCTTGCAAGAAATGTATTTGATATATTTATTTGTCATTTAATAAGATTTTAAGGTAAGTTTAAAGTTCAATCATAGTACTCTGTTATTTGCTTTGGAGAAATGCTTGTCAATCAATCAATCAATCAATCATTCAGTCACTTTAAATTAATAGCTATATGCATACATATGTATTAAGAGAGTTCGCTTTTCTTTTTTATATACAAATAAATAAATTATGTCAATTATTAAAACTATTCCTAAAAGAGTATAAGAATAAAATGCAATTGCTTCCCCATAAAGTGACCATGGAGGACACTCATTTATTCAGACTAAAACGTTTTTCACAAAGATAACGAACATGCAAACAAATGTGCGAGTAAAAATAAATATGATGTACGCTATTAATATTGAATTTCATATATGATTGCGTAGGCTTTTTGGCTGTATGGGAATTGAAATGAAAATCAGATAACATCCGTTTCCGGCAGATAGTCACAGTCAGGCAGACAGTCAGACTCTCAGTAAGACAGACTGTCAGGCAGTCAGACAGTCAGACAAATTCACGCACATCCTGTCGACGAATTTGAAGCGCAGTTGAGTGTTTTTTCATGTTTCGCATTTGCAATGTTTTGTAATTTACATTAGTCGCCCAGCTGTCCGCCCAGTTCTCTGATGATGTCACGAAAGCAACAATAACAACAACAACAACAACAACAATAACAGTTATCCTGTACGAGTACTAGACAACATTCCCACACTCAGTGGAAGCTGCGGAGCGGTATCTAGGTTTAGGAATCAATAGCTAATGCGATTCTGACAACCCTCCAAGAATGTGTGTTTCATTTACTTTTGGCAAAACATACGCGTAACTTTCGTGGAATGTGGAACCCAGCTCTGACAACCAGCCATCACCCACCACCCACCACTCACCACCCACTCCTTTACCCATTTGGAGTCTACTGCTAACTGTAACTGCAAGTCGGGGAGTTACTGAAACTGAAACTGAGAACTGTTCACAGTTCGGTGCTTCTTTCGCTTCTTTCACTTTGTTTTCAATTGCAAAAGTTGTGCTCGTAATTTTTACCCCCTCGTCCATCCCATCCATTTGACTCCTCGCTTTCACTCTATTTCCTTTTGCAAATGTCTGTCGGAAAGTATTTGCCGCAGCCCCGCCTAAAATGGAGGCGTTGAAACAAAAGTGTGGTGACCGAGGTGCGATCAAGAAGTTGATATATAATGTGTTATAATAAATAAAAATAATTTTATAGTTCTATTTAGATATCATAAAATATGAAGAAAATAATGACAAAAAAAAAAAAAATTGAAATTAATAAAATATAAAATTTAAAAAATAAATTAGTTAATAATTTAAGTAAATTTACCTCTCTGACTTCCCTCAGTCGCACTTCCACAACTTTTCGCCGAACTCCCGAATATTATTTTCATCTCTATGACAGCGATTGCATTAACTTATCTGAAAAATCATAAATATAAACTAAGCGCATTGCATCATTGAGCAAATTGCTAAGTTGAAACCGCAGAGAAAGAAAGAGACAGACAGAGAGAGTGGGTGGGAAAGAGGAAGAAATCAAACTAGTTGCGACTTCGTCTGGTAACATGTGTCCATCGTTTCTAAAGCCAAGCCCCCCCACATCACCACAACCATCCATTACCCCCTTCACCCACGTACCCCCCCCCCCATTCCACATTCCCCTCTTTGGAGCAACAACAATGTCCACATACAAGCGCCTGACACTTGAAAACATCAATTTATTTTTTTATTTCCTCCGTTCGTCTCGCAGGAATCCTTTCGCTGGGTGTTTTAGTGTCCTTGTGGCAATGCCTCACCCTCCCCATCCCTTACCGCCCTCCTTATCCTACTCCTACTTCTAGTTCCCCATACCCTAAGCATTATGGCCCAGACGAGGGTCTTGCTTAGTCATTCAATTCAATTGATTCAATTGGGATTGTATCGGTTTTTTATGTGCGTTTTGGCCAACACTGTCGCACATATCCTGTTGCCGCTGCTCCTCAGATCCTTGTGGCTGTTGCTGATTCTGTTGCTGTTGTCGTTGTTGTTGTTGTTGTTGTTGTTGTCACCAGCGGTTCCCGAGTGTCTCATTTATCTGCGGTTAGTGGCGGTCTCTTCCGCTCCTCGTTTTGCACTTTATTGTAAAAGGAAAACGGTTTTGCGTGCCTGGGAGCCGAACCATTTGTAAAATTTAATAATATATAATTTTTCTCTGCTTCTTCTTTCCCCATTTTTGGGCAACACTTTTATGGGCCGATAATGTTATTAGCCTAGGCATGCATAGCATATAGCCAGACAGACAGAACAGTTTTTTGCCTACTTCCCCATTGCCATTTATACCCTGTACGCATTGCAAAAAGGGGTATACCTTTTTTTTATTAAGAAATAGATATTTTTGACTACAATGGGTGGATGAAGCCTTGTTTGTCTGTCTGATATTAAGATGATCGTTATCGATAGCTGAACATCAAACGTAAGTTATCGACTTTTTTTTATTACTGATCATAATCAACTTTGAAATTTGGCTTGTTGGTATAGATATATTTGTTTGTATATTTGTATCCATGATTAATGATTTTTTTTTATTTCTTTTAAACTTAAAACTAAACTTTTTAAAGGCTAGCTCTTGAGCTTAGGTTTTTACTTAAACCCGCAGATCAAAAATATCTATAAATAACATCACAGATATTAAATACACAATTATACGTACAGTCTAGGGTATCAATTGTACGATAACTATTACACAAAGCACACTTACTTGTTGTTTTTCTTTTTATGAAGTCAAGGTTGGTATCGATATCAGGCAATAGCCGAAACACTCAAATGCCATGACTTTTGCAATTTGCATCAAGAATTGTGTCACGCCTAGTTTCCTTACACTTCATTGCGGCAGGTCCAGATCCCCAAGTACCCTCCTAACTCTTCCCCATTCGGTAGAAAAATAACCTTCATCTGGCTACTGGCTGCGGTTTTGTTGGTGGGGTCTGTAGTTTGTCCGAGGCACGTCAGGAATTTTGTTCACTTTGAGCCGAGGAGTTGGGAAAAAGGGAACTGGGGAAATAGGGAACTGGAAAACTGGGAAGCTGGGGAGCTTGTTGCTTCTTTGCGTGCTTTGGTGTAGGTTCAAATATTTTCCAACTAAAGACCCCCAACGGCCAAGAAATGTGAACCTAGGGTTGGGGCTAGGTGTACAGGGTATGTGTATATTGCGCCGGCTAAGTTGGGTGCGAGCATTAGGAAGAATTTGGTTTTACATGTAAAATGTTTGAAACAAAATTGTATGCGCCCAAATTCTTGAATATTTGAAATATCTATGAGAACTGAAGTGTGCCAACTATTTTGTTTGCATAAATTTCAGCTTAGGACTTTTAAATATCAAATATTGTTATTTAAATGGATTTAAATTTATTTCAATTATGCAAACATATTTATTAAAGTTTAAGATTTGGAGTTTAAGTGAGGGAAAGTCGTGTTTGCATCAAAGGTGGCATTTTGAAAAGAATGTGAATTTATGGCTTAAAGAATTCGTATTTAAAGTTTCAAAAGCTTACTAAAAAGCGAGAGCTTTATATCTTAATATATATTCATATTTTTATCTCAATACATATCGATAATAAATCATACTCATCCCAAATTTATAATTATTTATTTTACTACTATTAATACACTCAACAATAAAGAAAATCCATATACCTATACTCCTATTTTAAAGGGTATTATATTATACACTCAAACAATTCATTTAATTCTCTTTATTTGTGTTTATCAAAATCCGATCTTTAAGTGTTTCTTTCCTCTGTTCTGCAATACTGTACGTATGCGCAATATTCACATGCAACCAGTTTTGTCCGAGCAAATTGTCTGTCATTGAGCCACTTTTCTGGCTCAAACTTTTTCCGTGCGCTTCTTTTGTTGTTATTGTTGTTTGTTTTGGTAGTTGGGACCCTTTGCTGGCTAAAACCCTGGACACAAGTGCACAAAGTTTGCCGCTTGCCAACTTTTTGTGCATTAATATTTTTCTTTGCTACTTTCCTCCAATTTCTTCTTCTTTTCTTTTGTATTTTGTATTAGATGCATTCCTCTTCGCTTCTCTGCACTTTTGTTGCAGTGTTTTGGGCCACTTGAAATGCAATTCCCAAAAGAAAATTTCAACTCAAGAATATCAAAATACGCGCCATTGGGCGTCCACAGCAATGGACAAACTCCGAATTTCTTTGTGAGTTGCGAAGTTTTTTCGTTATTCATTTTCTCACCACACTCACTTTTTCAAACTGTCAATCAGACAATCCATCAGACAGTCTGTCAGTCAGTCAGTCAGTCAGTCAGTCAGTGTGTGACCAAATAGTTTCAGATTGTTTTTTGTTAGAAACTTTGTAAGTAAAATCAAGCATCGATTATTTGGATTGAAATTAATTTAAATAGGAACTCAATAGAATTATCAAATGAACCATTAGATCAGGGGGCCTGTCGGTTGGAACTAGTTCAGCTTCTTTTTGGAAATCTGTACTTCGGAAAATTTAACAAACTGCACGCAACTAATGCATATGACCAGCATCTAAAAAGCCTTTGCATTTGCATCCTCTGGATGCACGCCGCAAGCGTGGCTCCACAATAAGAAATGCGTTGTGGCATGCCACATAAAATGCGGTTGCAGAAGTTGCAGCAACTGAAAAGCGAACCAAACCGAACATCGCGTTGTTTTGCATGTTAACATACCGTTCTTTATGCCCCGGCTGGCTGGCAGCTTCTCTTCAGCGCTTCTTCCTTCAGCGACATTTGAAATGCCGCACTAAATTACTAAAACACGCACTGCCACGCCCCCAACTCCCACATTTTTCACCCTGTTTACTTGCATGTGAATCGGCAAAAAAAAAAAATAAATGGGGAGAAAAAACTTTCAGCTACAATTTACGCTTTTCCTTGCATTTTTCATGTGTTTTTCTTGTAGTGTTTGTTGTTGTTTTTCTAGTCGTTTTGCTGACAAAGTTTTTATGGCCACAACATACAACAATGGCTTGTTTTTCTTGTGTGTGTGTGGGTGTGTGTGTGTGTGTGTGTGGGTGTGTGTGCGGGTTCTGCATGTAATGTGCATCTGGCAGAAAAACTTTGTTAAATCATTAAGAGCCGCACTCGAATGCAAAAACAACCCACGGCTGAAGCTGTTCAAAACTCAAAAAACTGTTCTTGAGACCTTCTCAAAGTCCTCGCAAGCAACAAAAACTATGTGAATGGATAAACAACATGTGTTACTCTACAAAATATTTATACAAATTGAAGCAATAATAAACAAAATAAAAGCCGTCTAGCTTTTCAGTCTAAATAAGTTGAATAAATAAAAAAATAAATAAGATTTTGTTTTAATTCTGTTCTTTAAAAGTTATGAGCCTTAAAAATCTCGGATAGTTTACCTAAAAATATTTTTTTTTTTAAATGAAATATTTAATAAATTATATTATTGAACACAAGTATAAGTCCTACAAAATTTGGTCTAGTAAGAAGTATATATATTTTACATTTCTTCTTTAAGTTCTTTTTTTCTTTCGAAACATTTAAATACTTAGAAACAGAGTTTCAATTCTTTTCCACCGCTGAAGCAAATTATCTACAGACTGTTCGCTCTCTCTTTCTTTCTTTTGCTCTCTCTTTCGCTTGCTGACCCACATATCTCTTCATCAGCAGTTGGACTTAGTTTCTGGAAAATCGTGCGCTTCTAATGAAGCCGTTCGCTCTAATATCTGAAAGCCTTCTGCCAAAAATGAAGCTACAGCTGCCAGTATGTGTGCACGCACACCCACTTACTCTCACAGACACTCACACATGGCCCTTGGCTCTTTGGCACGTTGTCTATTAGTGGCTGCATTGGTGCGTCAAAAGCCGCCCGCTTGCCTCCTTCGCTCCTCTTCCTGCTTATTGCTTGCCACCGTTTGTTGCACTTGGACACAGATCCAGATACACACGGCAAAGCCCAGAGATATGGTCTGGCACTTAGCAGTTTACCGGTGTACCTGCCTGCAAGTGTAATCAACAATTAACCAAACTGAACTTCATTGCCAGCTGCTGCAGTGCAGGCAATATGTGACTAGTAGTATACCCTACACTTGCATATGAATGATGTGAATGTATAATGAAATTATATGATTACTCAACAAAAAGATGACTTTATGATTTGATATGATGATAACTTCATATGATATATGATATGTAATGATATAACAAAGAGGAGATAGAGATTACAAAACTTTACTAAGAAAGAGGCTAATGTAAATAATGACATCGATTGATATTAGCAATTCTCACTGAGTCTGTCTCAAGAGTAAAGAAAAAATAACAATAAATTTTGGTGTAAAGTACTTCTAAAATTTCGAAGTATTTAATATAAAAATAATGTATTTTCGTTTTTGTTTTTTTCTTTTTACAATAATGCTTTTGTTTTATAAGTATTCGGATTGTATATAGTATATAGTATAGAGATATTTGATATAAATTCAGCTTGAAACTGAGCTTAAGAAACTTGGGGGCTTACAAGCCAATTAGTTGACATGCTTGAAGTATGTGTTTTTTTTTTGTTTGTTTTTGGCAGCCATTCGTTGGAGTTTAGTTCCACTGTACGCCTTTAATCTGACGTGGATCAATGGTGAGTCCCATCTTCTCCAACTTGCGAACCTTGGACATTTGCTTTGTCAGCTTCCGCTTGAAGACGATCTCGCGATTTAGATTCATGATCTCCATTGTGTCCAGCTGTCGAATATTCTTGATGGTGTGTAGTATCAGATTATCGGTCAAATGGATCTTGATCGACGACATCTTCATGAAGGTTGCATCGCGGCGTCGCAACTCCTCGCGATAGGCGTAAAGCGTGTACGGCAAAGAAGGCAGCTGAGGCAGCGGACGCTCCAGACCCGGAAATAGTTCCTCAGCCATATTAGTTGTGGAAAAGATATTGATATATACAATATATATTATTAAGAAAGTGTAAATTTTGTGATGTTTTCGCCTTGTGAGTTCGTCGTTGACTGTGTGCCTGTCCTCAAGGAGATGCGACTTTTATACCCAGCCTCCGAACTACCTGCTATACTGTTTGCCACAATCTTTTGTTTTTGGAAATTTTCCGGGTCAGGGTTCGGGTGAGGTTCGAGCAGCTGAACCAGCGAGCTACCTGCCCGGCAGCTGCAAGTGCCATTTGTTTTTACCAGAGCACGCGATTTGCTCAAGACTCGACTTGCAGATCTTCGGCAGCTCCTAAATTTCCGCTCACGCCGGTTTTAACAACCTGCTATAAAAGGTTGTCGCATCTACTAATATAAAGAGCTCGTGACCTACAAAATTTCAGCTTCTGTATTATAAATTTTATATATATTTGTGTGTTTTTTTTTTTTTTTCAACTACCGTTTTTCGCCTTTTTTGTGGCATTTTAAATGGGTTTTCTTTTAGGTCCTTTGAAATCGGTTTGCCGCAATGCAATTAAAATGAATTGCATTCGCTCAAAGGATAACTCAGCGGCATTTCGGCTCAAAGGACTGCATTACATTCACTTAATTATACAAATTAGCATCGGACGTCATGTTTATTAAGCATTCAGCCTTTGTAAATGCCCATTTCTGTATCAAAACATGTGATGTTCACTTTGAATAATGGGTATAATAGGCTTCCATTTCAATGGGACTGCAAAGGGAGCCCAGATGAATAAAAGAATCTTTAATTAGGGCTGTTCTGGAAGGTCAATATCGATGCGATGCGAAGTCTTTAATTTAATATTTAGTAAATATTTGGTCCTTACTTTAATCTTATTTTGTTTGGCTTATAAACTCTTAACTAACTTTATTAACAGCTTAAGTTCTATTCCATAAATTTCCAGTTAATAATATCATATCTATGTATTATCATGTACTTTACCATTAGCTGTTAATCACTATTTTATCCTATCGACATCTTTTACACAGTTTCATAAATTCTCACCAGTTTATTATATTATCTGTAGCCTCTCTTCTATTATCTTTGTGTTCAATATAAAAATATATTCTAATGTTAAATTTAACATGCAATTAAACAAACTGCTGAACAGTTATTTATTATATCAGAATAGTGTCTAAAGTTTCCATTTAGCTGCAGCTAAGCAGCTACTTATCTGATCAATATCTCAAACTCAATAGAAATTCTGTATGGATTTAAGATATTTGCAATTTTCATCTGTTACAGCTTGACATGCACTTTACGATTTTACCTCTTCACTCACTAAGTAATTAAACTCAGTTGCCTTTGTATGTAGCTTTCAATGTTCAATTCAGTTTCAATTTGTGTTTAGCACAGTTTAACATGCAGTTAAACATGTAGTTAAGCAGCTGCATCGATTCTCTGCCCCAGTTGAATGTGTTAATCACAGCGGCATTTGTGGCATGCAACCCGGAATGATTGCCAAACACATTATCTGTATTATTAATGAGCTGCATGCCGCACATGCCACATGAGGCAGCCAACGACTGTTGCCCTGTTGTTATTTATTGTTGTTGTTTGGTTATTTCAACGGGTTGGCTCGCTGGTCATTTTCTTTGCGGGTCATTGCGTTATTTTTTATTATTGTCTTCTTTTTGGGTGTTTAATTAATTGAATGCATTTTTTAAGGCCGCACTTTTGCGGCTGACACAGTCGACGCTTCTTTTGTTTTGCATTTACCGTTATAATATTGACTACGGCCACGACTACGGCCACGGCTACGGCTACGGCTACGGCTACGGCTACGGAAATTTTACGCCAAGCATCCACATAATAAAGTTTTTTAAATGCATTCAATAAATGCCGAAACCGTAAATGAAGCTCAGCTTCTCTTGCAGCCATTTATTAATTGAAATGTGCATTTATTTATGTGCTTTATCAAAATGACTTTTCCTCAATAAAGGAAAATGGAATAATTTTCCATTAACCGCTTTAAAGTTCAGGTTCAGCTTTGCAAGCCTTAAATTTGGTTTAATAAATGTTTTCGTTGGACTTTATTGAAATAAGCGAAAATTTACCTTTTTATTAAGAGAATGTTTTATAAGGAATATATTAATTAAATATGTTAAGCAGTTAACAGATAATGTTATTGCTTTCGTAAATTTCTTTAATAATGGCCTTGTTGTGATTAAAACATATTAAAAATGTTTTTCTTAATTAAAAATTAAAAAGAATTTAAGAATAAAATTCCAAGTTGCATTTTTATTTCAAATTTTCTATCTCTTGCTCTATAATTTTTACTTCCATAAGGAATGTTTTATTTGTAACTTGTTTTATTATTTAGTATACAAAATAAAACTTAAGTTCTTAAACATTTAAGCGGCTTAAACTGTTCAGCATTTAAAATGATTTTTATAGTCAGTTATTTCGAATCGGTTGTTAAGCAATTAGCCTTAAAATGTAACTTTATTTATAGAAATATGTATTCATATATATACATATATAATTTATAAGCCAGTGAGGGTTTGGGAAATTCTTGAGATATTTGCATGTTAGTGCTTGGCTAGCTTAAATTGAGAAGCAATTCATGTCTGAGATAGAGAGAGAAGGATACAGAGAGATCAAAAGAATATATAGATTTGCATACATGCATATTAGATAATCCGGCAGCAGCAACAACAACTGCAATAATGATAGATACAAGTTGTAATAAGCCTTTTTTGGCCAACTTGTACTTCGAACATTTGAATAAATATTTGAAAACCGTTTTTGCCTTCCCTGCGGCCAGTTACCTGTGTGGCATATTGAATGAGTATTTCGCCGAACCGTGCAAAAACACACACTCACTCACACACACACACACACAGACATACGTTGAATAGAATTAGCTGAAAATTGAGTCTGTAAAAGTGTCTGGAACTGTGAGTCGAATGTGGTTTTTGTATATTTGGTTAACGGTGAAATTTCAGGAATTTCGCGAAATACACTCGCAAATCCATCATCCAAAGGGCAAAGCGTGCCACAGAATGCAAACAAAAAGTCTGTGTAGCACAGTGTAAGCGCAGTAGGTACCACAAATTGCAATTAGTGTCCCACTGTTGATTGATAGTCGTGGATAAATTACACTCTCTGTGACATGCTACGAAATTTAAAACCATCGCACATTATATTATATATTGTATTTCTATCATATTGCAATTTAGATAATGTCACGTATCAATTTATCAAAGTTTAATAGCTTCTTGCAATAAGAGACTCAATTACATTTTATTGTTTTGTTTAGCTTAAATACAATTGAGTTATTGTTGGAAGAACTTTTAAAGCACATTAAAGTTAGACCATTTACCGTAATGCAGTTCTGTTCAAAACAAGTTCTCAAAAGGTGATCCAAAGTTAACCCAATTTCTGGGTCAATTGAATTATGCTAAAAGCCAAATTACGCAGCTGCAAGAGTCAAATTTGGATGGTCTAAATGTATTGACCTGCTCTTCAATTAACTGAACAACATTTGCATAACGACATGTGTTATATATACATACATATCAACTAACTGAACCAAAAAGCGATACTTACATTATTCAATTAAGCGAAATATATCAATGGGGAATTGTGGTAGGGAAAATGAAAATGCAAATGAAAATGCAAATTGTCAAACTGAGCTCATTATATGTTTCATATATAGATATATATGTATGTATTTGAACATTTGATATTAATTTTCTGGTTTTGTGTTTCATTTCCTCCTGCAACTTTTCTAATTTTCGAGGACAGCAACAAAATAATTTATCAAACTAAAATATGCGAAATAAATGTCAAGCATTTTCACATTCAACAATATAATCGCATTTGCCATCTATTTTAATTATTATGGATGTATAATTTTAGCGACCACTGTTTATTTTGTCAATCTGCCAGTTGCTGTGGTAATAATTATGCCCGATATAATATCTGACTTTTATTATTTAAGCAATTAAAGCTGCAAGAATTAAAAAACATTGTCATTTACTATAGTATATACGTTATCAATGCATTGTATCGCATTGGTCAAAGTAATCCAGAAATCAGGCTAAACAGAAGTTTCACAAGTTATCGATAAGACGAACAAAGCAAACCTAGCGATATTATTACCGTTAAGTAGTATCAATTACCGAAAATTCGAACATTATTAAACTATCGCTAAAATATCGTATAAATTTTCATAATATACTTTTGTGCATTGAGTCGTGAAAGTCATTCATCTATTATATTCTAATTGCAACAAAACTTTTTTTATCGAAGTCTTCAATACTAAATAAAAATCAATTTAAAAATAAATTATATAGTTAAAATAGTTGAAAGAAAGTTATCACTGATAGAATTGTGCGCTCTATCAAAATTTGTAAATATTCATCAACATTTATATAAATACAAAACACTCCAATTAATTTCATTCATTCATCCATTCCTTAAATGTTTGCAAAACTCGAACAAAATATTTGTGCATCCGACTCTTGTTTAAACGATAAAATAAATAAAATTGATTGAAAGGGATTGAAATGCATATTCAAGACGAGTTGTAGATCTGCATGCAAATAGCTTTATTGCTTAACTACTTTTTACTTTACTTTCTTTTTTGAATATTTTTAACAATTAATCAATAAAAAGCCGTGAAGAGCTCCAAAGATAATACCAATAAAATTTAACAGCCGCCTGTAATCAAGAGCCAAAAAAATATAAGAAAATAAAACAAAGCGAAAACTTTTGCCATCGAAAGGATGAAAGTAAAATTCCAGCTATATATAAATGTGTGTGTGAGAGAGTGTGTGTGTGTGTGTGAGTGTGTGTGTGTGTGTATGTGCGTGTCCACTTTTGCTGTCCGTGCGCGGCCATAAAGCAGCTCGTAAATTTCCACAGACTTGGCAAGCGGCGCAGTTGCCCAGCTGCCAGTTGCGAGTTGTCTTCGCCTTTTGCCACACTGCAAAATCGCCAGAGTTGCCATCCCGCAGCCACTTTTTTTCGTGTGTGTCTGTTGCGTCCGGTTTTTGTTGCCATTGTAGCTTATATTCCTTTCTTTTCTCTTGCTTTTTCCTTCTTTTTTTGGTGCTCAGCTCAACAATGAAAATTCACGCTCTACGGTTTTTCGCACTGTTGAACTACTGTTACAGTGGGCCCCACCTATGTGCGATGCAGTTTGTTGCCGTTACTATTTGTAGTGTTGTGTAAGGGCATTTGTTATTCGTTGTGTTTTCTGGATTCTTGCTTTTCCATTTCTTGTTGCTGCGGTCCAATTCGCTGTATATTACGCAAATCCTTAGTTATGCCTCCGCTTTCCATACTCCAGCTTCATCCCAGTCACGGGTCACGGGTCACGGGTCACAGTTTGTGAATGTGTGTGTGGGGGTGTTGAACAATAGCTGTGAAATAATCACTTGCTTGTTTGCACTTTATTAAGTGGCGGGCGAGCCGGCATGTTCGTTCTGTAGTGCAGCTTGTAACGCTTCAGGTGGCCAACAATGCGAAAAGGAACTCATAATTGGCTACAGCACTAAAACATGAGTGCGAAACTTGAACGTTATGCAACACTAAGCGTTTAAAGTGCGCATCTAGTACTGCTAATTTATGCAGTGGTTCGGAATTTGTGCAGGAAATACAATCGGGGTAATTAATATTGCATAATTTGATTTTCGATTATTTAATATTATTTTAAATGAAGCTTCTATGCATGGTAAATATTGGACTCTAGTTATATGCACATTTCGAAATTATACTAAGGTCAAAACATATTTATTTATTTGTATCATATTTAGAAGGAAGATGTTTAAAATATCAGCAGATTTGATTATTGATAATTGCAGATTTTAGGTATCTGCCAGTTGGACATGCCCGACAAGTGCTCTCCCAAATATTTCATTATATCTATAATCTTCAAGCTTAAGCTTTATAATACTCTCAACAATTATATGCAAAGTTCGCAAAAAGATCTTCTAAGCATACTTTGATTTAAAGGAATTTTTTTTTTAGTCGAACACAAAGGTTTTCTTTCTATTTACAAACAAAGCATTGAAATTCAAATAATGCCATTATAAAACGTTTGACTATTATTTTAATAGCTTTTAAAACTACGACTAAGATATAAAAATAAATACAAATATTTATAAATTTTTAGTGAAAAACTTAGTTAAGTTAATAATAAAACTTTTCGGCAATATTCAATTGCTTGACAAAAGTGACCACAGAAAATGCCAACTTAGCGACCTGTTAAAAGAAAGCAGCCCATTTGAATGGTTTCAAATACCCTGTAATTGTGTTACTCACAGTTATATTCGTGCTCATGGATATGACAAAAATGCCACCCGCTGTGAGGACAATTGGTTTCTGAACATTTTGCATAAAGTACCGCAATGTGGTTTTATATCTGGGATCCGCTGTTAGCCAATTCGAGTGAAAGAGACAGTTTGCCAAGTCGTCGGAGTCATCCATGATCATGGTGCAGATATAGCAGAAGGGAAAGGTTTGCAGCACCAGATCGAACATGAATATTCCAGTTCCTAAACCAGTCCAGATATTGGAAAAGAACACAATGTTGATCATGGATAGGCCCATGACTACGCCGCAGAGTAGAAACTGCACAAAAATTGTGGCCGAGACAACGGGTCGCAAGGTATTGCAATATCTAAAAGGAACAGATATCATTTAGATAAGATAATTTCCAAGTATATATCTGTACCCACGCCAGTATCATTCGATGATCCTCAATGCATTTGATTAGCTCGGAGTAGTTTTCATTTTCATTCATTCTCGGATCTGTGCGGAGTTTTCTGAACCTCTCCTTTAACAGCGTTATGTGAGTTCTGATGATCCAAAAATATATTATGGGATAAACATCTGCCATAAGGTCCTGCAACACAGCGGTTGTCATCCAGATAAATTCCCAACTGCCAGCCAGCCAAAAATGTAGCTCACTTTTCTCCCAGTCGATTAGGGGATTGTATAGCTTATAGGGAAGGCGTCCAGTAAAGGTGCTGCTCAGGTAGGTGGAGCACGAATAGAGCAGGTACATCGTCTGGTAGGCCATATAACACTGATTGCAACGGGTCACAGTTCGATGCAGTTGGATGCGCTGATGCTCACCATTGCAACGCTCGTCGAGACGATCGAGAATCTTCCTTGCCATCTTAAAGCGCTTGACACCTGCAAAGGTGTAGCTGGCCTTGACGCCGGAGCCAAAGCAATTAATGCCCACCTGCAGCGAGGTGAGAAACTGTCCGACCGTAAAGGTTCCCAATTCCGTAGAGTAGCTGACCAGAAGGGACACATTCAGCAGAATTATCGCAAAGAGCGTCGTGTACAAGGTCCACAGTCGATAGAGCCATCGTCCACAGGGATGCTTTGGAGGTATCCAACCCACAAACCTCATGCCACGATCCACATAGATGAACGCATCGCTGGATTTCACGGGTTTCCAAGCGAATGGAGTGCGGAGTCTCGGAAATAGTCTGAAGAGCATACCGTTCTGTCTGGCAAGGATTAGGAAGTGAGTTCTCTGCTGTGGCAAGCGAAGCGCTTTTATATGAGCGACATATGATACCCTGTAGTTATGGAAAACGGGGTATCTTTGCACAAAGGTGGGCGACAGAAGAGAGAATACCTGAAATATCCATAATATCTTCTCCATATGTTTCTGTCTGTAATCTTTTATAGGTAGATCATTTCAAATTCAATTCTTTCATTTATACAGTAAAATATATAAAAATAAACATGCAGTCGATATTAATCGATGCACCCAATTTTAATTAGATAAAGAAAAACATAAATCAAAAGCAAATTTTAATATATACAACAACAGATTGACAGATTTTAGAGGGTATTTACTAGTCGCGCAATGCCCACTCCAGCATTTATTTGAATAAATGTAAATTTTGTTATGCGATTGTTTTTTCTTTGTTTAAATTATGCATCAGAAGTTGTCTGGATGGTTGAAAATTCATGAGAATGATAAAAGTTGAGCCTTAAGTTTTCCTTACTTTTTTTTGCGTTTAACCTTAGAATGGGAATTTTCTTTCAGCTTTTAATTAGTTTTTATTGAGTTTGAACAACTGTTTTTTTTTGTACTTTAATGCGCGATTAATTTCTTATTGAAGAATCAACAATAAAAATGTATTTCAATGGGAGATAAATTAAAGATATAAATCGGAGCCCAAACCTCAGCTTTAAGTAAGAGCAACCATTCGATTACATCCATTATAAATATAATCTTTATATTTTCCGTTTAATTTGACAATTCTTCATAAGAAAATGCTTTAATTTATATATTTGTAAGACATACTTCGCAATGGTCAAAGCGCCGAATAAATGAATTATCCTTTGTTAACTAATATTTGTTCGTATTGAATGTTGTTCGTATTGAAAAGGGGAAATTGCGGAAAATCGGAAAATCTATAGAGGAACGAGTCAGCATTGCAGTCTCATCAAACGTCTTTTGTTTGGATTGAAAGTCGGTCCATTTGGCTGAATTATTTGTGCTATGCGGAAGACGCGGCGCACGCGGCGTATGAGCGATTTTCTTAAGCTGCCAGCCTTCACGTCTGCCTGTGTGTGTATGTGTGCGACATGTGTGTGCTATTATGAAACTCAGAGTCTGTGCTTTTGCTTCCCTCTTATTGAGCGCAGCTGTGAGTTATTTTTATATAGCTACTTTATATATATGTATCTGTGTGTGTGCATGTGTGTTGGCTAAGTCCTTAGAATATAAATAGAAGCAGAAGAAGCAGAACATTGCACAAAATTCGCTGTCAACTTGAGCGACGGTTTATTTATATGACCAGCCATTAAAAGCAACGCGTTTTGATCATCCTTTGTATACCCTAACAATGTCTGTCATCGTATACAGGGTATTTAGAAGCTATATTTAGACAGGACTCGGCACTGGAACTAACAGTTTATCAAAAAAACTAGTCTGTCTTGTGTTGACCTTTATTATGTTGAAGCTTTAATGTGAATCCTAAACACAATGGAGTTCATTGATGGCTTTCCTTTGCTTTTTATGACTTGCATTTACAAAGTAAGCTAGATATAAAGTTTAAAGTGCGATTCATAAGCTGATTTAGGAATTTATTTGAATACTATACAATAATTTACAATGAGGAAATAATTTTTTAATAAAATCCATTTTTGTTTGTTTAAATTTAAAAATAACTTTCTCTAAAAAAATAATAATATATAAATATTGTTAGATTAATCCTTGCTTAAAAGCTGAAAAAAAAAACTCTGAGCGCTTTCTTTACATTAAAAGCTTGAAACTAAGCTTTGAAATGGGATTCGAGTTGTGAAGCTTTTAGAAACTTTCAGTTAATCCCTTGAGAAAAATGAGCTATATTAATCAACTAACAGAAAAAACTAACTGATAGCTTTAATAGATGTGTTGTAAAACTGTTTTCAACTGCTTCGTATCAATGTGTATCAAACGTAATCCATCTGCGACTTTTTGTTAGCTACTCACAACACTTTGTTTGCCTTTGGCGCTATTAACCTAATTTATGGCCCGTTGGCAATCAAATAATTCAAGTGCTGCAATCTAGAAAAAAGATATTACACGCTCTCTATGCAAGCAATTTATTTTAGTTTTTTAATTAAAGAGCAACAGGAACGGGGAACCAGCGACAAAATAAAAAAAAGAAGGTCGCGGTGCTGCTGCAACATTCGCCAAATACAAAAACATAAATCAAGCAAACGAGACGACGTCGCAGTCTGTTCGCAGTCATTGGACTTTTGGACATCTGGACATTTGGACATCTGGACAGTTGGACAAATGGACAGGGACTTGAACGTGAATACGCTGCAGTTTTGACGTGATTCAACAGCAGCTGGCAACGGTCTCAAAATTTCTGCATTTTCCAGCAAAATCCATGCCTAGATGAATAAGGGGCAAGAGTAAAAGTAGAGTCTAGGAAAGGAGTTGGGTAGGGGAAGGGGTAGCCTTGTTTGGGGCTTTGGGCAAAGTTTTGGCCATAAACCTAACGAGCATCAGTGTAAACTGCCGCGTCGAGTTCTCATTAAACTTGTAACTAAAAATTAAGCCAAAAACCGGTGACAGCATATTAGTTCAACCTCTCTCTGCGCTTCTCAACTGATTTGTCATGTCAACATTTTGCGCAAACTCCAAATTAGTTGCGAGTTGTTTATTTTTTGCATTGCATTTCGTTGACTCGAATCTGATAAATTGATGAATGCTCTCTACGAAAGCGACTTTTTACTGACATTTGCGAACATGGAGGACTGACAGTTAGTGTTTAAGCTCTGTAGAATATGTCAGATGGTTGAAATAATAAATGAAAACTATACGCATAATGGAAGTCATGTTTATCTTATTTAGTAGTTATATATATTCAGATATATATTACAGTAGTGATTTAAATGTATAATATTTCATTCCATATATATTTTCAACACTTAAGCCAATTTTCAGCAAATATGTGCTTAACTAATTATAGCCAAATAGCTTGTTAGCCTTAAGATCGCGCTCTAATGCAGTGCAAAACAAACTCTCCCAACTTCTTCTCTCCGACTTTTGTTCTTCGAATAGTTAGGAGTAATGTCATTGTCTGAAGGGAGTTCTGTCGCTCGTTTCAAAGGAATGCAACACAATTCATTTAGAAATCGCATTGGACCTGCACCCCGTAAATTCCATTCCCTAAACCCCCTCCCCACCCCATCCTTCACCCATCTGCTTCGCACATGGGCTTGTGTTGGGAGCAAAGTTTTGGGAACATTTATCTTCGTTATTATGACGCCCGAATGGGCAATCAGAGCCAAGTGGAGCGACTGTTAAATATTTGGAGAATGGCGACAGTTGCAAACAGAATGCGTTTTGGCCCTAATGCGAGTCTGGCTAAGCAGCAGGAGCCACTCCTGCTCCAAAAACCGGGCTACAACTTGTCTTACACAAGTGTCAGAGGAGAAGAAGAGAGAGAGAGACAGAGAGAGAGAGAGACAGGACAGGACAGGACGTTGCATTCGGAATGAGGATCAGGAGTTGCAAGCGGGAAGGAAATGGTAACTTTTTCCTGCACTTAATTAGTTTGGGCATAAGTGGAGCAGAAAAAGTTCTGCGCCATGTTTCACAAAAGCAGAAAAGGACGAAGCACGAAATGGGAGCAGAAAAAGGAGCAGAAGTGGGAGCAAGAGCTGTAGCTCGAACTCGAGTCGAGGCGTTGTCTTCCTTGCCAGCTTGCCAACGGTTTGTCATTTGTCTCTGTGTCTGTCCCCTGTGTGTGCGTGTGTGTGTTGCCAAGGAAATTGCCTCATAAATGTTCATTACACAGTTGCCTGCAACTGTCGAATGAGAGGGCGGGCTTTTCCCAGTGGGCGTGGCCGGCTGCGCAGCTTCTCGAGAATTGAAGCCGCAAATATTATTGCAGCAAATAATTTTTCACTGATTTATGAGCGCAATTCAAATGAAACAATAAGCAAAAAAAAAAAATAAAAACAAATATATAATAACTTAATGGTAATTTATGTGATACGCTTAAAAGCCATTTACCTGTATATATGTGTATATGTATGTAGACATGTATGCAAAATGCAGCTGCAGCTGTAAAAAAAATACTAAATTATGAGTAATTTTTGTAGTGCTCCTTTATTTCTTCTTATAAAATTATTTTAAGTTTAGGTATAGGTAAAATACATGTTTTCTTCACTTATTCAGAGTTTTAAAAGCGCTTTAAGTGTTGCAAAACATAACAATATTTTAATTAAAGCGATATTTTATACCTTCTAAAAAATGAAAAATTACGGTTTTCATTAATTATTATTAATTCGTCTGTCCTTCCGTTTGTCTTTCTATATGAATGCTTTGATCCTCACTAAAAAGTCTATCGTTTTTCATTTTTATTCACGTATTTTTTATTTTTATTTCACTGAGAGATAAAAGTCCGTCTAATTTTAAAAATTAAGTATAACAGATGTTTAGTTTTTGTATGTTATGTCTGTCTCTTTTTCTCATCTACAAATTTCTTAATAAAATAAATTTCATTTCATTGAAAGCTTTCAGTTTTGAAATAAAAGGAAATAGCATTTGCTTACCATTTATGAGCACATTTTTGCTTACCACGCTCGACCGAACCCATGAAATTCACACACACTTTGTTAGCAACCTTTTCACACATTTACAAACAATTTTATCTCTTTTGTATTCAATGGGAATTTAATGTACGCCTTCGAATGATCCCGCGCGTTAATTAAGCACCTGCACTTATCGCAGCTACAGTAAAAAATTCCACTTAGAATTTATGCTGAGGAAGAGTAAGAGAAGGAGTAAGAGAGAGAATGAGAAAGAAGGGGATGGAGAGAGAGTGAGCGACAGGTTGTTTGCCATCATTTGTAACAATAAGCAAACAATAATAAAACATAAGCGCCTGCTGATAAAGCGTTAGGGGATACGCCACCCTGTACCCTCCTTTTTACTCACTTCTCTTTAACAGTTCTTCATACTTACGTTCTACCTGCTCTTACCTGCGTCACCCCCTTATCTGTACCCCATGCATAGGTATTCCCTTGTTTTCCCTCTCGCCAACTACTCCCTTCCTTTCCCTTTCTCCTTATCGTCTCTCTCAATACCTATTGTCAGCTTACCCCCTTTCTCCCAACCCCCTTTTCTACATACCTTCTGTTCACACTTCCCTCTGTCTATCCACCCCCTTTTCCACTGTCTCCTTACCTCCCTCACTCACAGTTCCTCTCTCTCTACACCCCGCCCCCAACGCCCACGCCCCCTATTGGCATTGTCAGCGAGCTGCTTAGCACCCTAATGCGATTATTAAGTGCCAAGTGCGCTGGCAGGGTGTAAAATTCATTATATTAGCCCCGCTGCGAGGCGAAGTTCATTCAACTGAGGCTCCGGCACTCGCTCATGGATTGCGCGTAGTCAATATCCTGGCGGAGGACTTCGGTGGCATTCGCTTAACCGCGCAGCTCTGTCGCAATAAATTAGCAGCACAAATAAATCATCCATTTTAATGTGACAGTTCCGACAAACGCGCCGCGCTGCGACTCCACAAATTGAACAACTGGAGCTGTAGTTGAAGCCTCTTGCAAACAGGGCCTTGTTTTGAATGCTCCTTTGTTACACGCCCAACCAGCCCAACCAGCCCAACGAGCCCAACGGCCCATTTGGCCCATTTGGCCAGCTTGTTTGGCCATATTTAGCGGGTTCATTGTTTGCACATTGTGTGGCCAACTGCTTCCTCCAGCTACAGCTCTCTTTCCTGCTACAGTTCCCTCTCCTCCTCCTTCTACCCCTTGTCAAAGCATTTTGTATGCCCCAAGCACTTGGCCTAACAGGCGGCACTTAATATTTCTCGATTCGAGATTCAAACTCCGTTTCCGTCGTGCCGGAAGTGCCGCCATTACACAGTGCGAAAATGTGTTGTGCATTTGTAAGAGCCTCACTTTAAAGTCGTCCGACAGTGCGTATGATTAATATGTTTTTTATTTCTTATTGCCACGTTTTAAGGTTGTCGACTTTCCCTTTTTTTTTATGTCTGAGAACTTTATTCGATAGTTGGCAAATGTCGATGAATTTACGGCCCAACAAAGTAGGGGGGGCGTATAACTGACTGTTGTGCTTTAAATTCTTTATTTTATTTCTGCTCTTAACTTTAACCTAAATTTCAAATATATATGATAGAAACTAAGATTAACCAATTCGGATTTTCAAGTTTAAGTAATTTCGATTAATCAGTATTTAAATTCTATGAAGCTCTTAAAATTTAAGTAAATGTTGAACTTTTTTTATTTGCAATTTTTATAGCTCTATTTTAATTTCGCTTTGAATCATTTTTCGTTTCTTCATGACATGCGATTCAGACCCTTAAGCCAAGTTTTTATGAATAGCTCTCAAAAGTATGCAACACTTTTATACACATTGATTCAAAGAAATTCCATTGCGAGTTCGACATCTTAGCTGACAATGTAATGGAAAGTAATTAGTAAGAGTTATAATAATTACTCAAACGTACTGCAATTAACAGTGCAAAAAGTCATTTTAGTTGGAAAAAATGTCTTACAGGAGTTTTTTATTTTCTTCTTGCACGTGGCAGACAAAAAATGAAGCAACTTTTGATTTCAGTTGCACCTTTTGCTCACTTTTTTAAGATTTCTCTGTTGCTGTTGCAAGTGCAATGGAAAGAATAGGAAGCTGTCCAGTTGCCGGAGGCTCAGGTGCCGAGTATCTATAGGTTGACACCTTATATCCTTTGAACATTTTCCAATTCAATTGGCCACCCCTTGAACCCCACTTTTCTATCTGTGGAGCAGTTGCCATTAGAAATATTGCGCGTCCTTCGCCTCGATTTCTTTATTAGAGAAAATCTTTGTGTTGCATTCGCTGTGCTGCCAAGTGGAAAGCGTCTAAGGGAGGAAAATCAAAGGCAATGGGAATGGGAATGGCAACGGCAATCGGAATGGCAATGCGAATGCCAATGGCAGGTGAGGCACTGATTGGGCAACAGAGATAGACTCGGAAAATGGATGAAATGTTGCCCGGCTTCAAGCACAATACATACACCAGGCTTCGCATTCAATTGGCTTGAGCACTTTTCAAATTTGATCGAGCGAAAACAGTTACAAAGCAACAAATGCCAATCGCAGTTTACTAAAATCAAATACAAAGTATAAACTTTTCGAAGCTGCTTCCCATTAGTTTTATTGAAGTTATTCGAGTCCATAAGATATTGCAAATGTTCCTAAACCACATACTTTGATACACATTAATAGATAATCGATTTATCGATAAAGTTTTACAATAATTTTTGAATGTATATTTTGATTTCATCCTGTTTTAATCAATAGATCGCCAATGAACTTTATTTAGTTCATACATCAATTAAAATTGTCATTACTGCTTATCGATAAATTATCTCCATAAATTCAAGAAACCTTATCCAGTCTTATCTATTAGAATTTTCCGATAGCTATCGATAGGTTTACACAACATAAATAAAACCTTTTACTCGAGCTTTAAAGATTATTGCCTGTTGATCAATCAAATAATTTCTCGATCCTTATACTATATTTAGATTACTCTGTTCACTCGGAAGCCATCGATATTTCTCATACGTGGCAACTCTGTTCAATAAGCGTTTAATAAACCAAATTTCGGCTGGTTTTCGCTTAAGAGCAACTCAAATCAAATCAAATCTGATACAACAAGGGAAAAGGCTGAACAATTGTGGCATAAATTCCAATTGTTGATTGATGGGCGGATTGGGCTGGCAACCCTGGCCAAGTGTCGAAACGCTAATCAACATCAATTGCTGCGTGTTGCCAGCCTGCGCGATATTTTGTAATTAGACAGCAAAAAAAAAGAAGGGAGAAGAGCAAAATGAAAACATGGAATTTTCATTTCTCGCTGTTGAAATTGGTTATGATGGTGGCTACCCCTCTGCCACGCCCCCTAAACAACCAGCCTACAAGCAGCTTGTGCGTTTGGTAACAGGAGCATCAGCGAAAAACCATGGCAAACAATTTGACCAAAACGCAAACAGCAACGAATATGGTAAAACTCATTAGTGCCAAATGCAGACGAGGCAGGGTTGCCACCTAACTCAACACTCTCTCTTAACCTCCTGTCCTCTGTCTCTTTTGCTCGCATGTCAGCTATTAACTATGCCAAAGAAGTTCGTTTATAATTCTTTCATGGATTTTTTATACTCTTGTTTATGGGCAATTAATATAAGTAACACGTTTCCTAGAGGCCATTTCACAGGGTATAAGGCATTGATAAGATAAAGATATATGTAGAACGAGCATATGCAGCTCTTTAAGCTCTTGATATCTTTCCATCTTCTTTATTTTCCATACCTCTGCAGTAAATTCTAAGTTTACAGGGTATGAAATATTCATCATGACTTATTTTAGATGTTAAAACTTGCTTCTGTGACTTTGCACGCATTTTGAACTGTTGACCATAAATGGGCAAGCAAATTATTGATAATTGGTATGTGCTAAAAGTTTTACCTCATGCAAACATAAGTTAAAAATTTGCATGGAATTTTGATTTCATGAATAACTGGACTCATTATAAAGCCCATTGAGCTGGAATTGAACAAAATTTGGAGGGCATATTTTGTGGTCATAGCGAAAAGTTTGCAACAAATTCTACGTAGGATATGAAGGCAGGAATTTGTTGTAAATGAATTATTTCTGTTACTAACATATGGTAATATTTGCAATTTTGCAGGTAAATATCTGCATGGCAACATTTTTAACTGGAGGTTAAAATTGTGTTTAATTTAAATGCTCCCAATGCGCACTTTGAACGTTTGTTCTCGTTAGGCACCCACATTTTTAAGTTCGTTGCGAGTTTCATTTATTTATTTAATTGCTTTAATTAGTCACACACACCCTCACACACATAGAGAGAGACACTCACACTGACATACAGATGAGTAAACAAAAAGTCATATGCGGCTGTTAAACTCCGCCTCATGTGCAGCGTTTATTCATTAATCAGCTTTCAGTTTTACGTCTTTGACACCAGGTTTTAAATGCTCCTCCTGTTCCACCCGACTGCGACTTTCGACTTTCGACTGCTCCTTTAATTTTTAGCTTTGAACACAGATGTCAACTTGACGCCTTGGTTCAGCATTTGGGGCGGAACCACGCCCACTCAAACTTCAGCAGCTAATTTGCCCTGGCGAGACTTTGCTGTAGCCGACGAAAAAGGCCACTGACGTCATTAGCGTCTATGTGGAAGAAGAAGAAGACAAGTAAGGGCTCAGTGGCTCTGGGGAGTGCCAGACTGATAGATACCCTGCTAAGTTGTTGTTTCTAATATACACTCGTAAACAAAAGTTTGAATGAATAAATAGTCAAAGTAGTATCTGGGATGTAGTATCTAAGATGGAATCGAAGTTCAGAAGTTCGGATGAATGAATGGACTGATTTTAATTTAATCACTCCAAATTTTACCTTCCGTCTGTTACATACATTTCAAAAAGTCACATATACCCATCTCAATGTATTTTCCATTGTTAACAGGGAAATCTTTACATTCAAGAATATATTTATGTTTTACTTACAGGCTTTACTGCCTCCTACAATTTGGATATGCCCATTTCAAAAAATGTAAATAATAGGGTATACTCAAAGAAGAATAGAAAAAGTTACGAAATGGCGTTTTGTCACATGCAGAAAAAAGACAGACGAAAAAATTTGTTAATTGAATATTTTCGGGCGCTTGCAATTTCTTAAGGGCAAACACAAACACAAGGAGTCGAAGGAAAAGCAAAAGGAAAATCTTCTGCCGCTGCCGCTGCCGTTGCTGCTGCTCAGGGAAAATCAACGTCAAATTGGGTTAGCTGCTAAATTTGCTGGCGCTGATGTTGAGCTGAGCAAATCGAATCTGGGACGCATTATCCAACCCGGGCACTTGGCCTCGAATCCAAGGCGAAGCGTAAAGAGGAGGAACAGAGAGAGGGAGAGAGAGAGAGGGCGAACTGCAGCGAAAGGAAAATCATTAAAATTAGATTACAAAATCCGTCGGTGGTGTCACATTTCCGCCGGAAATTGCACTTTGCGGGCGTTGGTAAAAGCGGGTCTGGCGCCAGGATTTCCATCTTCCAAGCCAAAATGACAGATTAGTTAATAAAATCCTTTTTACTTTGCATTCGTTTTGTCTGCGGCACCCGCTGCACAAAAACTAGACTACAAATTTGTCATTCCAAACCGGGCAATAAAATATGAAAATTTCCTATGACAGTTGCACAAGTTTTCCCGGTTTTTGTTTCGCTTTTCCGTCTGCTTTTATTTGTATTTATTTGTATTTTCTTTCTTTTTTTTTGGTTTTTTTTTTTATTTTGCGTCGGGCCAAAAGTGTCGAAAAGTTCCTCTGGCCAAAAGCTGAGCGTTGAGTTTTCTTTGTCAGGGACAAGTCAGAAACTTCAGACAGGCGGCTATGAAATAAAGCACAGCTTAAGGGCGATTGCAATAAGAAAGAAGTTGAAGTACTTGCTGATTGCTTTACAGATATACCAATATAAATGTGTATATATTCATAGATTCCTTAGTTTCAATAAAGTTCTGCATAACTTTAAATATGTCATCAAATTTATCTTTTAATGCATTCCATGCTAAAAATACAGGGTATTAGCTAGTAGGTCTCTGTTACTCAATTATTCTATGTTTATTTGTTGGCTTCTGGCAATTTGTTAAACTTAAGCTTCGGAAATTACAAATATAACCGTAACCTTGTTCTAAAGTACAGGGTATCTGCTGTTAATATAGCACTATATATAAATTCTTATTCAACATACTTTAATATAGCTTCCGAGCTGAAGTACAGGGTATCGACTAATCGGACTCTATAATTATCACTTACTAAAGGAATCTAAAAATACCTTACTTTAATACAAATTACAGTGTATTTGCTACACAAAAATTGAATTTAATATATTAAATTATATTTTGAAATCAAGTAATAAATTGGAAAATTAAATTTTAAGCTGCGCCCATTTTTGTTTCCAAATTTTGCTTTCAGCTTTTTAGCTTTGTAGGCCACGTATGCCGCTGCCTGAGCAAAGAAAAAAAAAGTCGCGTTGAAACTAAATAAATAAATAAAAATATTTTGTGACAGGCGGACTTGTTGCATTATTTGCAGGTTTTCCGTACATCGGAAAAGTTTGCGCCATTTTGCGAGGTTTTAGAGAGGAAAACGCATAAGCATGTTGTAAAATATGCACATTATAAAACGCAGACAAAAGCCGAAAGGAATTCGCAAAGTCATGCAACAAGGATAGACTACATATATAGACACATATATATACGTATACATATGTATATAGATATATATGTTTATATGTGTGTGTTTTAGTAAGGGAATATTTTGGAGTATGCAACTTTTTGTGGCTTCCATAATTTCCTTCCTGCATCGTTTGTGATTTTCCTCCTTTTTTTTTTATTTGGCTTTTTCCTCTGCTGACAACTGGCTGCAAAATGTGTGTTGGCTTTTATTTATTTGTTTGACAGTTTTATTTCTTGTTGCCAGCTTCTTGAAACACATTTTTGCCAAAGATTCGCACAGCACGACGTCTGCCAAAAAGTCGCTTCAAGTGCAGACAACGCTGCGTATGCGTAATATACGTATATATACACATCTATATAGCTTTATATAAAAATAAATACTTATTGCTGGTTATGCAATAAAAGCCATATGAAAAACTCACTGAAATGTGCAGCGTATGAAGTTGATGTAGATCCAGATAATACAAATTAACTGTTCATGAGGAAAATCGAATTGAATCTATGGAAAGTTAAGTTCGTATTTGAATAGGTCATTGATATAGATCCAGTTTATATTAAGTTACAGTTACTCAGTAACTTGGAATCAATATCCAATCAAATGTATGTTAAATCAAGCCTTTATTTGAATAACCTGCACTGTGCCAAAAAATTCTCCGCTTCATGAAAGAATTTGTCAAATTTCGGATTATTAGATTTTAAATACCCTACGTTAAGAATATAAAATTAAAATAAATCGGTAACAAACTAAATTTTTTGATTTCCATTGTTTTATAAATAAATAAAAAACACTTTTGTAAGTATACTAAAAATCTATCTATAACAATATTATCCACTAAGATCGGGAAATTTTTTGAAAAGTTGCATACTTTTAGACATATTGCTATTGTTTTAAGTCTTTAGTTATAGAATATAATAATCGAAAGCAATTTCGTAGTCTTACTTTAAGTCTCAATCAAAGCTTCCAATTAGTTCAAATACATTTCTATTCAGCTCTCATTTGACAGTCGAAGAGATTTAACAAAATGCATTCAAGAAATGGTAAAAGGAAAACAATTTATTATTGAATTAGTTGGCTTCTGGTTTGGCCAACACCGAAACTCAAGCAAATCGTACATAAAATTTAACACACAATGCAATATACAACTGAAAGTCAGCTGCACGGAGAAAATTGAAATCAAATTAAAGTGCAACACCATTTTCCAATGAAAATCGGAAGAAAATCATTCGACATCATTAGAGTTCGAACTGCTACTCGTTTTATTGATATTGTTGTTGCAGCAGCAGTTGTTGTAGTTGTTGTAGTTGTTGCTGTTGTTGAGTCCAAAATACGCTCGCCAGAGGCAATACCAAGTCCAATGAACTGTGCTCCATGGCCGCTGTTGATAAGAAGAACGCGAGTCGCAGCTGCCGGCTTCTCTTTGCGTATGTGTAATGTCTGTGTATGTGTGTGTGTGTGTGTATAAGTGCTGTGGCGCATCGTTCAGCTTTGATTCGATTGAACGATATGAACGAATTTTATCTGTATAATATGTGCATATAAGAGTTTGTATAAGAGTTGTGACGCATAACATAGTGTATAAGAGTGTCTAACTGTAAGTGAACTTTTGCACGATCAGTGGATAAAAGTAATATGTGTGAATCTGTGTTTGTGTATAAGAGTGTGTATAAGAGCTATCGCATATTGCTCAGCATTGATTCAATTAAAATGTTCATGCAAATGAATCAGTAAAAGTGTTTATAACTAAGCGTTAAGTAAGGTCATGAACAATGGCGAATATTTAATAGTACTAGTATTTAATGAACTGGTACTCACGAATGAACAAATATTCGACAAAATGAACTAAAATCGCCATCTCTCTACTATATATACATTTTAGATATGATTGTGTGCCTGTGTGTGTGTGGAAGAAGCTCACACAAAATGCAATCGGCAGCTGCTGCTTTGCCATTTCCTAAACATTTAGCTACTGTGTGTGTGCGCGTGTGTGTGTGCGCGTGTGTGTGTGCTCACGTGTGTGTGTGCGCACGTGTGTGTGTGGAGTGTGTTTCCTGAACTCCTGCTATCAATTCACTGACAACAGTCACAAATCCAAATTCTGCCTGCGGTCGAACATTTGTCAGTCGCGTTATTTATGAAAAATATTGAAAAGAAAAAAATGTACAAAAATAAGTGTTTTACGCATAGTAACTTTTTAAATACCAATGACTTAACGTCTAGGATTGGAGAAGAAAGTTCTTATCTATGTTTAGTCAATTATTTGCTAATTACAGGGTATTTATATATATATACATTTTATCAATATATTATATATTATGTATTCAAAAGGATGAAACGATGCTTTAATACAACCCTTTCACATTTTGCTAATGATGATAAAAAATCGATTTCTATATTTCGTTTTCATATTTGAAAAAATATAAATATGAAACTTTAACTAGAGAAAATAAATTGTTTACGTTAGCTATTGTTAGCTAGATGCGGAATATTTCTTTGTATATATGTATACGTATATATATATTTTGAGAGTGGAAGATTGAGCTAGGGAGAAAGCCCGACTGATAAGCGATCGATTCAATGTTTAATCCCAGTCTGTAGCCTTGACCTAGACACGTGTGATTTAGAATTTCAACAAAGAGTCGAAAATATTATATGATAAGAAATTCGCAATTGAGGAATAAAAGACCATAATAATGATTCGAAGCTTTAGTTTGTGTCGTGCCTTGAATGCTGATCTACAAAAACTCTGAAAGCATAAAGTGTGATATATAATATATAAATATGATCATAAATTTAAAACTGTTTGCGGTTTTATTCGCTCTTTTGCCAAAGTCTCTTGAAAGCGAAAATGAATTGGTGAGTGGCTAACTTTAATTAATAATTAATAATTAATAATTGTGCTTAATTAATAATTCAAATTATATTTCACAGTTTTGTAAACAACAACAAAAATTAAACAAGAATTGTGGAACTTATGCATTTACAATTGTGAAACCAATGTTAAAATACTTTGAAAAAGTTGATTCCAAATTAGAAAAGAAAAACAGTAAAATATTAGAGTTGGAAAAATTTATTGAAACAAATCTGAAAGAAACCGTAATCGAGTTTAATCAAACAGAGTTGGAAGACTTAAGAGCGGAAAATGTAAAATTGAGCAAAGAGCTGAAGATAAAAGATGCTCTTATTGTTGATAACAATAATAAAACTAAACAATGGGAACATCAAGTAAACGAGATGTTTGCTAATAAGAATTTTGAAATACAAAGTCTTCTACAACAGTTACAAGAATACAAAATAAAAGCTGAGGCTCTTCCGACCATATGTGATTATCTTTCGAACTATACAGGATTATTAGATATGAAATATCAGGGATTCGAACCTTTTAATGTATCGTGCGAATCAAAGATCGCCGGTTCTGGCTGGACCGTAATTCAAAGACGCATTAACGGAGAAGTCAACTTTAACAGAACATGGGAGGAATACAAAAATGGATTTGGAGACTCGCAGGGAGAATTCTGGTTTGGACTGGAGAAGATGCATAGAATCACAAACGGCAAGAAATACGAACTTTATATACATTTCGGTTATGGGTCAAATGAAGTAAAATTTGCGAGATATAATGATTTTAAAATTGGAAGCGAAGAGGATCGATACATGCTGATCTCCACTGGTCAATATACTGGTAATGCTTCCAATGCTTTAGTCACCCGCACAGGATTATATTTTTCAACCTTCGACAAGGATAATGACAATTCCTTAAGAAATTGCGCAGAAGATTTCAAAGGTGGATGGTGGTTTGAAAACTGTGCACCAAGGTAAATCAATTATTCCAAATTTGTATCGATATTTGAATAATTCATATTTTTATTATTTAGCAATCTTAACGGAAAAAAATTCAATTGTAACTCTGAGGCAATGATGAGTGACGATGATTGCGTTTTCTTCAATTATTGGGCTGTACAAAACCACCTCGAATTAGTGCAGATGATGATACGCCCATTTTACTAAAAGCATCTGTAATTCAAAATATTATTCATTTTTCAATAAACAATATACAAGAAATAAAAATAAATGTGTGAAAAATGCCAAGAAATAAATATCAAAATTTAGGCACAACTTTTTTTATATTTTTTTCAAATCGTAAATAATATTTCTTTTACATCCGCAGTCATATCATATCCTTGGATTCTGCAACGAAAAGCTGCATAAAGTGCTCAATAAATGGTATGTGATTCTCTTTGATGCAACTTGGGGTATTTTTTAGTCAGCATACCCAACACTTTGTCTTTACAACTTGACTTTCGTCTTAAAGTTGTTGCTTAGCTTTAATCCTTGATTTTTACACTCCTATTTCCTTTCCTTCTCTTTTTAGTCTTTAATTAAATAAATATTTATTTTAAATGTCCAAAAATTTGCTAACCTTGGTAAAAATTTTGGTACCATTCAAAATTCTTTTGCTGCGTTCCAATTTTCACATATTTTTGCAAACCAATTGAATTCCAAATATTTATTTTATATTCGAAAATTGAAAACCAAATGAAAATTTAATAGAATATAATAAAAGTACAACATATTAACTCTGTTGTAGTTAACAGAGCACTTAACAGCGTCATAACACAACTGAATGTTAACTTAATAACATAACACAATGTTAACGATAACAGACCGAAAAAAACATGTTATCGAAACGTAACACTACATTTTTTTAGTAGCAACAATAAAATTTCAAATGTCAACCATACATTTTTTTTACGGTTTTTAAACTGATTTTTAAAATATGCAAAATATACAAACAAAAAAATACAAATAAAATATAAAATGTTGCCATAAAAAGTGACACGTGGACACATTTTGACTGTACAAATAGATTTCTGTTAAAAATAAAAAGAATTTTAATTCACATATTGCACTTTTTATGATCAAAACTGTACTAATAGGCGCTGCGCAATGTTGTTATATATATTATATAAAAGTTTATTTTTTTTATCAGTTCTTCATATCATCAAATGGTCTAGTATTTACTTTTTTGGCCATGTTTTTTTTCTTTACTCGTTGACTGAACTCCCAGGAGCATAATGATTGATTATTTATGGACTGACAAAAAGTGGAATGTGTATTATTTAACCCTGTAACGGTAACGACCTACAATTCCAAGAATGTCAATGGAGGAATGAAAAACTGTGTGCATTGTGTCGAATAATAAATGCTCTTTCATAACTTTAATTAGCTGTTCATCAAGAATCATACGAAAATTGAGAAAAATCATAAATAATAGAAAATTCTGTAAGATAGACAATAGAAATGTAGTCTAACTAACGTTGCTTCTATATGAGTACCAGAATACCCCTTAATAGAGTATTAAGGCTAGATACATTCTTCTGTGCACATTCTGTGGCTACTCTCGCACATTTTCACGTAGTCCACATAAAAAGTCAATATCTGTTTTTTTTCTTTTGGGTCTGTCACGATTTAAGGGTCTGAGAGAAGGAGGGGGAGGTTTACAGTAGAACCATGTCCACATCGTTCGAGTCGTGATAAATGTCAGTCCAGTGCTGGGGTTCGATTTTGACGAAATCGAATCAAAGCGAGAATGACAAAATAAATTGCCAGCAAATCAAAAGACGAGAAATTTGTAAAAAATAAGAATCAACACATTAGAGAATATTGCGAGCATTTCCACATGCTGCCTAATGCTGATGACTATGATAATGATGCTGATAATAATGAAGGTGGCAAGTTTCATGGCAGCCGGCGACAGCTTCTTAATGGCATTTAAAGCATTATAAATAAAATTTAATAAAAGTCAACTTTTGACTTGCGTTTAATTATAATTTAGTGCCACGGCACGCGCTTGCCAAGCGGACAGGTGTAATTGTAATTACTAGGGACTCCACTGCCACGCCCCCACCTCCACACAAACACACACACACAGACACACTAACTACGCACCGTACTCATTGCGAGAAATGTCCATTTAAATGGCTTGATTAATGCCAAACAGGCGAACGAAAAAAACAAGCCAAGTGCACAGTGGTACGAAATAAAAGAGACATTCTGAAAAAAAAAAAATGTTAAATCTTCATTACTGTTACAAAAAGCTACATATATTTTGAAGATAAATCCAAGCCATTGTTTTTGTTACTTTCTTTTTCATCCTGTATCGCTCTCCTACACTAAGCTTCTCCCACCTATATTGTTAATTGTTTCTTTCGCTTCAAATCAACCGGTAAACCGCCTCGTCACATGTTAACGTGCTTTGGTGCCACTGTGCAACCGCTGTCGACCAATGTGACCAGCCAACTAACCGACTTGCTTTCCGTTTTAAGTGTATTTATTTGCTCTTTATTTTTATGACTGGGCCTCCGTGTAATTGACGCTGTGTGCGCAAAGGATCGCATTTGGTTGGTCATACAGGACCACTTCGTCCCCTGCAAAGAGTGTAACTAAAGCGGGAGGGGGGAAAGCTGAAGTGGAGAGGGAAGCTGTGCAGAGAGCCGTAAAGTGCATGCTCCAGGTTTTTTATGCCCCTTTTTTTATGATTTAAAAATTCCTCAACGCTTTTGCCTTATGTTGTGCTTGTTAGTGCGAATACGAACACATATATAATATATATAAACATTTATATAGATTTATATATATACATACACTTGTGTGTTTGTTACGTATTCCCAACTTTGCTCATATAAAATTTTTAATTAAATTTGAAGAGCGATTTTTTATAAATAAGCAAATCTTTCCCTCTTGACTTTTGATAAAATCAACTCAACTAAATTTATTAAAACAAGATATATTAATTTATTTCACAATTAATCGTATACAAATTACATACTTAAGCTAACTTCAACCTACTTAACAAATGAAATAAATTCCGAATTACAAAGTACTTAAACAAGTTGTTGAAAACATTTTTGAAATTAATATATATAATATATATGTATGTATATGTTTATGAATTTTTAAAATATCATATATTTACATATTTAAATGGCTGAAATTTGGATACATTGTCCATATCTATAGAGCGATTTCTTAGGGTAGTTATCAAAAGATATTTTTCAGCCTCTTATATATCATTTGCTGATCTCAGCAATTAGAAAATGGGGCTGTCAGCTATTAGAGTACACTCCTTCATTCAGAAAGCCTAATTATGGATTTTCACCAACTCCGGAGAGCGGCATTTCGTATCACCCATGAAATGAATTTTAATTAGAGTTCCTTTTCAATGGAAGCTCATTCGAAATTCACGCTTCGGCTGAATTTTGAGTTGCATACAGCTGCAATCGCGGTTTGGCAATGACAATCGAGCTGTAAATCACGACAACAACAACAACAACAACATCAGCAACAACAAACTAGAGTTCATTTGCATGCAACACGTTGCCGCCGACGCAAACAAGAGGCAGAAATAAGCCGCCGGCCCATGCGGCGTATGTGCAACGTGTCGCATGTCGCATCTGGCATGTGGCGTGTGGCGTGTGGCATGTCGCATGTAGCATGTGCAGCAGTTAGCAGTAAAACAGTTACCGTCGACAAAACAAGTTGCAGCATGGCTTTCAAATATAGCCGACTGCTTAATACTCGCTCGAACTAGTTCTAAAATTGTGGATATCATAATATTATATTACTATATAATCATATGATATGCAAAAATATTATCATTTTATACATATGTATATATGTAAGCAGTTAGAAGCGGATTGTCTAAAACTAATATACCCTTTACACTGGCTTGAGTGGGCATAAATATGCAGCTAACTAAACAAGAAAGACCAGCGGCCAGTTTTTGCTCTCTGTATGCATGGAACCAGGGCTGCACAGCTGCAAACTGAACAGATTATTCATTTAATTTACTCATCAAGTTTTTGTAATTTCAAGACATAATATACATATGTATATATCAACATATTTTATACCAAACTGAGGGTCTTCAAAAAAAACCGATTAAAACTATTTTGAATTGTTAAATAAAAAAAAAAACTCGAAAAATCTGAGATTTTTTCTGAAGTTTTCTTAATAAAGAACAACTTATTTATATACTAAGAGTTAAATTTTATCTGAACTTCACATCTCCTCCCCACCCCTCGAAAGAACAACTCTGCAGCCCTGGTCTGAGTTTGTTCTACAAGGTAATCTAATTTGCGATACGGCCAGACGACAGAGATTGGAACAAGGCCTATGACAGTTAAAAGGAAGAGCCTGACCGGGAGAACCGGAATTGATGAGCGGCAGTTGCAATCGAATCAGTTGACCCAGTTCAAAAGGAAAAACCCGTTTGCAGTTCTAGTTCCATTTCGAGGCTAATAAAAAGCAAATCAAAACTTGACTTTGAATCCTGCGCAGGACAAAAGCTAATTTGAGATTTAAGTTTAATGTGGCTGCTGCACGAGTGGCATGCCACAATTAAGACAAGTGGCAAAGGATGTGGAAGGTGGGAGAGAGGAATGGTAATTGTAATTGCAACCATGTTGCAGTCATGTGTGTGCAACGCTTCCACTTGCTGTGAATCATGAGCTGAATTTATTAGAGCCAGAGAGCAACAATTTTGCTTTGCTTTAGTTAGTTAGTAAGTTAACCACAAGCCAGAGCGAACTCTTGACCTTGTGGCTGTGTGTGTGTGTGTGTGTTTCTATTTGCAACTGACACGAATTTGAGTTCATTTTGTTTACCGTGAAGTGGCGTTGCAAGTGGAGGTAAGTCAATGTTTCATTTGCTTCACCTGTGGAAGCAGTCACAAATATTTCTGCAGTACAATTTTCATATTTTAAATTCGGAGATATTGATAGGTAAATATTTGATAAGTAATCATCATCACCAACTGTAAACAAATATATAATAATTTAATGTATTGACTTCGAAATCAATTAAGAACAGTTTAAGTTGAAATAGGAGGCGAAAACTTCACAAAGACTTAACCCTATACAAAAACAATAATTAAATAAGATATGAATTATAATTCTAAGCTACTTATGCAAAGTGAACTGCAATAATTGCATCATCTTCCTAATTAACCAGCTTAAAATATATTAAAATAATATAATTAGCTTTAATAAAATAATTAACCATTTCCATTTACAAATCCTTCACATCAAAACTGTTTTCTAACTTTTCCACCCTTTTGAAATAGTTTACAACTGTAGTTAATGTTATGTTTTTTAACTTTTCTACTCTTTCGAAATAGTTTACAACTGTAGTTAATGTTATGCGCAACACTAATTAAAATTGTAAACACCTGTCGTCCATTTTTTTGAAATGCTCTCAAATTCTATTTCCAGGTATTTCTCGCACGTTCGCACAGGTGAGTGTGAACCGTAATCCAAATGCTGGAGTATGAAATTGGAAAATGCCAACCGCAAACTTTTGACAACGGACTTCTGTGTGTGTGTGTATGAGTGTGTGCGTGTGTTGACAAGAAAACTGATTTGTCATCGTTGTAATGAGCTTGAGGCTTAGCTCACCTCTCTATGAGAAAGCAAAAGTAAAGCATCGAATGCAATAAGCAATGCCATTAAGTAAAAGTGTAAAAGAAAGCAAAAAGAAAAAGAAAAAAGAAAAGAAAAACACACATTTAGGAAAATCCAAGCTGAGAGCAATGCAGTTTCTCATTAGAAGGCAAAGCCACACGTGAAGTTCTGAAGGTGAGTTGGCAACTAAAATTATATATCTATATCTCTCTCTCTCTCTGTATATATATATATAAGTGTGTGTGTGTGTGTGTGTGTGTCTGTGCTGTAATCTGAAATGTAACTGGGGAGCCGAGATATGGAAGCACATTGTGATAACTGCTTCTGGGATTCCCCTTGGAATGATATCAAAATGCTTTTTAAGTGCCTGCTTTCTTTCTAAGTGTGTGTGAGTGCAGGTGTGAGTGTGTGCGGTGCTTTAATGTGGAAATATAAAATATTATTTAGACTATATATCATTGCGTAATAAAGTTGAAAGCTGCTTAAGCAAAAGCAGCTCTTGAAAACTAAATTAAAGTGTTTGAAGAGATCAAAGCTAAGAGCTTAAGGATATCTGTTTTAATTGTCACTAAGAAGAGCTTAAGATAAAGAGCTTTCAATTTAAGAGGGAGCTTTAATATGTTTGATAAAGCTATTCTTGACAAGTAAATGAGAGTTTATAATTTAAAAGCTTAAAGCTTTAATTTATCGTAATTATTTTATTTATTTCTTAAATTTAAACTAGTTCTTCAATTGGTTTAAGCTAGATTCAATTTAAGCTTTCAATTAAAAAATAATATAAAGTATAAAAAAATTAACAGCTTTAAAAAGCTCTATTGTATTTAAAAAAGTGAAATTTCAGTTCCGAACTCTTCCAAAATGGACTCAAATTATTTTCTACAGATTATCTAAAACTTAACCAAACTAAGAGCTTTAATGAGCTTTCAAAATTAACCTTAAAGCAAGTTTTATAAATCTCAATGTTAAACCTCATTTATTTAACTATTGAACTCATTGAACTCACAGCAAATAACGAATTACAAAAAAAAACCTGCAAAATAGTCAAAAAGAAGTGCTCCTTGCTTATAGAAGCAAAGATGAAGCTTTTTTCATTGTCATCTGGGCAAACATTTAATCTATTGCTGAATGAATGACAGTTAAGAAATGTTGGCCAAGCAAATAATGCAGCTGCGAATCGGCTCAGTTCCAATCTAATTGAATGGACGAACATTTCATTTCGTTTCATTTCTTTTTTATGCCCTCAACACATTGGAAATGCGTAGAACAAGGTATATTAGTTTTGTTGAAGTGTATGCAACTGTCGAAAGAAGCCGTGGTTCAGATCATATATTCACAGCCAATAGCTGTTCCGGAACTATTTAGGCCTTTATAATTATGAACTAGTTTCAGGAAGGTCGCAGATCAGGTTTTATATTGCTCTACAGTACCAATTCAACTAAACAGTGTATCCGCTGGCCAGACATACCCGTCCGATACTTTCTTACTTGATTTTCAATGCTGCCTTTGTTGTTATTTTCAGTGGTTTTTCCTTCTCTTTAAACGTGGCTTTTATGCGCATTCAAATGATTTTAATGACAGCAATTTGTGTTACGAAATCGCGCAACATTAGCTTTGGGCTAGCGCAGATATCTTTTTGGGCAAGTGAAGAGGGGGGTTTGCTGGGGTATTGCTAGGGGGTGTTAAATGAACGTGTTTATAACGCTTAACTTTCAAATTAAGGCTCAGCTCCGTGGCAGCAGGCGGAAGTTTTCGATTTGTCAGTGGGTCACCCGAGGGCCTTTGCAAGAACGGTCCGCAGCTCAAACCCCATCTGCAAGCCTCCATCCAACCTCCTTCCGCCTTATGACTATCAGACAGTCTGTCTGTTACGTCATTATCAGCGCTCATCATGGCCAACGTCATCGTTTTGGCCAGCAACAAATTCATTTAGACACAACAAAGTTGCCCAAAAGCAAAAGCATGACAGCCACCCTAAGCCTCTCCCTTTATCGCCCTCACCCTCTCATCATCTCTGTCTCGCTCTCGCTTTTTCGCCAGCCAAGTGTAAAGTGAAATGTGGGTTAGTGTGGCATGCGGCATGCGGCATGCGGCTGTGGCATGGCTCGCTGTTTAGTTTGAAAGAAATGTTTGTGATTTCTCGTGGCATGCTACAAAATTATCACACCAAGATTTTGATTGATGAGTCTTTTGGCCATCCCGTTATCCCAACTCCCGCCCCCAGTTCCGCTTGCATGTGGGCGTGGCCGCAACGCCTACTCAAATTCGCGTCCGGCTCGAAGCCGCGGGCTTTGATTAGTTTTTTTTCGATTTGAATTCGTTCCGGTTCAAATTTCTGCTCTTCGATTTACTTCTTTTGTAGTCCTTTAAATGCTGGCAAGGGTTTCGTTTTAATATCTTAGTCGATTATGAGCTCGAAATTTTCTAAATATAACTTCGCCTTAGGAGTTTATTTTTTTAAGCTTTAAAATTTATATTGTTGAACATTTATGGGCTTTCATTTATATTGTTATATTATTAAAATATTGAGTTAAAAATTGATTCATCTGATACACTTAAAAATTTTTAATTTTTAGATAGTTTATGATTTTTAAATCTTAATGATTATCAAATATATCTTATATATAAATCCAAGCTTTACCTATTGATTCATTAATAACAAATTAGAAACATAAGACTAAATTCTAGAAAAAGAAGAATGAAGCATCGATATTATAATAGATTGATTTATTTAATGACTGTAAGAATAAGCTTAATAAATTTTTAAATGGTTAAAGTTCGTTGCATACAGTGAAGAAGCCACGAAAATTAATCTAGATAAAATGCTTGCAAAATTCATATATTTTTTTTTAGCCGTCAATATCTTTCAAAGTGTTGCGAAATCCATAACTCAACCGAAATTGCGAGATAAATAAATGAAGATTTTTGCAGACACAAGACCCCACTTGTTGTTGTTGTTTTTCGTATTGCAACAACAACAACAGCAATGGCAACAACAATGGCAACTTATCACCCAGCTGGCAGTCATAAAAGAGCCATAAAAAAATTATCCACATGGCTTGCAACATCGCCGCAATTTGCAGCAAACCTCGCAAACAGAAAAAACAACCTGCAACATAACCAAAAAAAAAAAATTGATAAAGACAAGATAAACACAAGATCTTGGCCAGCAGCAAAAACTACTTTAAAATTTGATGTGTGTTTGTTTTTCCTTTATTATAACAACAACAACAGCGACAATAGAAATAGAGCCTAAAAGTCTATCGTCTGTTTTTTATGATTTAATATGGGAAAATTGTTGAGTAGTGCTGACCAAAAAAAAAAAAAGCCAAGCAAATAAAAAAGACTAAGAGCGGATGTGCTCGACTGAAAAATACCCTGTGTCAGCTTGAATATCCCATAATTACATTTCTATTTTAGCTGCAACGGTTCGCACACATACGTAACATACATTCCTTCCAACACAATATACTCATTTTGAATGATTACAGGGTATACAATATAAAGAAATCGTATACAGGGAGGCAGGGAGGTAACCCCTTGCACGATTTTACAGGGTATACTTCGCCAAAGCAAGCGGGTGAATATCTAAAGAGTTACTCCGTAGGCTGAGTTGCATGCTGCATATATTCCCCTAAAATAATATACAACTTTCCACTTTTAGAGGGTATGACAAACTAAAACAATATATGTGTTCTCCTCTTTCTATCTTATACATTTACTTATACAGATTACTGCTCTATCTATTACGTACATTTCTCCCTAAGCAAATATACCCGCCTTTAAATCGTTAAGCGAATATCAAAGCAAAAAGCAGCGAATAGTTTTCGGATAGCTCTAATATCTCTTGCCTGTGTCATGCATACCAATCAAAACAATATAGATTATTGCAATTTTACAGGGTGTAACTAACCGAAACACTATGAAAAGTGGGCGGACATTTGGGGGTGGCACCCCGCGGAGGCAGCTCACGTGAACAACAACATAATCGCACATTTAAGCGGCTGGCAACATTTTATGCCAAGCAGCTCCGCAGCCCCCCTTTTCGTCTAGTCTGTCGAGTCGAATGTCGTTGGCCCCCAACATATATAAATATATATATATACATATAGATGTATTATGTATGTGTGGAGTGGCACTTGGTTGGGGCAATGGGGCAACAAGTGTGGCCAGTCGCCGCCGTTGTCATGATGGAGACGTAACATTCAGCTCTGCGAATGACGCCCAAAAAAAGAAACGAGGCTTTTGAGCTGTTTACCTAAATATGAAAAACCAGAAGGGAGAAAATAAACTGTCCGAAATGTTATGCGGCTCTCTCTTATGTAACTTGTTAATATATTCAGAAATAACGGTAAACTTGTGTATAGCCAGCAGTACGGTTCGTTGTTGGGGCATATGAACTTTGAGAGAGCTTTAAGATTGAAGCTCAGGTGGGTAAAGCTCTTGGAAGAACCAGTAAAAATGAGCCAGTCAACATAAACTACAAACTGACAATTAAAGTGCTTATCTTAAAGCTTAACCCTTAAAGCTAAACTAAGATATGATCAATATATTTGGCCTTACTGTCAATTAAACTTAGGCTGATGAAATAAAGGGTTTTGAGATCTTAAATTGTCAAAGATTTATCTGAAGCTCTTTTAAGCTTTTAATGAGCTTTGATTTAAGAAGTTCATATATATAACTCTTCCCAATAGGCTATATTTACATCTGTATTCCAATCAATAAAGCTCTTTAATTTATGCTTTTGACAAATAATAATATATTATGATAGTAAATATTAAGGGCAGAGGTTACACATTTTTATTTATTTTGACATATGAATTTTACTAATTGGCGTCGCAAAAAAAATGGATATTTTATTGCCAGCTTTAATTGAATTCGATGTTTTATGAAATACACTGAAACCTCGATATAATGAACTTCGATATAACGAAAAATGGAATATAACGAATTATTTGTTAAGTCCCCTGAAAAAAAAAAAAATACCCATAGCAAACCAGAACCTATAAATAAAAATGTTGCAATTCCTCTCAGACTCGTTATACCAAATTTTCACTGTACTTAAATAAAAAATCTTTTTTGCGCTTTATAAAAAAAAAAACTGATCTAAATTGACAGACAAAAGTGGACAAAAGTTCACTTTCCGGCTATTACGAAATTTATATACACAATTTTTTTATCTTTGTTCCGGTCTTTACTCTTGACATTTTGCATTGAATGCAATTCTTTTATTTTGGCAGTTTTCACATTTTATGGCCAAATAGTTTGTTGTTCTTGTTGTTGTTGTTGTTGCTGCATTAAAGTTGAGCTGAAAGTTTCGGGGTGTCAAAGGTCACGGCAATTAGTGAGCGACATTTAAAGCTGGCTCCGCCTTTGGGTCATCTGAGCGTTTAATCTGACAAATCACAAAGCTGAGAGAGCTGGAATATTATTAAAAGCAGCCAGCATTTGCTTCTGGCCAAAATATGCTAAGTGGGCCAACACATCGGTAGCTGCCATCTGCCATCTACCATCTACCTACGTTACTTAATGAACGCACCTTTTGCCGTTGCTTTTTAGTATGCAAAGATTTTCAAGGCTGTTGCATTAATTAAGTTGTAGGAGAAGCGCCGAGAGAGGCGCACAGCGGTAGTCTGCCAAGCAATTGTATAATTAGTGTTCTCTCTCACTCTCCCCATCTACATCTATCTCTTTCTCCATCTGTCTATCTGTATCTCCATCTTCGGACACACCCAAGCTTCTCAGTTTGTCAACTTTGAGTTGGCGCTCAAACACGAAGGTGTTCAATTACACAAAGTAAAACAACAACAACAACAATAACAACAACTGGCAAATAGGTGCAGAAAATGTCAAAGCATTTGATGAAATATTTTCCACAATAAATACTCAAAGCTTGAGGCGTGGAAGTCGTGCCCAAAATCCCCAACAAAATTTGTCCATTAATGAATCCCACTTTGGCCGTTGGCATTGGTCCAGCTTTAAATGGAAATGGGCTCGAAATCGTTCTTGTTAGCTGTTGATTGCATTTGCCTTATGTGCTGAAGTTTATTTTAAAGCACAGTTAAATTTTTGCTTTGAGCAATTAGTTGGGAAAACAATTTTCATTGCATTCATGCAAACGGATATGAAAGTGGAAATGAGTTTTATTGAAAATGTAAATCTTAAGATTTTCCATATTACATTTAAAGTTGAATATTTAGTTATCACTTCTGTTTGTATTTCCTAAACGTTTAACTGGCTGCTACTCACACAAAGACTGTCAGACTATTATCTTCTTTTCTTCTAGCCTGCTAAGCGTTTTCTTTTTCCTACTTATTCGTAATCGTATAACTGCCATATTCTTAGTTGATATATGAGTAGAATTTGTCTTCTTTCTTTCTCCTAAACGTTTTACTGGCTGCATTAGGTCTAGTGTAAAGAATTGTATATTTTGCTATATACTTAAACGTTTTACTGACAGCATGAGTTAATTAAAATTCTCTTCAATTTCAATTTCAATTTCAATTTCAATTCGTGTACTTGAGAATTTTCGCTGAGTGCAACCTACGACATACATATGTTAATCAAAGCCACGAGCATAAACATTTTTTGTGGGCGTGGCACGCCTTCCACTCAGAGGCAAATCGCGTCTCAAAGCCAAATGAGAAGCTGTTGACGACTAATGATGACGCCTCTGCAATGACTGTCAAAGAAGACACAAAAAAAGAGACTAGCCGAGGCTCACTTATATTTAGACTTCTACTCGCATTTATACTCATGCAGACACTCACCCACACACACACACACACACACACACACACAGTCATATATTTGTGGCAGTCAGTGTTGACCTTTTGGGTTGGGGTCTTTGCTAAATGCGCGTGCTTAAGTAATGAGGACTCAAGGAAAACGAGGAAGGAATAGGAGAAGGCGAAGTCAACGGCAATTAGGAAAAGCCAAAAAGGATGTCGACGCCATTTCTCAATGAGTTCCGCCTCTCGCCTTCGAGTACACATTGAAAAGTGGGCGTGCCTGCAGCTAAAGGTTAAACATTCAATTAACTGCAGCTGCAAGGAAAAACTTTGCTTTGCAGCCATCAGAGGTGGAAGGGCGGAGCAGCTAGGAAAGTGAAAACTAAAAACTGAAAACAGTATAAAAACTGACCAAAGTAATAAAACGAAACGAATAGAAATGAAATGAAACGGAAATGAAACCTAACGGCTGCCAAGTAAATAGACAAACAATATTGGCAACAAGCCGAGCAACGGGCAACTTTTCCACATACCGTTACATTACGTGTGTGTGTGTGTGTGGGTGTGCGTGTGTTGACTCTAGTTAAAGTTTATCAAAGCTACAAGAAGAAAAGCGAGAACAACAACAACAGCCACACAGAAGCAACAGGGAAAAGCAGTAGAAGTTTTGGTTTGCCTTCAGCCTCTGCTCTTCCTTCCGTTCCCTTCCTCCGTTCCCGTTCTCCATTCCTTGTTCCTTGTTCCTTGTTCCTTGCTGTGCTTAAGTCGTAAGTCCTCTTTCGGAGTTTTTGACTTCTCAAGTTCAGTTGCGCTCGCCTAATGCCAAGTTACATAAGAGAACACGCACATATGCCAAAGCTTCACAGCTCACTCGCTTACACACTCTCTCCCTTTTCTCTCTCTCTCTCTCTCTCTCTCTCTCTCTATCTATCTCCCATTGTTATCTCAGCTTTCCTTAGCTTATTCGATTCCCTTTCAGACACACATATTTTTTACTTAATTCCCCAACTGCGTTTAGTTTTGCGTCCATAAACTTGTTAATGAATTGAAAGGTGTTTGGCTTAGTAAACCCCACATGTGTATGTACCAACCTATTAACTGTTAAATATAATCCAAGTTTTTAGATCCGGCTGTTAAACATAATAAACTTTACTTCAAAACTGAGTTTTCAAAGAAAAGTTTCGAACTTGGTCAAGCAAACAAAATGGTTAAAGTTTATTTTCTTACGAAAATGAAAAAAGTTTCCTATTAAATACTGAATTAAATATTAAGGCAAAAATATTCTATATAATTTTCATCATTAGATGCGTTACAAAGGCTTTTTAGAAAAGTAACGGAAATTAAAGAATATAATTTAATAATTAATATTATCTTAAGAGGAAAATGGACTTAAAGTTTCATTATGTAACTTTCCAATAAATCTAATTAAAATATTTTCTGATAGAAGATTGTTTTAGGATGAGTTGCAAACAATTGTTAAGTAAAAGCCTTTCTTTACGATTCTCAAGAACTTTAACGGAATGAACTGGGATTGCTATTGTATCTAGATATGAATCTGTGTTTAATATAATATATAATATTACCTAATATATATTAACGTGTATGTTCATATGTATATTATGAATAATATATTTAAATTACAATTTATATTCGATAGTTCATAAAAATCAAGTTTTCATTTATCTATTTATTTTCATTGGTAAGATATTTTTCATTTTTTCCCAATCTTGAACACATTTGATTTAATTGTTTACTTTGAGTTGACTGTAGGATATTTAAATATATTTTAACTCTTGGCTCTATTTATTTATAATTAATTTGTAAATTCAGAATTTATTGGATTTTCACGCATCAATATTCAAATTTACTGCAATTGCATTTGCATTTGTGTGTGTGTGTATATGTGTGTGTGTATGTGTAATGCATGCTTTGACACTCTGTAAAATGTATATTAAGTCTATATGGTCATATATATATATATATATATATATATATATATATATATATATATGAGTGTATGCATATTCGAAATATGCTGACCAATAATAAGTGGAAATTGTCAATGTAGATTTTAATTTATTATGCAAATGGAAATCAAACGATGCAAATTTAAGCCCAAATGTCTGGCCAACAAATTAAAAGCAAATAAACAAGCATTCAAAAATGTGGCAACAAATCAAAATTGTCGCCGGAGCGAGTCGGAAAAACCGATTTACTCGACGGACTCCAAACAATGGGCAACGAGAAAATGGAAAAGCTTCTGTTTCCGCATTCGGTTAAAACACATTTTCCACAACAGCAACAACAACAACAAAAGGCAAACAGCTCGCAGGCTTCGAAGCGATGAAAATATTTGCAAAATCTACCAAAAATTTAGCCTCAATGGAAAAGAGCAAATGTCTGGAAGGACTTGATTGAAGGGGGATGGTTGAGGTGGGGGAGGGGGTAGTTGGGGCGGTGGTTAGTTGGAAGTTAAGGGCTGGGGGCTGGGGGCTGGGGTTTTGACTGCATGTAGTAAAATGTAAATTTCTTTATTGTTGTTGCATCAAATTGAAATTTAGTATGCAATTTGGCTTGAATAAAAGAAGTGAATAAACAAGAGCATATAATTGACAGGCCACGATATACCTCTTATTTTCTAGCAATCACATTATTCGAACTTAACTCAGCTTGCACATATTGTACTGCATTTACTAAGCTTCTTTTTTATAGGGTATATATTTATTTGAATATATGTATTCACAATTTAATCAATCATTGCCCTAACGGTATATTTAATGTATATACCTTAGCACTATAATTGACAGGGTAATACTACAAGCGAATTACACACGTAGAAAGCTAGGTAGTTTGTTTAGTCTTAAAACCTAAAAGCTTATATAAATCTATTGAAATTTATTTTCTTAATAAATACCCTTTAGCTGTGTCACTTAGCTTACAGGCTATTTACCATCAATTTGAGTACATCTATCGCAGTATTCCTTTAACAGGATACAGAATCTGTTTTTGTTTTGTTTTATATATACCCTTCAGCTGTTTGATTCGGTTTACAGGGTATTCACCTTCAATTTGAATACAGAGTATGTTGGCTTCGCAAAGACACGTTGTTTTTGAAGTCCTGCCACTTTTTGGTTATATTTCTGTATTAAAAACTGCTTTGTTGTGAGGACCGTTAGACCGTTTATAGGGTGGGGGCATACGCACAACCATTACAACTGTGTGCGTATGTGTGTGTGTGTGTGTGTGTGTGTGTGTAGGAGTGTGTGTGTGGAAGTTTATAACACAGTTTTAAGGCACCATAAGCTTATATTGCACTTAATAGCACATAAAAAATGGTACGTGATAATGCAACGGACCACAAAAGTGGCCATTCGATGAGGAAAATTCGAAATGCCCTGCCCGGAAAAAGGCGGAAAATGCGAGCGAAAATGCCAGGAAAATGCCGCGGAGGCAAACACACTAAACTTGTTGAAGTGGTCGTAGTTAAGGGCTTAACATAATAAGTGTTTAAAGAGCTGGAAGAGCGACGGAAACGTTAAGAGGGGACGAAACAAATAATTACCAAGCTTAAAGTTAAGGAGCTTTAAACTGAACAAAATGTAGCTTCAGACCTTGAAGATATGTCTTAATGAATCCAAGAATAAAGTGAGGAATACAAAAATATACACAGACAGATATGGATATGAGATATAATTAGTTATATTTATTTTTTTATGCTCACCCTAATACACGTTACAATGAACTTTGAAACCCTCTTAATCTTTTTAATGGATAAATATTGCAGTTTACCTAAATTGGATTATTTGTATAAGCATTAGAAATAAATTAAGTGACAAAGCTGAAAGAACTTCAAAACTGGAAGTGAACTACAAAATAAGAATTAATTATAAAAAAAAGCGTTGCCTACTTTTAGAGGTCGTTCTATAGCAAAACTTTCAACCAATTCATTTCTAAACCAACACGAAAACAAAAACAAAAACAAAATTTCAATTACGAAAATGTTTGCGAACTTTAGGAAAACCTCAACTGATGAATATCGAAGCCCCGGAAAAACATTTCATTAGAGGAAAATGTCCTTCAAATGCTAAAAAGGAAAATGGCAAACTATCTGTTATCAAGTGGAAAATCTTGAACTTTGCTGTCGTCTGCACATCATTCATTAAAACAAGGCTTTTCCTTTAATTGACAACTATTTTTTTATTATTTTTTTTATTATTTATTTTTTATTTGTTTTTTATTTTGTTATGGAAAAAAGTTTTGGCTCGTCACTTGTTCAAGTGTCAGTTAGTTACTTAAATGTAGTTGTTTTTCCGATTGTTGTTGTTATTGTTGTGATTGCTGTTTGTCGCACAAGCAAGTGGGCGTGGCAATGGGCGCTTAGCCCGGTCAACAAAGCTGTAAACAAAGCCTACCGAAACGGGCCAATTAAAGTTACACAACAGCCTTCATACAGACATATAGACATATATACATATGTATATGTATATGTATATAGTGCGACAACACACATCAATCAACTTACGCATACCTATGTGTGTGGGTGTGTGTGTGTGTGTGCTTAGAGAATTGGCAATTGGCAAATGGAATTTTTGCACTCAATCTATTGAGCGACAAATCGCTGCCAAATCAATTGACAACTTGCAAAGCAGCTAAGCATTAGTTGCCACACACCCACACACAAACAGACACACACACACACACACACATACGCACACCTGTGGTAGTGGAAAGCCAATCATTTAGTCAAGCATTCAAGTTAACTTCCCTTGGACACTCAGTAACTTATTTGGTCAACAGAATATGGTAAGGGTGCAGAAAGAGGGGTGGGAAGAGGGGGATGCGTATTCCCTTTGCTACACCCCTTGCCTCTTGTTGCTGTTGTCGCTTATTTGTATTTTTGTCAACCCGTTTCGTTGTCCTTCGCATGCTTCGTTGTCCTTCGAGTCCTGCTATAAAACTTGCACTTAACTCTCCTGACTTTCCGACCACAAAGTGTGCATCTCCCTTTTTTTATGCACTTTATCTGCTTTGGACATGGAATATCGTCGCATCTGAAGTAAATTTTTTGAATGGTATTTGCAAACCCTCGTTTTGTATTTAGCTCTTATCTTTAGATCTTTAAATGGATGAGAAAATATATACTTTCTAAAGGGATTCATGTTTGAAGACTGTCTATAGCTAAAAATGATTTTCCTATATTAACGAGTGATATATCTCTTACCATTATAGTATTTAATAATATAGAATGTGGAATTCTATCACGTAAGGACCTCTCTTTCTTTTTCTTCTAATCTTTCACTCTCTCTGTATATCTCTCTATCTCTCTTCCAATTTCTCTCTCTTCCTCTCTCCCTCTCTCTCTCTCTCTCTCTCTCCCTCTCTCCCTCTCTCCCTCTCTCCCTCTCTCTCTCTCTCTCTATCTTTATCTCTCTTCCAATCTCTAACGCTCTCTGTCTCTCACCATCTCTCTTTCTTTCTCTTTGAAAGCTGATCAAGCACATATTTATAGAAAATCATTCGCACATGCTTCCACAATCAATTAGCTATATAGTAAATAATAAGAAAAATACACACATATATATATATATATAAATAGTGTGTTTTTTATAAATGAATTCTTAGTCTGCGTGGTTCTTATCAATGGAATTTTTCCTGCCTCTCACTTTTAATTATAGAATAGATATTGCTACAAGTGCGGAGATCAAAATCTTTCAACTAATTAATAAACATCTCATTTATTTCTTTCCGGTTTTCTCTGTCACTCTGATTCTATCTTTAATTATAGTAAATGTATATATATTTGATCTATTGTCAAGCAAATAAATTCACTGCTTTAGTTCTTTGCTTTTGTATCTATTTCGAAAAGCGAAAAACTTGTATAAGCATATACAAAATATAAATATTTATAATTAAATAATAGACAAAATAAACTTATTAACAAAATTTGCTTAGGTCAGCAAACCTATAATAAATGATTTTTCGAATTTTGCCTTGGTATATTTTTCATTTCTTCATCTAATTTACAGGCAAAACTTTAGACAACACACACACACACTTACACACTTACACGCATGCTGTTACATTTCAGGTAACACTCTAGTTGTGAAAATCCTTTAATTGGCTTTTGCGCTGCATTCTCCCTCTTTTTCCCTCCACATAGATGAGTAGCTAAACCAAAAAAAAAAGCTGTTAGAGAAATATATCGAGAAGGTTGACATTAAGGACATGAGACTTGGAATTATTGGAGCTGTCAAACTTTGGCCCAATCCCAGAGATTAGGTTGGGAAAAACTGTGTCTATGTGCATTAGGTTTGATTTTCTTTCATTTTGCATAATCGATTTTCCGGACTAGCATTTTCCTTCGCTGTCATGACGCACTGGAATATCTAAATGACTCGACTCAAAATGTTATGCAAATAAGCATATGTGTGTGAATGTGTGTGTATTTGAATGTGTATGTGTGTGTGTCTCTTTCATTGTCTGCTCTGTCAGACAATTATAGATATTTATGATGATGAGTTACAATTTTGAACTAAAGACAACTAATTCTATCACAAAAGCGAGTCAAAATCCACAGCTAACCCGCATTGACATCCTTCATATACACACATATATACGTATACATTGTATATATAGTCATATCTGTCTATATATATATATGTATATCTGCCTGCACACATCAACTGTTATGCAGAACAATGGACCCGAAATATTCTTCAATTTTTTTTCCTCTCTTTTTTGTATATTTTTCAGAGTTTTGTTGCCTTTTTTGCTGTCTCAAAATGTGGTTCACAGCAGGAGCATTGACAAAGGAATCCTTGGGGCCACACACACACACATATGCTACACATATGTTGTAGATACCCTGTACAATTGAGGCAACTCACTTTTGGGTTTCTCCTTAACAGTTTCATTTAAAAATGTAAATAAATAATGTTTAAATTACAAAAATATTATAAATTAATGACATATGTATATATATCGCTATAACTGAATGTCATTTAAATATTTATTTTAATTTAAACCTAACCAAAGAATTAGGTCACTGACCCGCTTACAGGGTATTCAGTAGTGCGTTGCATTGCTTGTTGCAGTTTGTGTTTCTTTCATTTGTGGCCACATTGATAAGCCGGCAACATATTTGGCCATTGTTTGGGCCCTGTTAACAGGCCATAGATCTTTGGGCCAGCACTTGGGGCATTGTTCTAAGTCTCAGCCATAAACGCAGACACTTTTCCACTTTCCCCATTTCCCACCTACAATTCCACTTTTAGCATCCAGTTCCAGTTCCAATTTTCTTGACTCCTCTGTTGAACACTCTCTGGTTCCAGTTCCACATCGGAGGAGGCACAATTTAATTGCCTTGAGTTACCTTTTCTAATTTATGGCAAGCCCTTAAGGTAGAAAATTTTGTGAAAATTTTTTTGCAGGTTACGTAACTTTCTCTTAAACTACTTTAAACTAACCTTAAATAAAAGTACTGAAATACTATCCAAAATAATAACTATGGCAAATGGAAATAATTTAAAACTTTACGCTTTAATCTTAAATAATTAATTTTTAATTAATTATTTAAATTCGTTGCTTTACATATTGAATTATTATTATTATTTTTTTTTTATTAATAAAACATTAAAAAGAAGTCAAGCTTTAAGCTTAAGCTTACATAATCGCATATGCGCAATCCATTCAACCCATCAAAGAGCTTTAATGAGCTTTGACGCATTTTTTAAATATATTCTAGTTAAGCTTTGATAATATTCATTGACTGTCAGAAGGCTGTTTTAATGCTCACTGTGCAAATTATTATAATAATTAACTTTGAAATGAGATTATTTCACACAAAAAGCTTGCTCACATTTTATTTACACAATTGATAAAAAGAAAATAAAGCTGACGACGGACTAGTCAAGCTTTAAAATTCATGGTAGCTTCATAGAACTTGAACGAGCTGTTAATGGAATGGAATTTTTAAATTTTTTTTTTTTTACTGTAATTACAATTTGATACCTCTGCTAAGATCATTTACAGCCTTTACTAACAACTTCCAACCGAACGGATAACTCTTAGCCTCCTCTCAATAACATATTTCGACTATCTTTCAGTCATTTAGCTTAATTATCGGTTCTCATTTCTACATCCATCTCAATTCCTTTTCATTTGCACTTTTCAAGTCCCTTTTTTTCCAGCTTCCTTTTCCTTATGTCAATTCTTAATTTCATGCTCTGGCACACTGCTTTGTCAGTGTTGGTAAATCCATGACTTTATGATGTAGATTTCTGCTCTGCTCTGCTCTGCATACTTTTTCATCCCTTTTCTTGTTCTTTAACCCGTCTTTAATTACAACTGAAACATGTCTCTGTTCCATATTTAGCTCGTGGTCTGTTTCTCAGAAATTCTCGAAGGCGTTTGCCACGCCCACATATTAATGTCAGCTCATTAGGCAAATGCTAACCATAATCGGCCGATCAGTTCCTCGAGGGAGCCCCAAAAGTGTTGCCCGGAGGCCGACTTTCGTTAAAGGACACGTGCCAAAGGATAATTACAACTTAATCGCTTGACAAACAAAGCAGACTCGACCATAAACATTAACAGCCAAGAAGGAAGTTTGCCGAAATATCTAGTCGAAGTCCAAGTCCGGAATCTGAGAGGCGTGCCTTAACTTTTAAACAGTTACCCAAAAAAAAAGAGACCAAAAACAAAAACACAAACAAAAACAAAAACAAAACAAACAAAAAACAGTTTAAAGAGCTTCCCGTTCCAGCTTCCCATTCGCAGGTGCTGCCCGGCACATCTTTATAGACTATTGTCCCCTTGGTTAATAGTTAATGGGCGGTTGCCTAAAATAATAAGAGACGAACGAGAGGGTGGCCATAGAAGTTGGCGGCTTAAATGAAAAGCTTACAAGTTTTTTCTTACATTGAAACTGAGAAAGAAAAACATTGATAATGAAATTTAGTTTTTTTTTTCCTTGGAGGAAAGAAAGGAAGAAACTTTGTTTTCATTCTTAGTTTTAATTCTATTTAGTAGATACATATATAAAAAAAAGGGCTTATAATTAAATTATTTTTGCAACTCTATAAACAGGAATAAGTTAATTAGTATGGTTCTTGGATAAACTAATTTTAGATGCTTAAATATTATAAATAAATATCATAAACAGATTTTAAGCTCATTTATGATGTTTTACATCAGAATAAAGCAAACATTTTTCTTTTATTGAGTAGAAATTTTCGTTTTCTTGCTTGAAAATTGAAGTAAAGATTCTAATTTTTAATGTTATAACAAACCAAGTCGACATAATTTTTATCCTTATGGTTATCATCAAGATACAAAATAAACATTACATTATAGACAGTCTGCTAAAATATTTATTAAATATAACATTCAACTTATCTTGATCAAAACACTTAGAACTGCCTTAACATTGAGCTTATTATAAGAATTAAATTTAATATTAGGCTGAAAATTTAAATAAATTTGCATTAAAATAATTTTGTGTTACTTTTTCCAATCTCAATTTCAATTTCGATTTCAATTACATTTTGAATTCAATTCGACTTGTTGTAGTTTTCGAGCGACCCTCGTGGCATAGTTTTTGAACATATGTTGAAATGTTATTCGGGTAACAGGCAAAAACTATTTTCATGTACCGCAACGAGTCACTGAATATTTCATGGCAATTAAAATGTTAACTCTGTCAAGCGCAATGACACGCACATGTGGAATACGCATTAAGCTACCTTCTCGAGAGCCACGCCCACTGCGACTCCGCCGACGCCCCTCAAGCCACTTGCAACCCCCTTTCGCAATGTTTCGCATGCAACATTCATACGAATAATGTTGCGGTCAATTTTGTTGGCTGCGTGTGTGTGTGTGTGTGTGTGTGTGTGTAACTGGGTGTAAGTGTGTGTGGTGACAGGCGACTTTGGCGTGGGCGGCGAGTGGGTGTGGCCGGCAGTTGGTCCCTTGTCGCGCACATAGCTTTGGCTTATTGGCATTAGGAAAGGATTGGCAAGGCTTTTGGCTTAGTTGTGTCCTGCCACGCCCCCTCCGCCTACCCCCTTACCACTTTTCACTTTCCTCTTCCTCCGACCCCTTCGCCCTTTCAGCTGATTTGACAGGCGTCTGCGGGCAGCTGCATTTGCATTGTTGTAGGTCATGAAAGCGGCTTAAGCCAAACGTTGAATGATTCCACAAGCTGCCTCGACTTTGCATTTTGTGCGGGCCATCAAGAAGGGTTACGAGAGTGGACTGTGGGGAAGGGGCTGGCGGGGATGGCGGGTGGCCAGCACATACATCAACATCACTTCATTAAACGTATCAATGTCGACGCAGATGCAACTGCAGCAGGCGGAACCGTTGCAGCAGCTGCTCATGCATCAATATCGTGGCTGAAAGTTCGGAGCTCATAATGTTGGTCATTGGCATTAACAAGCGTCATTTGTCAATTTGTTGGCCCAAATGGCGAGGCGAACATTGTCCCTGCAACGGCTTCTAATTGCCAAAGCAGCGCAGCGACGCTTCAATTGCAGCAGCAGCAGCAGCAAAAGCTGCGGCGGCAACTTGCAGCAGCCGTAATGCCACATTTTGTTGCGTGCCACGCTGAGGGTTTTAATTTGCAGCACAGCTTCACATTAAGTATACGCATTAAGCATATTAAGTATACGCGCATATTAAGCACACGCAGCGCACTTTGATAAGCAAGCGAAATATGAAAATATGAAAATATGTTAAGCAGGCATTTCATTAGGCCAAGTGGAAAGATTTTTAATGAAAAGTGTGGAAATTAGCTGTGCTGAAAATTTTTATGTATCCTATAGGTGGAACCTAAGTCGTTAACATTGACAATAAAAATGGATTATCATTATCAATTTCATTATTATTATTATCATTTTAATTATCATTATTTAATCTTGAAATTTTTTCTCAGTTAAATAAATTATTTGAATGTTTTAAAAAATATTTACAGAGCATACTTCTACATATATGTAAAATAGTTAAATGGATTGTTAAACAAATCAAAAAAAATAAATAAATAATAAGCAAACACTTAGCAGCAAATACAATTTTACAAATTTCTCCTATTAAAATATTTGGCCTATCATTTATTTTAAATATCAGCAAATATAAATAAAATAAAATAAGCAATGCGTTTGAACAAATAAACAAATAATGAGAGCAAAAGTAGAGGGTAAATATTATTGAAAACATGCCTAACGCATTATTATTTACTCGTATTACTCATTTGCATCATTATTATTTAATTATTGATTGACAAGACGCCAATTGAAACGTAATTGTTTTCAATGTTAACTTTGTTTCTGCTCAGCCGGAAAATGCAAATAACTGTTTCCAATAAAACGATTTTCTTTGCGCTGTCAATTAAATGAAAGTGAAAAGCCAGTTACATGCTCTTATTTGTATGCCCTGTGTGTGTTGCTTCAGTGGGTATATTGCTTGAGTCTGACTGTTTGAATCGAGGAGAAGAATAATTGATAAGAGCTTATAATTACAATCGATAAATATCGATAACATGTATTACAAAGTTCAACTACGTCAAATCGATAACAAATCTGTAAAACAAAGTAAATACTAAATCAAAAAGTTTGTCCTTTCTCCCGATAAATCGAAATCAAACTTTCTAGTAATCCTTATGAACTTATACCTAAATTTGTTTGTTATTAAAAAAAAGAGCTAAGTGAAATAAAAAATACAAAGTAGCATAAATGTGGACTCGACACACTCTTCTACTGGGTATCCCGCGTCGAGCACACCCATCTCGCGTACTCTCACTTCTTTCTATAACTAAACTTATTATGAAATTATGGATAAATTATGAAGTCGCGTTTGTCATTTACGACAAATTCATTTAAAAATTAAAGTCGTGTACTCCATGACGTATACATAATTTATTTAATAATTGTTGTTGTTGCTGTTAGTTTTCATATAAATAAAAATAATATGAAATGCAGCTGGCAACAAATTAGAATTGAATCATGAAAGTGCATTTTTTTTCAATTGCACTTTATTATGTTTTTATAAAGTGGCTCATCAAAATAAATCGTTAATTAATTTGCAAATCTCGTTTTTTACTTTGACTTGCTGAATTTTTTATTTGCATTTTTTTTTAACTTTATTTGCAGCTAAATTCTGATTTTAAAGTGGATATTCATTCGAATTTCATAGCCACAAAATGTGAAATTACAAACAATCAAAAATAAAAAAAAAAAAAACAAAAACAATATAACGAAATTTACATTACAAATTCTTACATTTAGTATGTACAATATGTGATATTTTACATAGAAAAGTTAAGAGTCAAGTTAAAAGCTTTAAAAGCACATTTAAAGGGCAAAGTAAATTTTTTATACTCTAATTCTTAGTTATATGTAAAACATTTTCAAGTATAGTGTACCCAAAACATGTTTATAAAAAAGCTCTGTAAGCACATCAAAGCTTTACATTTAATTCGATGCAAGTAAAATTTAGCATTAACAAGCTCAACAGGCAAAAGTTGGAAAGCACATTAAAATCATTAATCTTACAATTTTTAATGCTGCCTTCATCTAACTAATTAATTGAATGATTGATGACATATCTCATGATATTTATAATATATATATATATATATATATATATTTTAATTCGTAGAGCAGAAAAATTAATTATTTATGCAATCTAAAATGCATTCCTTTAAAAATACTTAAACAATATACAAAAACTATAAACAAACACAAAAAAATACATAAAAAACCGAGTTACAATTTTAAATTTCAATTATAAAGAGATGACTGCGCAGCAAAAAGTTAACACAATAAACTTTAGTCTCTGCAACTAACTTCAGTTAATGAATTAGCAATTAAAATTTAGACATTTGTAAACATTTCGATTGTAAATATATAAAATTTGCTAATTCAAGCGCTTTTCCTATAATTAGCGGCAAAAATTTGTAAGCCAATTAATTGGCGACACTTTTGCATTACTGACACGAGGGTTCGAACCCCGCAATCACAGGAAGAAGAAGCAGCGTTCGGAAATCAGTCAAAAATGAATTCATTTGAAACTTTGAGGCAAACAATTTATAAAAAACGTTGTTAAGAGTGCTTAAAGGTAGGGAGTTCACGACTTGGAGCTATCCTGGACACAGGCAAGAAGAATATTCAATTTAGATGCGATCTTTCATATCAAATGCCAGTTAGAAAACTATGTCCGTAGCTCAAATGCAAACAAATTTCCTAAAATATTTTTTTTCGATTTCTGTTAAGAATATCAGATTGGAATCGTTTTAGAACAAGAAGAAGGAAATAGATTTTTTCTATAAATGGAATGAATTTTCTGGAAATGTAAAAATTTTATATTAAAAAAGATAGTTTAAAAATCCATTCATTCCCTTCTCTATACCTATTGGAAAGATACTAACATAACCAAACAACCCTTTTTAACACTGGCAAATGTCTACGGGGTATACAAGCACATATCTAATAGCTTAATTCGTGCTCTTTAGTAACGCATTAAACGAAAAAACGAAGAAGAAGAAACAAGATACAAAATGCAAAATTTCAGATACTCGCACTTCCATTTTTTTAATATTTTTTTTACATATGCAAAAGGAAAATTGAATGCGTTAATTTTCCGACAATATTTACCGTAATCTAGCGAAGCGTGTCCCGCCTTCCGGAGTTTGGGGGGGCGTGGCACCTGGCAAAATGATGAAAACTGTCGTTGACGTCATTTTTATTTAGCCTTTATCGAGGCGCTTCCTTCAGCCACCTGCCAGGATTTCCTTTTGCTGTTAACGTCTGCGACTTCTGTCACAATTTTCCTCCTCTCTCGCTTATCGAAGCTAACGTGAAAAACTCAAGGAAAATTCAGGAAACACAATATAAAAAGTCAAGAACTTGAGAACTCACTTTTAAATGTGTCCCAAATTTTACAACACCAATGAATATACCTATATACATATATATTTTATATATACATTTAGTAATATTTGAAAAGTTTTGCCTTAGCCACGCCCCTTGGTAACGCCCACTTTTGAAGGACGCGGCATATGAAAAATTGTTCGCATAACTTCGAACTTCAGCTGGAAATCTTTGCAACAAACAATTTGCACAAGTCAGCGCCGTTATCTCAGGTATTTTCCAAGGGTGGGAATAGGAGTGAAGGAATGGGGGTTGGTAACTATTTAGCAACATATATTCATGTTGCATAATTAGTTCCACTTAAACTTTCCCATAAACCAAATCTTCAAAAACTTTGCAGTTGTTAACAGCAAACAATGCGGTTAACAGTGCATGTTAAAAGTTTAACATCTGGGTATTAACAACATGCTTTTAGTCACACACTATCTAGGGGAGGAGGTGGGTGTAATTTTTGTTTAATAAATAATAACTTTAAAGTTTGCAAGGGAACAACAAATTCGTCAAGAAGTTAAGATACAAAAATAGTACAGGGTATCTTTCGAACCCATTTCTATCGAACTCGTCTTTCGCTCACTATATAATACAGTAGTTCGATTATGACAGAATGTGGTTTATATATCATTTTTACTAATTTTAACAAAATTTCTATTCATTTAAATAAGTTAATTTATATAATTTACAAGAATTTTAACTACAACAAATTTTTATGTTTTTTCTTTAATAATTTGAAGTCTTTAATATAAAATATTAAAAAGAAATTAAAGAAAAATGTTTTCTCATATTGCTACGAACTATTTTTAATAACGTTTGTAGCCACTTTTGCAAAAATAACTTAAGTATTGCTCACGTTCATTTCCTTTGATTTAAAATTTTTGCATAATTTTCCACGATTTTTTGTAATCTATTTTTTTTAATGGCTCTGCATTTCCTCGAGTTAATAACAGCTAACTAAATACCTTTAATTATGGTTGCACGTTAATTAGCATCAATAGTTTTTAATAGTTTTTGTTTTACAAAAAGCGTTGATATGGTCTTTAAGTCCAAAAATAAATGCATAAAAATATTATTTCGAAATATTTTGCGTGCCAAATGCGGCGGAATGTTATTTAACAGCGACGCGTCGCTTAACAGTGGCTTAACGCTCTGTTGTTGCTGGCGGCGCAGTTGGCGTCACTGCTTTATGTTCGGCTCCCGACGATAACAGCATAACTTCGGCTCTGCCACGGCTACTGTTAAGGCTGCTGGCCGATTGCTTGCTGCTGGTGCTGCTGGTGGCCGCTGCTGGTCGCTGGCAGCGCAGCTCGTATTTCCGCTTTGTTATTTCAGTTCTTGGCTTGTGGCCTGCTGACGCTTGTCTCAGTCACCTGCCAAGTGTCGAGCGCATCGCAACGCAGCGGCTACAACTTCGCTACGGTTTCTAACGGTGTGTTAACCTCTCGTCTCATTTAACAGTGTGTGTGTTATTGTCTTATACGTTATACGAGTGTTAAGCGCGTCATCTCTGTGCGTGTGTTTTGTTTTTATTTACATTTTTGATATACATGTCATAAAACACTCACAAATCCTGTTCAAGCGCTCAGAACCTGTTTTTCATACCACATTCCATTTTGGATTCTAACCGTTTTGATTTGAACTCGATACCCAATACTCGATACCCAAACGGCTTTTGATAATTGGGTGGCATGCAAGAATTTTAAGCGCGCGCCGCGTGACGTCTCCCGGTTACGGCACTTGCCCCATTCCCTCAGTTGCAATGCAGCTGCAGCGCCCGCTTTGTCTTTTGCTATCGATGGAAGCTTTTCGTTTTTGTTTACCGTTAGCGGTTAGCTAGTTTTCATTTAGTACGTCTCTCTCACTCTCTCCCTCTGCCTATCTGTCTATCTGTCTATCTCTGGCTTCGTCTGGCGCTCGCCTGGCGATTGTTGTTCTTGTTTCTTGTTGTTCTCGAGTGCCGGCCAGCTACTGCGCTGCTTCTTGTTCTTTGTCTTCCTCTTTGGCCCACCCGTTTGGCCAACGAAGCGTGTGGCGGCTCTTGCTGTTTAGAAAGCCACTCCAGACACCAAACTTGTTGTTGTTGCTTTATTCTTCAACATCATCCTCTTCTGCTTCTCCATCATCATCGCCGTAATCGTCATTATTATCAAACGGGTGTCTTCAGTCTCCCAATCTCCCTGTCTCTCTCGCTCTCTCTCTCTCGCTCTCTCTCTCTCACTCTCTAGTCTGGGCTCTTAATTAAATTTAAAGCTAAACTTGGGCCTCTACAGACATAAATTGACCGACTTCTTGTACCGAAACCGAAAAACCGTTAATTAATTCGATTGTCGATTGTCCAACGGCATTTATCGTTGTTGTTCTTGTTGTAGTTGTTGTTGATGTTGATGCCTGAATCAAGTTAAAAACTCATTTGTTTAAAACCACACAAAATTTACTTATACAAAATATTAATAAACAAAGATTCTCTTCACAAAAAAAAAACCTGTTTAGTGTTTGAATGATCATTAATAAAGTTTTTTGTTCCTCGCAAATTAGTTAATAACCTTTTTTTAAATGCTTGCATCATAAATCTATGAGAAAAATATATTTCAATTATATAAAAAACGGAAAAAAATGAATATCTTAAATATTTTAAATTTAACTAAAAAGTCTTTTTAATATTTTGTTTGTCACAAAAATCTTTTTTTAATTCAAAAAATTGCTTAAAAACTTTGGAATAAAAAATATTTTATTGAATGAAGCTACAAAATGCAAAAGATTATTCAAACTTTTTTATCAATTAAAACTCTAATACTGAATTTCTAAGCGCAATATTTTAGCCATATTTAATAGACTAATTGGCTAAAATAATTTGCATATTGGGCCAATAGGAAAAACGCAATGTTTTTACTTTGTCAACGTTCTAATAAATATTTGCGATTGTTTGGTCAAACAGGTTGCCATAAGCAATAACAAAAACAACAATAACAAGAAGAAAAGTCGAACACCGAAACACCTGCAGGGCAAACGAGGAAAATCAACAGCAACAAAAACAGCGCCGGAAAACGTGAAAATTACAAAGTCCAAAACGCAAACGACGCGAAAAATTCAAAAAAACAAAAAAGGAATAAAGGAAAACCAAAAAGGAAGCATTAAAAAAAGATTAAAAAGCCAAAACACGAAAAATGCTGCTTAAAAAATAAATTTAAAAAAAAATTAAAATAAAATAAAAAATAGGCGACCGAATAAAAAAGAATTTGTCAAGCAGAAAAAGGGAAACGCGGCAATAAAAGCACACAAGTGGCTGCAACAAGAACAACAACAACAAAAGAATATCTATATACATATAGATACTCTGTATATAACTGTCACGTACATATATACATATATATATAGTCGGAACACTGAAGACCAGGCCGAAAACCCTTTTTGCAGCCGAAGGCAGGAAAACGCTTGTTTCCACGACCCAGTGACAAAGGCAACAACAACAACAACACCCAGGTGAGTGTTCACCTGCATGAATGAAGTGAATAAATGAATGAGCGAATCAAAAGGTGGAAGCCTCGAGGTCGAAGTTGACTGATTGAAAACTGATAAAAAAAAAAAAAAAGAAACCAAAAAAAAGCCAAAAAAAATACAAAACAAACGTCGAGAAGAATTCGCACTGAAGCTGAAGAACAATGCAGAAGAAGAAGAGCGAACAATAAGTTGATTGAAGGGCTTGACTAGCAGAACCTTACCTGAACGGGTGCAGCCAATACACCCTTTAGGCATGTTAAATAGGGTAGATATTTATCAAATTTAGTAGTTTGTAGTTTTATAAATTGAAATACATTTGAACATTATTACATGTTTATTATAAATAAATAGATAATATAGTAGTTTGAAAAAAAAATCCATCCATCATATAAAATAATTTTTTTTTTTAATTTTTGAGCTACAGAATCACTGTGGCCAGATTCATCTCAAAATCAGTTGGCTATAGATAAAGATCGTAACTATGCAATATTTTACAAAAATCTTTATTTTTGGCAGATATCTTCTCTAGAATCATTTAATAAAACAGTCTAATAAAAAAATCGCTTGTTAATATACTGTAATTTATATATAAAGGGAAGATCTTATAGGAAACTCATAGACTTTTCCCCGAGGAGTTTCTTACTGCTTGAAAAATCACGTCTCTTCAATCAGTTCCCTTTACTATTTCTAGTACTTCATATATAGAAACAATATATAGATCGAAACGAAAGAAAAGAATCTATAAAAGTTATATTCTAAGGGGTAGCAGCGACTACTTCTGCAGCATGTGACAACCGAAGTGACAAACTCAGACGCCCTCTACGAAGAGTATCAACAAAAGGGCACGCAGTTTCTTTCATTCTTTTCAATGAAAAACAGACTACCCCCAACAACCAACGCAACCAACGCTACCCACCCCCACCCACTCCCTTAACCACCCCCAGGGCCTGCTCAATAAGCAATTAATATGCACAAGTGTCTGCGAGGGCTGGCAACTGAAATTCGTGAGTTTTTCATTTGTTGCGCTTGGGATTGGGAATTTTTCGATGTGGGAGGGGTTACAAATAGGGGTAGCAAGTAGGGAGTAGTGGTAATGGGTAGGTGTGGGTGTAGCGAAGCTTTTGAGCGACTTCAAGCAAAATCGCAGCATAACAAAAAGAGAATCCTAAGTGGTTTTCCTTCTTTTCTCAGTCCGTGTGTATATGTGTATGTATTTGTGAATTCTGAAAAACGTGGCACATTGTTTTGGTTTGTATCGCACAACAAAGCGACAAAAAAAACACACACACACACAATTTTATTCACCACATTTTTGGCCCCTTTTTTTGTGGAGCTCCTAATTTAATTTTCCGTTTTCCCCATGTTTTTCTAATTTTTGTATTTTATTTAAAACGTTTCGTATTAAGAAGAATTTTGGGAGTGTTAAAGTATTACCTAAAGAGAAAAATAGCATTCAATTCAAATACATATAACACTCTTTTTTTATTGATATTGTGATTGAATGGCAGGTGAAGTAGGTGTAAAAGGAGTTTTGGAGTGGCATTACGAGTTCCACTTTAGAATAAGATTTTAAGTAGAAAGAAAATAAACATAATAAATAAATTTAGTTGAGCTGTAAATAAACAACAAATCTAAATACTCATATTTTTTTCTGTGTTCTGAAATAAATTTATAAGATTTCATTCTGCGCTAGAATTTTAAAAATAGTTTTAATAATACTTATTGCAATATATTTTGGTATATTAAATTTTAACTACGTCAAAGTTAAGAAAATAAAGATTCTATAAAGTTTAAGACTAAAAGCAATCAATTTAAAGTTTCGTATCTGAAAGATCAACTAACTATACTAACAAATATGCTAATATTGACATATATATATATCAACATTATTAGTAACATTACTAAAAACTATTAATTCATTTACATAATCCAAACTTCCCTTTTGAACTCTTAACTGATTCACATTAAACACAATTTGTATACGTTTTCTTCTTTAAGAAAAAATAAACAACAAAATCCATTATTCATGTACAAATTAGGAAGAAAGGAATCTATTATTATAATCCAAAGACTGTCGCAAAAGTTTTACAAGACAAGACGAAAATAAAAGATAAAGAAGCAAAAACAAAGAGAAAAAGGGTCAAACAGAAAAAAGTAGCAGATGGAGTCGAAATATCGCACATGGCACATATAAAGCAAAAGTTGTTATCTATAATAAAAAAAAAATATAAATTGAAGAAAAGTTCAAATAAACAGAGCCAGAAGAAGCTGAAGAAGTGAAATATGAGGTAAACAGACAGTCAAAGGCAAAGGCAAAGGCAAAGGCAAAGCACACAAACAGGTAAAATACAATAAAACTGTTTGTTTGAAGAAATGAAAGTACAAATTCAAAAGGTAACAGACTAAAGCTACCCTGTATACCCTACCATCTAGAGACTAGAGCTTATCTATATTTAATGTAGCTCTGTTCTTTAGTTAATCTACTCTATCTCTAAGGTCCACTCTATCTCTAACTCTGCTTTAACTAGACTCTATCTTCACTTCTACTCTTACTTGATATATATATATACCTTTAACTCTACTCCAGCTTTACCCTCTTCTCTGCCCTACTATAACTTATTTTTTGTTAAATCTGTACTTTACTTTATTTTATGCCTCTTCTACTAAAGTTTTAATCAATTCCACTTCCACTCTACTCTATCCATACTTACTTCTATGTACCTCTACTATACCTGTTCTCTATCTGTACCCAGAACTCTACTCTACTTATACTCTACCTTTACTCTGCCTATACTCTATCTACTCTCTTTCCTATATTTTGCTAAATCTCAACTTAACTAAACTTCTACTATCTATAGTCTACCTTTACTCTACCTATCTACCATATTTCTTACCTATCTCTTCTTCTTAACTCTACTTCTACTCTACTCTACCAGTACCCTACTCCATTGTTAAGCATACCTCGCTTGCCTCATACCCTACACTCGCAGCATCTTTGGCATCATTAGCCGTAATTGAGTTTTTGGTTAAGTCGTTTGCTTCGACACCATTTAACGGCCTTCCACTCACTTCTCCCTGTCTCCGTTCCTCACTCTCTCTTTCTCACTCTATCTCGTTCTCCGTGATCTTCATCGTGAACTCGAAAAGTATGTGAAAAATGTGCTAAGGTGCCGCTGTTGTAGAATCATGTTTTGAAAGACGAAAGTCTCGCGGCCTAAGTTGAGAAGAAAGCGTGCAAATCTTGTCTTGTGTGTGTGTGTGTGTGTGTGTGAGTGCGTGCGCATGTATGTGTGTCGCTTAGAAACCGCAAGCAATACGCACAGTGGTTCATTGGTATTAACCTATGAATAAAAAGGAAGGAAAATCGCTGCCCGGAAGAAACATTTCCGATAGCATTTAGAAATTCAGGAAAAACTTAGATTATTTGCCATTCAACAAATTGCATATTGTAGAACTAATTTTGAAATTATGCAGCATAAATTCGGTTTCCCACACTTAACATTTCCATTTTCTCATTACTCCAAATAGACGTCCAACAAATTTAAGTACACCTCTGAATGAGCATTTCCTGCCTTAGGCACTAACTAAACTAATTTGTGGCTTAATTTTCAGAGAGTTTCACTCTTCAATTCCCTCACTACTCCCAAAAAAGCAAAGTGGAAACAAAGGAACTACAAAAAATTAGAAAAAGTAAAAACAAGTAAGAAATAAGAAAAAACAAAAAAAAACAACTAGAGAATGAAAATTGTTCCCACTGTGGGATCCCATAATTGAATTATGATCGCCGACTGAGTCAGAGGAACTAATGAACACGCCAAAGCCCGAAAGGGTAGTCAAGTGAAGAGGATGATGACGATGATGGTGATGATGATGATGATGGTGATGATGATGATATTGTTGTTGTTGGCAGTTGCAATGCAAATGAATGCCTAAACGGAACTCAAAGCCGAGTCTTGGATGCGGCAATGAACTCAAAAGAAATGCCAGACAAATAACAAAGAAACCTACACAGAGATAAGAAGAAGAAGCGGTAGAAGAATCAGTGGTAGAAGTAGAAGATAAAGAGCAGTCGAAAGGCAACACACAAACAACAAATAGAAAATGAAGAAGAAGAGATGAACACAGCTTTAATATTTACTCGAGCATTTCGTAGCTGCAGCTGCAGTTGAGAAAGAGAGAGTGAGAGGGAGAGTAAGAGAAAGAGAGAGTGTCAGAGAGAGATGGAGGCTAAAGGTCATTCATCCAGTCGGGCATTTATCACGTTTATCACGCAGTCTTCGCTCCACTCTCGCGCCTTATTAACATATTTTTTGATACCCTTTAAAAAAAGGTTTGAGGTTTGTTTAACAAGCGGAACGTGCAGCGTGCCACCGATTTTTTCTAATTTATTTTATTTATTAAACCAATTGCATTAAGTTGTTATTTAAAGCAGAATTTTATTTTTTGCCAATTAAAATTACAAATGTGTTAAAGATCTAATAATAAATTCAAAAGTCGTACAGTTAGAAAAATAAGCAGCTAAAAATTGAAAAGAATATAATATAAAGTTTTGAAATGAATTGGGTACCAATTAGAGAAAACTCATTTCAGCCTAGGGTAGTTGCTAGTTCATCATTTTATGAACTCTCGTTTTCAAGTCTGTTTTTGATATTTTTGTTGGTCTCATTTCCGTTGCACGTTCTACAAGAAAAATGCCACAGCCATAGGCCAAAGTGTATCTCTGTATGTGTTATGTGTATCTATGTATCTAAATGTGTGTGTGTGTGTGTGTTTGTGTATTTGTATGTGTGACCATAGTTAGTCGTTTCCCCTTTGCCTGCACAAGTTGTTGGCCTTTATGCATTTTAGAATGTTTTCGTGCTCGTCTGTTCGAGTTTTTGGTTACTGGCGTTTCGGCCAACAGGAAATGGCCAACATTACATACATATATATGCTTATGTAGATATGTACATATGTATATATGTGTGTATGTATATGCAGTCGGCGGAAATGCGACAGGAGAAAAATCTCAGGGAATTTGCAAAACCTGCTGCTTGACAACATTCTGCATTATTATTATTTTTATTTACTTAAGCTATCTTTTATTATTATTACTATATTGCATAAAAGCTATTTTTAAATGCAAATGCAACGCGTTTATCTTTGATCTTGAAGAAGGGAAGCAGCGGAATTGCTTGCGGAACTGTTAAGAGGGGAAGCTTATTTTATAGGGTATCTGCAGCACATTCATCTCATTTAAGTTAACTACTGGCTACCTCTGTCGTCCTCTCTGTCTACTTAATATTCGCCTAGCAGCTGCTGCCCTTTAACTTATTTAAACCCCCTCGAATACCCGCCCCTGGCAAATGCAGCTACTGCTTGTTATTCTTACTGAAGCAACAGTCGAGCAAAGGGGGAGAGGGAAACAGTGGCAAAGAGAGGGGTGGATAGTGTTCACCCCCGCACAACATTCGATTCTTTTGTTCCACGTTCTTTATTCAGCGGTTTTCTTCACGCTTTTCCGGACAAAAACGTTTTCCCCGTTCATTCTGTGGCTCATTTGCATTATTTTAATTCATTTGGCTGCGGTAATCGGCGAACGTTTTTACCCATAAATAAAAACCAGAAATGAATTTCAAAGTGAAAATCCTGCACTTAATTAATTTGTTGAAAGGAAAAACCACTCAATAACAACAGCAAAAATATTATAATGAAAATTTATCTAAAACTATGAAAAATCATGTGAAAAACTTTGCGTTTCAATTGATATTTTTCTTAAACGAAAGCCAAAAGACAAATTGCCAACTTCTTTATTTTTCAAGGGGGGTCAATTGAAATAGAGCAGAGTTTTGTAGGTAACAGGTAAGTAAAGAGGAGGAAGAAGAAGAGTCGGAAACCCAAAAGAAAACTTCGTCCAGGCAAAAGCCATCGGGACACTTGAAACAAATTGCAATTTGTTCCGTGGAACATATTGAGAGAGTAAAAGAGATGGAGATGGATGAGTCAGTGAGAGAGAGAGAGAGAGAGAGAGAGAGAGGGGAGAGAGCGTGTGGAGCCTATAAATTAAGTGCTGCAATTAATAATTAAAATGTGTGTTAATTGAAGGAACGTAAAAGCAACATTTGCCGCCTTTGGCTAATTGTAATTTCAATTAGGCATATTACAAATGCAAGCCTTGCCTTCTCTTTCTCTCCCTCTCTCTCTCTCTCTCTCTCTCTCTTACTCTTACTTGAGTTCTGGTAAATAATATCCATAAATCCAATCAACGCTTGTTGAATGCTAATACGAAAAGTGAATTTATGAAATGGAGAATGTTTTATCCTAATTTATTTGCTGCTTTGTTTTCTTTCTTCTTTCCTCTTGTCTCTCTCTCTCTCTTCCATTTACCCTTCGTTTCCAGTACCTGCCTACTCTCATGTTATCTTTTTACCCTTCTCAATATACAAAAATACCGTTGAATTATTCAATTCTGCTTTCTGTTTGCATACGTAATCGTTTCCATTGAAGGAACTTTTTTCCTTGGGCTGTTGACACAAAAAGTAATTGCAATTGGTAAAATTCTAAATATTATCGAGAATTAATAATACAATAATAAATCTCTCTATTTTTAGATCAACAAACAATACCAGCTTGTTCTATTTTATTTATGCAATATTCTCCTTAAAATTTAAGATAAACAATGTTTATTTTTCGCTTTATCTCCTCAACATTCTCTTCTTTACTTTTACCGTGTGCTTGCATTCGTTAAAGTTTTACCTGCCTACTTTAATTTAGCGCATATTCTTTTTATCAGCTATTCTTATAAACTAAAGATTCTTGTTGCCATTTTCCACACTCTAAACAAGGGAATAATACTTTTGTTTCTTTTCTCATTTATATTCTTTTTTCCCCCTCTGCTTTGCATTAACTTTCGTAAACGTTTTCATTGTCTGTTCTTTCGCATTCATAAACCCCACACAAATTCTATTTTTGCGATTCAGCTGTAAAAAAAAGGGAATTTATTTCCTGGAAAAAATTAATGTCTAAATTTCATATTCGATATAATCGGAGAAAAATGTGCCTCAGCAAGCAATTAGATTATTAAAATATCGTCCAGTTGCCATGGCTATAATGCATACATTTTCATTCTTATTTTTATTCGCATTTTCATACTCATTTTCGTTCACATTTTCATTCTCATTTGGTTTTCTGTTGGGCTTTTCTTTTTTTGCGCACCATTTGTCGCATGGCCACAATTTTCTTTGTGTCCAACTCATATTTCATTGGCCATTTTTCCCATTTTCCTCATTTTTGGTCCAAAGGATGCATCAAGCGACTTTTATTTCGACTTCCGCCTCCTTCGACTGAATATTTTAGGAGCGAATCTTTGATTACATAACACGGATTAGATTTCTCCTCTGTGGTTTCTGCCACATCTCCCAAATCAAACGTCTAAATGCTGAACAGTTGGTTCCCTCTGCTTGCCTCGTGTGGCATGCCCCACACGATTTCCATTTGGTTTCCATTTGTAATTGAGTTATGGCCCTTTATTGATATATATTGATATGTGGATGTGAGTGTGTGTGTGTATGTGTGTGTGTGTATGGACGTGTGTGCATTGATTATTAACATCAATCAGCGCATTGGCTTGTTTCCTTTCCTCTTTTCCATGCTTCACTGTGCCACAGCACGCAATTAGCTTGCAACACATGAAAGCCAGTTGGCAATTGCCAATTGCCAATTGTTGCAAATATATTTTTTTATTTTTTTTTTTCGCTTCCAATTAGTTAATTAAAGCTGGCGAAAATATTTCGCCATGTAAAACGGCGTTAATTAAAAAAAAATATATGAAAAAGTTAAAATCAACAAAAATACAAAATTCAATTGCATAAATTAAGAAGAATGCATATCGAATTAAAAGCTAACAATTATTTATATTTAAAGAGGTTCAATTTATTGAAAAATTAAAGCCTGAACTTTTTCAATATGCAGAAATAGAACACTTTTAACCTTTAAACCTACGAAAAAAAAAAAAACAAACTTGTAAAAATATTTTGTAGACATGAAAGAAAAAAATACGGATATGGAATATGAATAATTATAACGTATTTCGAAAATAATAATTATTTATATTAAAATATATAAAATATAATAAAATATAATAAAATATAATAAAATATAATAAAATATAATAAAATATAATAAAATATAATAACAACTATTTTGACTAATAAAAAATAAATTAATCAAATAAAATAACTTTACTTCTATAATAATTTAATTTTTATTGAAATACAAAAATGAATTACAAAAGTAAATCTAAAATACTTTTGTGATTAATTTAAAATTAAAAGCTATGACAAAAAAAATAGATAGGTAAACAATTATTAGTCAACAACTAAAATTAATGCTTGAAAAACATGAAATAATGATACAGAACAATTAATTTATGCAGTAACAATTGCTTCAGAACAGAAAGAACTTAAAATAAATATAAAAAAAAATAAACAAGAAAAACAAAAATTGAAACAGTTGACATAAAAACAATCGAAGCATAAACAAGTTACAATTAATGCAATTTGTTTGGACTTTCAAATGGCAATAAATAAATGCAGTGAAGTAAATCAATTAAAAGCCGTTTAATTCAAAGCTGACAAAGTAAATAAATGCATAAAAGCATTGCATTACATTTTTCCAGTTTGTTTAAGTAATAACATTTTATACAATTTTGTAGTTTGTGGAAAATTAAATTCGCGGAATTCTCGTTATGCAATCTATTATTTTTATTGTTGCTCACCTTGCGGCACAATAATTGTAATTTTCATTTCAAATGAAGCACAAATACCAAAAAGAAGAAAAAAAATGGCAGCTGGAAAAACTGCAAGAAAAACAAAATGAAAACTCGACCAAAAGGCAAAACGAACCAAATGCGAAAACTGATTAGAACCAATTTAAATGAGTAGCAAATATTTTGTGTGCAAGACTCGAGTTCGTCGAGAATAAAATGTAGCGAAAGTTGTGTAATGATAGGCATACCAATACCCTGTAAATAATTAAAAAGTGCAATAGTTGAAGTATAACAAATTGAAAAGGAAAAACAAAATATTAGTTGTTAAGCATGTGATGAACGTGCAGACACTCTGTTAGCAAGAAGTAGAAAGTAAAATAAATTAACTAAAAATATAATGCAAAATGGGAATTTGAAATTCGGCTTGATCTGCTTATAAATATTTTAATAAACAAATACTGCCAACTTCACACCACAGCAATCTATGTACAGGGTATTTAAAGCAGGATCCACAGGTTGAGTGATGTGGCTAATTGAGGGTATGAGGAACTCACAAGCTGGCTAACTGATGGATTAGGCCAACTGCAGAAAGCCAAGCAAAAGTGTTTTGACCCAAATACCGAGCTTTAAAACAAAACAAAACGAAAAAAAAACAACAAAAAGAAAAAAAAATGTTTCTAATGAGGCAAATTAAGCAAGAGGCGAAACAATTAAAACAAAAGCAACAAATGAGCGCATAATTATTTTATAATTAAATTCCATTTAACAAAGTACACACAGACACACACACGCTTGTGTTGTTGTAAGAGTTGCTAAATTTGTGCATTTTTCATAACTTGAAAAGCGGCTAAAAGCAGCGCAACAGGTGTAAATAAGAGCGCAGCACACCTGCTTAAACAGGTGCCAAAGGGTGGAATTAAGGGTTGCTGGTGGGGGTAAAGGGTATTAGCGGTGCGGTCATAATCGGTGTAATCAACTCAATGGGCTGACATTCTTCAACAATTGAAAATTAGCTAAGGGAAGTGTTAAGTAAGAGGAATGGGTAGCAGCAGTCGAAGTTTAGATACCCTATACAAAATTGTAATGGATACAATTTCAAATCAGCTAAGTGAAGTGTAGAGCATGTTGAGTAGACACCGACTGGAGAAATAAATAAAGTCGAAATCTTATCCTCCATTTTTAACACTTGTTATCAAAATATTATTATTGTAAAGGAGAAGTTATTAAGTTGGTATAAGTTTCAACTGATATTTATCTAAATGATTAAACGGTTATAAAATAAACGGTTAAAAAATAAAATATACAGTTACTATATAATACCCTATATTGAGCCTTACTAAAGACTCTTTAGAGTAAACTTGATAATCTTAGATTCAATCATAATTTCAATCGGAAAAGAGAAAAGTAGATTTATAGACACTCTATAAAACACGTCCCATATTTCAAACAAAAAAAATTAAAAAGAACCGTTATGTCGCATTATAAACCCAAATATAGACACTCTATAAAAATGGTCCCATATCTCGAAATAGAAAACAATTAAAAACACGTGTTGAGAATTCGTTGAAGAAGAAAATACACAAGACAAAATTAAAAATTGTGATAAAAATAATTATTATTAACTTTTTTCATTGCTATTGTTGCAATCGAATTGTTCATAAATTGGTGAAAGTGCACAAGAGCAATTGGAAGCGGCTTTTTGTTGGGTGCTGGCTGCTGGCTGCTGGCTGCTTGCTTTACAGGTGCGTGCAACAATTTGTGGCAAGTGTGGCTGTGTGTGTGAGGGTGGCAGCAGCTAAGAGGAAAAATGCCTGGCAACAACTTCATTGAGCTTCTTGAGAGCTGAACTAGTTTCCATTTGAATAGCCGAAAGCAAAGAGAGCATGAAATGTGCAACGAATTGTGGCAGCCACAAAGATTTATTTTGCAGCGGCGCCTATTAACAAAATTACTTAACAAGCGCGGCCCCAACTGCAACGGACAGCAAATGCATCGCAGCTCTGGTCAAACAACCAACAAACAACAACAACAACTCTTGTAAATTATTGCCAGCCGACTGAGTCTTGAATTTTGGTCGAAGTCGAAAGCCTTAAAATTCTGTGAACAACTAGCAGATACCCTAAAGAACAACTCAAACGAAAAGATTATGTTTAAGAGATTCTTCTTTAGGGTATCCCAAGAGTAAACTTTTATGTACGAAATTTCTAGGGTATATTTGAATATATGTGGATACGGAATGAAAATCTAAGTATCTAACTTCGAGGAACTAACATGAACTTCGAATTTTGTCTTCAAAACCTAGTTAAAATCCTAAATTTGTTGATATTATGGAAATAGGATATTATATCGAAAAAATGGGTGTACATATTTTGTATTCTATAGGCCGAATGCAATCTATGCAAACATTAGATCTCCAGATATTTTAGACTTCGAATAAGAGACGTTCATACAGATGCATAGAAAGAAAATATTACTGAGTAGAAGGACAAATATACCATTATATAGATTGTAATACAACGCAACTTTCTGAATGTTACATACACAAGCACAAAAACAATATAGCCATTTTACACACTTACAATAGTTACAGGGTATTAATAGTTAGTTGCGGCTCATCCATGGCTTAGGCTATACATTCTATTTAATTGCATTCAGTACAATGCTATAAGAGTGCAACCAAAAGGACAATAAGCCTGTTCCAATTCAAGTCTATTCCTAACCAATTCCCAATTTCTGTCAGAGACGTCTGAAACTGCTTTAAGAGGGGGTTTTTTGAAAAGAAAAGTGAAAAAGTTTACGTAATTCTTTGAAAAAAAAATATTGTATTCTCAGTCTCTCAATTTAAAATAATTTAAAATAAAATAAATAAAAATAATATCAATTTAAAAAATTGAAATAAAGTGTGTACAAATTTAAATATTACAAATATGTACATAAATATTATTATAAATATTTTGAGCATAGTTGACAACTGAAGTTATCGCTCTGCTATGCAAAAATGATAGCTCTAAACCATTTAAAGAAAAATCAATTCCAAATTCCTTGGCGCTTGTTAAGCTTAAAGTCTTTACTAACGGTTTCTTAAATTATCCTTAACATAATAATTGCGATCTTAACAATGACTTCTACAAACAAAAAACTCTTAAGTCAGCAACTTTTTTTTTAGCTGCCAAGTTTAAAGTGTATTTTGCAAGTCACTCGACTGCAAGCTCACGCCCCTTTTGCCAATTTGTGCTAACGACGCCCCTGGCACAAATGAAAGGGGGTAAGAGGGTAAGGGGATGAAAGGGGAGTTGGTCCAGTCACAGTTTTATGGACAGCAACAAACAAGAGCAACAATTGGAGCTGCAATCGCGGTTGCCGCCTGCCAATCGGCAAAAGTTGCAAGCGGCAAAGTTGACGACCGCAGTGACTAAAAAACAGCAACAAGAACAACAACAACAGCAGCAGCAGCAGCAGCAAAGAGAAGCAACAAAGAGAAGCAACATCGATGCAATTTGTTATTTTGGATTTTCGCAATTTTCGAGCTCAAACTATTTTTTTCCACTTTTTTTGCGAACAAAAAGCAATCACAGAACACACGAGAGGCCTTTGGTTAAAGGATATTTCGCGTAAGGGGGCGTGGTCGGGGTCTGAATTGAGGCATGCCTTAGAGCATCATGCCACCACAGAGCCTGGCAAGTTGCAACAAATATTTAATTAAATGTTGCCACGACTTGAGAAGCAAGAATTGAACCACAATCGAATAGAATTTCGCTCCACAGGGGTCTCATTTTCCTTTACTCCCTATCATTAAAATAAGTTGTGGCATTGTTAATGATTGCCTCGGATGATACCACTTATATATAGTTGATTCCATATATAGAAATCTTGAGCTATTTTTGTGATGCTCGACACTTGGCAGGCGCTCAGCTTTTGCCATTTTTCTTTGCCTTTAGCTGATTCGATTTATGCAGCTGCTTCTTCTTCTTTTGTTGTCACTCACCTTTGACTGCTTTTAATCCTGCACTTTAGCAGCGAGGACTTTCAATTCAAATTCCAAGTCGAGGGCTAAATAAACTTTGTCGCAAGCACAAAACAACAAAAAAAAATAGAAGTCGATAAAAATAGAAAGGAACAAAGCTTTTTTCATTTTTTTGGCAGCAATTCGTTCAATTCTCTAGCCTGGATACCCTATAATTGTGGCTGGGGTGTTATAGACTAAGCAGTAGAAGCTGTACATTGCATTTTCTCTAACGAAAATCTCTTAAAATTGAATCTGTATTAACACTCTACTTAAAACAAAGTATCTGCCTATCGTTCAGTTCCCAATGCCTTAGTTTTCACCTCCTCCTCTCTTGCAGTTAACAAATTAGATTCCACTTAAGTATTTTAGAATTTTAGCACTTCTTATTCTCAGTACTTAAAGCAGAGTATGTGCCAGTCGAGCGTTTTTTTTTTTCGCTTCAGTCTGACTTTCCATATTTCTTCTCTCGCAGCAAAGGAATTAAATATCATTCGAATTTTTTATTATTCTCAAAACAGAGTATCTCCCAGTCGTACATTTCCTTCTATTTTGACTCTTACTTTCCCTTCTTTTGCGTTCTCAACGAACATATTTTATGTGTCTATCATTGCGAGCTGCAACCGCGCATCCATTCCTATGCTATATATAGATGTGACTACATAGATACAAACATACATATATACATGAATATATATATATATATATATATATGTATCAATACATATATAAACTATATATAGCTGCAAAAGTGGCGTCTGGCTGTCTGTCTGTCTATCTATCTCCGTTTACTGTTGCTCGGCATGCAAAATTTATTGAATTTAATATGCATATTGCAATAAAAATAAAATTTCTGCATTTTCCTGTCTCCTTTTTTCATTTTTTCATCTTTTTTTATCCTGCATCCTTTTGTCATTAAATTTGCAGCATTAAGGCGATAAATTTAACCTTTTGCAGAATTATTTTTAAATATTTGTCAAGTATTCATTATTAACAAGATTCATTTTATCTTCTTAAAGCTTTTATGTCATCATTAAGGTTTTGATAAACTTTCATGTGATTCTTGAATATGTTAACTTTGAGAAAGCTTTGAGATATGCATATAATTAGCGCACGCTTTTAATGAAAATTTAATTGATTATTTTCTGTTGTTTGGCGAAATTTCGATGTGGTTCAGCAATGTGCTAAACCTTTGACTTAATTGATCGCGAAAGCTTATTTATATGAGAGCTTTTAACGTTTTCAACGTTTTATAAATCTACTTCCATAACGATCCACAATGTGCTTTTCCCCAGACTAAAAGAAATATCGTAGAAAGAATGAATTATATTTATATTTTTTGTAGTTATTTATTTATTTATTTCATAGATGACGTAGAATATTTAAGGCTTAAACATAATTTTTATTAATTTCCTTTAATATTTTTGTATCTTTCCAGGTATGTGAACTACTTCCATATATATTTTGAGCGCTCACTAAGGTAAACCAAAAACTATTTTCCATGCTCTTCGACTTCCAATTTCCCAGCTTGAAGCAAAGCTCACCTAATTACATTTAAAGCAACTGTTGGTAATCGGTGTGTGTGTGTGTGTGTGTGTTGATCACTTTTCACAAAGTGCTTTTGAATGACCCATTAAAATGAGCCATTAATTTTTAGCCAATGACCCTCTTAACTGCCGGCTTAAGGCCACAAACATAAAAAAAAGTTGGGAGACGTCTAAAGCAAAAGTCGAATTCAAATAGAAATAAAGTGGAAAATAGGAGAAAAAAATAAAATACATATATGCCGAAATGCGCAAAAAAACAAAATAAATAAGCAATTAACTGTAAACAGCAGAAAGGGCGGAAGGGGCGTGGCCAAACGGTCTAAACGCCATAAATTTGTGCGAAATGTAGTGCGAATTCCATTAATTAGCCATAATGAACAAAGAGCGAGAGAGAGAAAAGGGGAAATGTGACAGACAGAGAGAGACAGAGAGGTAATCGATTGGCATATGTGTGCCACATGCGGCGCGTGTCATGTGTGGCAAATGTCGCATGCAACATTAAACTGGAAACGCCAATAATCGCGACTAATTGCCGTCCGAATGTTGGCCCAAAGGTCCAGATTACAGCCTGTCAAATGGCTACAGTTGCGTCGATGTACCGTTAAGCAGATTCCCAGTTACAGCTACAGTTGCAGCTATAGATAAACAGATACAAATGCCCGTGCCTTCGCCTGATCAGGTGTAGATACACGAGGCACTGCAGATAGATACAAATATCTGGCTACAGATACAAAGAACTTATATAGATACAGATTCAGTTGGAGATGGGGATACAAATATATACTTACAGTTACAGATACCTAGTTAAAGATAGTTAAATTTCTCGAAAAATTTGCTGTTCCAGCAGAAAGGGATGTAAATACATACACAGATGCAGATACAGATCCTGGCTAACAATCATAATCAAATAGAAATGTAGCTTTTATTTCTCCTCCATTCTTAGTTTCAAATACAGCTACATATATAAATAGATATATATATAGAAATACATTAACACTAATAGATTCAAGTAGAGATCGATTCCTAAAGAGAAGATGACTATGATCTTCATCTCTAGTTAAAGATACATACAAAAGTTTTTCGCACTTAAAGATACATTGAAGCTGTATAAACACAAACACATTCACAGATATACCTGCAAATTTGGACCTAAAGTCAATTCAGATTCAGATAAATCATAAGCCTTTACTGGAGATACATTGGCAGTGATGATTCAGATACAGATCTCTTCTTCTTCTTCACAGTGATGTTCAGTTGCATATAGAACATCAGCTTCTGATCGAGATATCTTCAGTAACAGTTACAGATACAAATACAAACACATTCGCTTCTCAAACCGCAGACGCTAATCTCAATACAGATACAACTTCAGCACAGTCAGATTGAGATACAGATACGACGTCAGCTCCGCAGGTTTAGCTTCTGTAGCTGCAGCTGCAGATACAGATACAAATGCACAGTCATATTGAGATACAGATACTAGTTCAGCTTCTGCTAGAGATACATTCACAGTTACAAATAGAGATACAGATACATGCGCGGCACCAGCTGCAGATACACAACGCTTAACTTACACTTAGTTGACACACATACCTTCAACCACTCATCAGAAACTGTGCCACAGGCAGGGGGGCAGGAGGGGTTGCCACTGCAAGCTTCTGGGCCCAGATTAACCGTTAATAGCTTCAAATTGCTGCCACGCTTTTTGATTTTCGGGCATTTCTCGTTTTCTTGTTGTTGTTTGTGTTTGTGTTTGTGTTTGTGTTACGCATTTTTCCACGCTTTTCTTTCGAGCTGTTTGGTATGCGACGCAACTCGATTGACTTGTTCAACTTAATCATTATCTCAATGCTAAAGATGCTGATGATGATGATGATGATGATGATGATGATGATGCTGTTGATGCGGTAACTGAATCGCCTTTTGGTCCACTCGATTGGCCAACAGGCCAAGTCGACTGCCAATGTTTGTTTTCTGGCCATTTGAAGTCGCTTTTTCCAATTGAGTTGTACAGTTTTTTTTTCTTTGAGTACACTATCCATCATAGTAGTCGTTTTTTAAAGATCGCATGTTGAAGCTTCAGCTTCAGCTTTCTAGTGAGAAAAACAGAATTGATTTCTTTGTTTGTCAGCTTAATTTATTTTTTAAATTAAATAATAATGTACGGTTGAATTATTTTCCATTCAGTTTATAACTTAAATACACTTGAAGAAAAAAAAACTTCTCTAAAGTCTGTTATATTTGATAACCTCAAATAAATTAGAAATATTACAAATAAAAAATGTTAATAAATTGTAGACATAATAAATGATATGGACAATATATTACGAAAGATATATTTAACAAATATATTTAAAATTAAAAAATATATTAGCTATAAATAAATATAAATATATATACTAAAACTTACTTTATGACTTGTAAGTCTTTTTCACATTTTGTCTTCATCATTTTACTTCCGTATTATTCTTCTAAGTAAAGCCCACTGTCTGTACTATTATTTACACATTCTATTTAGCATACTAAGTAAAACCCACACACTCACACACACACATTCGTAACTCAAGATTAAGATTGAGAACGTATTTTTGTTGTTCTGTGTATCTGGCATCCATTTCAATGACGGATCCCCACGTAAAAATATCGGATCTAACTCGTTAGGCAAAAAAACAAAACAAACAAACGGGTCTGCGACGAGTCAAAAAACAGTTACAACATACATAAACTAAAGAGTTGGAATTGAAGTCATGCGTATTAAATACAAAAATAAAAAAAAATCGAAAATTGGTCAAAATAAATAGAAATAAAATAGAAAGAAACAGAAAAAAATGGAGAAAAAATAGAAAAATGTAAATCGTTGCGCACGACCAAATTGTAGGCAATCATTTGGAAATAAACGCACACTCAGAGAAAGAAAGAGCAAGAGACAACGATAATGATGCGTTAATATTGATAGTTTGGCGAGGCTAAAAGTCGTCTCAGATCGTCTCATATATGTCTCACATAACTGTCTGCAACTGTGCTCCACTTGCCAGTAAACTGTTTGCACTTAGTGGAAGGGGCAAGGAGTATGGCAGAGGGAGGCTTGGCTTGGCTTGCCTCTCAGTAGGAGTTTAGTTTTGTTGCATTGCAACAACAATCGAACGGGCAACTAAATCAGTGCAACTAACAGTGCAACCTGTTTGCAGCCACTTTTCAAATGCAGCCAGCAAATTGGCCCTCCTCTCCCCCTTCTGTGGCAAGTGCGTCCAGCAAAACAAAACGGGACACTTGAACGTTTTGGCCATTGGCAGCGATTAAAAACAAGTTTTGCCACCGGCCACGCCCCCTAACCCGCCTCTCGGTGCCCCAAATAGCGTTGCTGTTGTTGTTGCAACTGGATGTGGCAACAATACGCAGCAGCAAGCAACCAGGCGACAGCATTGCTGACCCAAATACAAAGACATTCAATCGACTTGAACTGTATTTTGTATCATATTTTATGGCCTTGCAGCTGACACAGAGAGAGAGAGGGAGAGAGAGAAAGAGAGTGCGATATTTTATTTGCAGATGCAGTTTAAAAGTCCTCAACTTGGGTCTTCAGGCACTCATGAATAACCCAAACAAAATAAAATGTACAATTCCCCCAGCGTCTCATCAGTTTTATAGACCATCTTAAGATCTATAAAGTTAGTAGAAATAAATTCAAGGGTAATCCCCTCAAAAAGTAAACATTTTTTTTGCGATTTTAAAAATATATAAATATAATTTAATTTGCAGAACGAGCTCTGAACAGGTGTTATAAAATAAATATATTTTCAATGATTTTTATTAGTAATAACAACTTTACTTCCTTAATAAAGTACAGATATACTAAATAAAATATATATTTTAATATTTATATATTTAGATTGAGATTTGATTTTTAAGATAACAAAGAAGTGAATTTTATATTATAAATGTGTAATTGATTTAATATAGTAAACAATATATTTACCACAGATTAAAGAGATATATAAAATATACACATATCATTTTTATAAAAATTTATGCAATTAAAATACATTTCAATTGATAACTTAGCACATTATATACATAATATATATGTCTATATATATTCTAAATATATTATATATTTTTAAACTTGAGAAAAATAAATCAAAACAAATAATTCTGATTGATTAAAATGATGAAAAATATATTCAAATAATTATATTAGTTCTTCTCACAACTTGTCGAATCTCGTTCCACGTTGATAACGAGCATAAATAATAATTGAATTGGACTCGAAAAATGCTGCCTGTGCGAGCGAGTTGCGGGGGGCTGCTGTGGAGGCGTGGCTGGCAAGCAGGAGTTGGAGGCAGGTGCAAGTGTTGGAAGTGAAGTCGCAGAAAGGGGTTGGGGGTTGGGGGTTGGGGGTTGGGGGTGTGGCAACTAAGCTGCACAAAAGGTAAGCGCAAGCTTTTTTTGTTGTCAACAAAATCGCGCGGTTGCACGTAAGTATGTGTGCGTGTGAAGGTGTATGTGTGTGTCTTCATGTGTGTGAATAGCCTGTGTATGGATCTGATGATTTACCGTTGTGGCCTCACACACACACAAAAACACACAGTTGTGTTCGTTGGCATCCTCGTCAAGCAACAGTCGAGTCGTTGTTGTTTTTGTTGTTGTTGTTGTTCACGATGTTGTTCGAGTTGTGCTTCTTGTTGCTTGTGTTATTGTGGCTGCAGTTGTTGTTGTTGTCCGAGTTGTTGTGCCCATTTCAACGTTAGCTGCACGTAGAGTTGGCTTGTTAGCAAATGTACGGTACTTCTGCCTGCACACATACACACACACACATACATTGGAACAGGTGTAAACACATCTATATAAAACGTTTCAATTTCAATGCTTAAACAAACTGCTGGCCAAGTTTTAAACGCAATTGATTTACTTAATATTTTAGCTAAAATTAAGTTCAAATTCACTTTATACCCCGTACCAATTGATACTCATTAGTTTTACTCAGTTAGTTTATTAGTTGATTTATTCAAAAGCACAATTGATTAACAGGTTAGTTGGGTTGAAATTTGTAATGCAAAGGGTTTTTTTTTTTTTGATTTTTGGAATGCTCGATTATTTTTTGTTTGTCAATCTTGTTGAAGTCATCCCTTATACTTGGATAACTCCTTTTACAAGACCGAACGAGAAAAGAAATGGTCCTTTTGTTGTTGTTGGAGGTTTGTTATTTCATTTCTGTTACTGCCTAAAACGATCATAAATTAAGTCTCAAGGCATATTAGAATTTAGCTTTACTAGGATTTACCTGGTTTATATATTTAGCCCATTCTGAGTATTGTGAGGACTTCTATAAGCTTTTCAGCATGCAACAATTTTTCTTTAAGATTATCTGAAATATTAGAAAGAGAGACAGTCGGAGCATGAAAGAATTTTAGAGATAAATACAGTGGAATCACGACTCGCTTCTGGCGCTTTTCGATCCGTGCTACACAAATTTTTTTTCAGTACGTACTCTACAGTGGGATTTGGAGTAATAATGGGAAATGGGGAAGGAATGGTTAACTATATAAAATCCGTGTCTCCTTTAGCTGGAAATATATAGTATATAGTATATAGATTGGAATCCTAATATCCCTAGCTCTAAAGATGTACGAGATACGGTCAAAAAAAACAATTTATACATTCGGACAGACGGACAGACAATCAAACTCAGAACTTGCTCCTGTTTCTTACCTCGTTCCTTTTCAATAGCAGCTTTCTGAAACCGTTCCTTGATTAAAGCCGCCTTGACCTGATCACACTGTAGTTTGCAAAGTGTACTATAATTAATTACAGCTTGCAATTCCTCGGATAGTGTTCCACATTCTGGGATGTATGTTTTCTTGTTGACCAAACTTTTTGCAATTATTTTTATGGTACTAGTTTCAAGCTCGATTGCGATATTCTCGGGAGTCCTCGGGACTTCGCTTCTCCCATCACAAATTGCAAGAAAGATACAAAATAGAAGGAAGATTAAGGTAATCTTCATCTTCAGGCGTTTCAAATTATCTGCTCGAATAACTATGGTAGACTGAATTAGTTTATTGACCGGCGCCTTTTTAATATAGCCAGAGACGAACGTTTTTATGACGAATTGATATTGTGCTGAGTGTTTAAAATATTCAAAAAGTGCAGCTTAACTTAGATTGCCGCTGTCACAAAAAAAATCCCAAATATCGTATGGCACGAGGCAAATCGAGTTTTTTCGCAATCGATGACGTATTTCGAAAATTAGTCGCCGAACTACTAAAATCATATTTAAAATTAGAGAGAGAGAGAGAGAGAGAGCAACAGAGGAATGAGAATGATTGAGATAAATCGTTATGTACTTCGCTCAAATTCCAAAGTATTTATTCACACCCTTTCTCTGACTAGTTCTTCTCTCATCACATCACATTATAGTTTGCAAAGTGGATTGTTTGTAGGATAGTGTTTTATAATATCAGCTGGATATTTCCTAGTATAATGCCAAATTATTATTAGCACATGTTTTAAGAATAGTACGACTCAAAGAGTTTATTGGTCTATTTTATTTTTATTTTGTGAATAAAAAAAACAAAAAATAAAACACATTTATAAATAGAAAGCCGGTTGTTTACCGTATCATCGACAGTCACGAATCACTCGACTCGACGCGACTCACACAAAACAGTTATCGCACATAAAACATGGATCTACACAACGCGTAGTATTTTTGTCTGACTAATGAATGGATTGGTCAATTTAAGAAAGCCCACATAATATATATATGTGTTTAAGTTCGGAAAGAAGTCTCAGTATTCGCAAAAAATCATGCGGAATCCGAAAAAGAAATTAATGAATGAAAATGAAAAAAATGGAGCACAGGTTAATTTAGGCCGATCGAAACGAAAAATTTCACTCTCACTCCTTCAAATTTATATGCAAGTATTCTCCATATATTTTCCGCAAATATCGTCAATAGAGCTCACGTTAATTTCAGCCGATCGAAAGGAAACATTTCACACTTACTCTCACCCTTTAAATATTCGATTATTTATGTCTGTGTGTGTTCAAATTTATATCGAAGTATTTAACTTTCGATTCCGAAAATGAGACGAATACCGAAATATTGTCAGTGCACACATTGATTGGAGCTGATCCTTTGTATGAAGGTTACCTGCTGATACAGTTCCGACAAATATCGATACAAATGTGTGGTTTGGATTGAGGTCCGCTGCTATTTATTGGCCTGATCGCATAACGTAATCTTCGGTTCTTGGTAAAATTAATAAAAAAATATTATATAAATTGTGTTCGGTTTTCTTTTGAAATTCAAACTTAAATGTTAATAGAGTTCATTCGGATAAAAATGTTAATGTTTAATGTTAACATTGAAGCTAACACTTTAACATGCTTCTTTAATTATTGAAAGCGAATTAATTATTCCATGAAATATTTTGCATATGCCTTGAAATTAACACAAAAACAGGTGTTTATCAAAAATGGACAAAAATGGACAAAAATGGACAAAACTGAACTCCCGAGCGATATGAGAATAAAACAAAAACAAAGGTACATCAACTTTTGCAGTTTAAAAGAATGAATGGCCGACAGCTATTTGTGAAGGGGTAGAGGAGGGAGGCATACATATATTTTGCTTTGTGTTGCAAGACAGAATGGGTGGGGTTGGGGGTTGGGGGTTGTGGCTCAGCCCGAGTTGCAACACTCAAACATTAGCTTCATTTTGTGCAGCGTTTAGCGAAGCGGCGAGACTCTCTTCTAGCTGCAGCTATCCCGTCTCTCCGCTCCCTGTCTATCTCCTTCTTTGCAGCGTTCTCTCCCGCTCTTTCTCTCGGACTTGCATGCGCCTCTTCTTTGTAACTTTGCTTGCTTCTTCTTATTTTTTTTTGTTGGCAGGCCTCAAATGAATTGAATGTGAAAAATTTAAATGTAAACAGCCGCAGTCAACGCAGCATGCAACCTGCTGCTGTCGACCTCCGACCCGCTCCCCCTCCCCCACACCATTCCCTTTCCATCCAGCCATTCCTCTGGCATGTAATGGAATGCCCCCAATGCTATACAAAGTTCATTGTACCCGCGCTTAGAGCTAAGAGCCGCAACCCAAAAGAAAAACGCCGCCGCTTTTGATTGCCAACGAGGTCGAAGGGTGGGGCTGATGAGAGGAAGGGTTGGGGTGTGGGTGCACTACTACTATATAGTGCTATAGGTAGCCGGGTCATAGACTTTAGCGCGCCTGTTACTTAAGCCCGGTTAGGCTCGACACACGCATCCACAAAACATTTTCTTCTTCTTTTTTCCCATATTTGTTTTTCGCTTCATGTGAAACTTTTATTGTTGTTCTTCTGCATGTGTGTGTGTGTGTGTATGTGGTGTGGGTGTGGGTGTGTGGATGTGTGGGTGTGCGTGCGTGTGTGATTTCTGTTGGGTGCGTGTTTTAGATTTACTGTTATGTTACTGCTGGTCGTATTCGCATTGCTTGAATGAATTTTGAATGGGTTGCCAAAGGGTCGCCGAGGACTCTCTTTCAATATTCTGTCCAGCCAACTGCAGCTGACATTTATTGCTTCATTCGGCGCTCATATGATAGACTTGCAGATACTCTGTAGCAAACTTAAGTTGTTAACAAACAGAAGTTATAATAAAGAATTTTGTATTATATTCATGTATATTTAATAAGCATTTTAGTGAGATTTTTGATTCTGATCGACTTGCACATACCCTGTAGTAAGCTAATAATGTTATTAAACTGACAACAAATTATAATGAAAGTATGTATAATATTATATAAAACCATTATAGCTTGATATGTGATAGGCTTGCAGATACTACGTAGTAAGCTTTAATAGATGTTAAGGGCATATAATTTTATAATATGATGTAATAGATGTACTTTAATATAATTAATGATATAAATAAATAAGATGAGTAAATTTGAAAGAAGAGCTCATTGAAAGTATAATTTCTTATAGATACAAATAAAGTTCTTTCGTCAATATTATGATATATCTTGACTTACACTTTATATACCCTTCTATAATTTCATATGCGAGTTACATATATTTTTCAAGATAGATAGAGCTTTCATACATAAAACTACAAAATATTAACCCAGCTTTAGCTCAGATATTCTCGGTTAATTAGTTTTATCTAAGTTCATGGTTATATATTTATATACTGTAATATTATCAAGCCTCCAGTCTTCAGTATGACTCATACATCACCACGCGAGATTCGTTCGTTAATTAATTCGAAGACTTATACATAATTCATTACTCACATACGGTTTTAGTCGCTTTTTATCTTTATCATAATACGCTGTGATTCTTCGAATTCACCTGTTGCTGGCACACGTTTTGTGGCTTAGCACCTTCGCCAACAATTGTAATTGAATCCGTTCCCATTGAGTTTTTGGTAAGCTGAACTTTCGCGACATTCCAGAGATGTCAAAAGCCTTTTTCTAAGCGCATTCACAGAGTTGGCCACAAAATTAGCACCTCGCTAGCTAGGCATAGAAATTAGCGTCTAACCGAGACGAGCGTCTAACAAAACCAACTGTCATCCTCTTAGCTTACAGCGCTTCCAATCTGTCTCCCTCTCTCTCTCTCTCGGAAGGTCTTCCTTCTTTTTTGCTCCTTCCTTACTGCCACTTTATTCAGCTTTATTCGTGGCTCTAAATAATGCGCTTTAACGCGTTTTCCAGCTACTGAAGAGGCAGCTATTCAAATGCTTTACACTCCCCCGCCTTCTACCTCTCACTCTGTCTACTATCTCCTATCTCTTTCCCATCCCCTGCTCGCTCTTAACATTTTCATTATGCAGCTCACGCGTTCGCATTGAGTCCTCGCAGTTATCTATGAAGTCCTCGAAGCGCCGACTGCCAGATAAGCAGCCACATTAGCACTTGCCCCTCTTTTCCCACACCCCTGCTCACCTGCTTCTCTCCTCCCTATATTTTTCTTTAACTTTTAAGACTTTTAAGACAGAGTCTGCGAGTGTTGTTTATGACGTAATGTTCATAAGAGGCCAAAATTCAGACTGGTTTAACCCGCTTTAATTAGAAATGGGATACGAATATTTGATTAATATTGAGATAAGAGAAATATTTATATATAATATACAAAAAGGGATATACATAGAAAGAATTTTATTTGAATTTTAACTTTTCCCAATTTAAAGGGGATTAAACCAGTTTTGGCCAAAAAACGAATCAAAGTAAAGCCCCTCACAATGAAGAGTTCAATGATTCATTTTGCAAACAACATATTAATAAATTTTTATCTATGATAATTTATAGCATTCACGTGCCGATATCTAACTGTAAAATGAACCATGGAATCTTTAATTTATTTATTGCAAGATGAATCATCGAACTCTTCATTGTGAGGCGCTTTAATTTTGATTCGATTTCTGGGCTGTTAATAGTCAAGCGTTTCACTTGCAGTCACAATACACGCACACTCACATACACTCAGATTCCCTCTCACACACACGCTCACACGTACATAGAGAGCAGACAGCTAATAAATTACGCATACGCCGCATTGACCGCCTGCCAGACTTCATTTATTTTACTCTGTTTTTCTTTTCTTTCGCTTTTCTTGTTGTTGTTGGCACATTCATCATTTTTCATGGCGTTGACACTTTCACTTGTTTCAAACAAACAAACACAAGCGACAAGCGACAAGCGACAACAACAACAAGCAGCAAAGTTGACAAGTCTATTTTTTATAGCCATACCACGCCCCTTGGCTTCAACGCCCACTTTTTTTGACCCCACTGTTCTGTTTGTTGTTGTCTTGCTTGTCAAATTTATTAGTTTCAATACATAAATGGACAACACGAAAATTTGTTTATAAATTGTTCGTGTTAACAAATGTTTGCACCCAAAGTTTATATACCCTGTAATAAAATTAGCGTAATATGCAGAAACGAATCATTTGACTACAGATGTCCGTTTATCATAACTAGATTAAAGTTATTTATTGTTGGACTTTTATTTTTCTTCTTTTCATTAAATCGCTTTTTCATCGCTTTCGTGTCTTCCTTTTGACGTAACTTTATACCGATTGGAAATTTAAGTGCTAGAGAATGAGATTTATTATTTTTTAATATTCATCCCATTTAGTCGTCATCTCTCTTTACAGGGTATCTGTCAGTCGAGCATCTTCAAATTTTGTGAACACAGAATGTGTTTCATATGTATTTCTTATATTAATATTGCTTATATAATTTCATAAAACAGAGTATCTATCAGTCGATTAAGCTCGCAATTGTTACCTTTATTGGGCTTATTTATTGCACTGCTGGCATCTTCTTGACTTTTTGAACTGTTCGACTAGGCACTGGCTTTAAATGTTCATGTTTTATTATGATTTATGTTTCGACCCCACCTGCAAATTATCATAAATTGCCCCTCATTACGGCCAAAGCAAATAAAGTGTAGCAAAAATGCGAAATGCGAAATGCGAATTGCGAAGTGGGAAAAGCGAAACAAAACAAAGAAACGAGCCCACAACAAATATGAAAAGCGCTTTTCATAATGTCGGCCCGAATGAAATTGAGTTATGTTTTGGTTTCGGTTTTTTTCTGGGTGAAAATCGCTTTCATCTTCAACGCTTAGCGAAATTAAAGGAAACTAACTGTATGCTGTTCGCTGTCCGATTGAACAGTCAGTCAACAATTCAACAACAACATAGTTCAACAATTCAACAGTACAACAACAGATTCGATCTTCAGCAATCCAAATAACTATTCTGTATATATATCTTTATATAGTTGAACAAATCAACAACGAAATTGTTGAGTGAGCCAGCAGCAAACAGTAGTATTAATACACCAACAGTTCAACATTTCAACAATTCAGCAATTCAACAATTCAACAATTTTTTGCCTTCACTTTCATTGTTGCCGACAACATTTTTTCTGCGTCTCTCTTGTTGATGTCTTCATTACAGTGCAGAGCATTATTTATATATATAAATGTGTGTGTGTGTGTGTTTGTGTACATCTCTTACCTGGAGCAACATTTTTTCGATGAACTTTAATTAACATCTGCACGACTTTCAATGTCAATGGCAACCGGCGATTGCACGCATCTAAATTATATTTTATTGTCTGTTGTATATAAAGAAAATGAGTTCATTTCTAACAAACGTAATTTTGGTATCTGTTTCATTAAATCAAGTTTTTGGGGATGGGCTCCAAAGTGGGGGACTTCGTGATTAATATTGCGTACATGAAGCCTCACGTTGAGCTTTACCATTTATTATGCAAGTTCTTTGTTGCGCGCCCAACAGCCCAACAGATCAGAGTTGAAGTTCAACTAGGGTTACGTGCAGTTCAAATGTTTGCTAAAGCTGTTTGAGCTGTAATTATTTTTATATGTAGAAAATTACTTCAAGGTGGGTACATAAACTGTGTGGAAATGTATGTAACAAGCTGAAAATCGGACTCGATTTAGTCATAATTTCGAATATGTCCATCAGTATGAACTTTTATATCTCAAAAAGCACAAAAGTTATAGAACTACAATTTAGATATATTGTATAAGTCTGCCTAGCATTTTTTTTCGATAAAAGTGGATTGTAAGACTTGAATTTTAAGGCAACGCGCAGATTTGTAGATATATTATATAGTCAAAGACTTTACACCCTGCCAGCTTGGTAAACCTTCCAAAATATTTTCCAAAATTGCTGTATTGTTAGCAAAATACTTCAAACGTGAGCTCAAAACTTGTACTAATCTTTTTCCAGTTGCTACAACTAGAAAATACCGTCAAAAAATATTCAAGCACACAAGTGAGCTTTCGCAACTTCGCATCGTAAATGGCAACGCATAATCCTTAACTTAAATGCAACTACTACAAACTTCAGACATAATTTGTCAACCCCTCAGCTGCAATCAATCTTTAAATTGAGTTCTTAGCCAACCAACACACACAAAAAAATAAAAAAAAAAAAACAAAAAAAAAAAGGAAAGAAAGGAGAAAAGAAAAACACACATTTTACATTAGCAAACACTTGAGTGGGAGGCGAGTCACTTAAGTTTATTTGCTTGGGGAGTCTCGAGACGAGAGCAAACTACGCCAATCTATCTATCATAAGCTCCATATTCGGTGCATTCGTATTTACAACTCACTTGGTCACACTTGACCCAGCAAACCAACAGCCCAACGACTTTTGCTTTTTGCTCGTTACCCAACTCGATCAGCTACCACTTTTGGTGCCTTAAGCATCACTTCAATGTGACTCATTTGAAAAAGGGTTTAAAAAAAACCAAAAGTTCTCTAGATTGGGTGTGGTCGAACTTACAATACCCTAAACTTAACGTCAAATGCAGGAGCTATCCGAAATACGTATTATTCAAACTCTTTTTTTTTTTACTTGAAAAGCTTCTTACCAAATCTTTTATTTGTAGCTCTTAAAGTTATCGCTTTCTGCTTATTAAGAAATTAATTGAAGAGGTATTCGAAAGAGGAGTTAATAAGAAGATACATACCCAGTTGTTTATTAAAGTCCTCGTGTATCAAAATCGATTTTTATCGATATTAAGTAAATATTTGGAAATATCAATAAATGCATAATGAGTATACATAGATGTTTCAATCTTACAAATGCACTTTAAAACTAATATACCCCGCTTGCAACTTTTAAAGCACCGTCAAAAACGTGCGGAGCAAAACAAGTTTTTTTGGAATTTATTGATTAGTTAGTATTGATGCGACTCGACCTCGGACAAGTGTTTCATCTATTCAAATGGAATTTGAAATTACTAAACTCTTCCTCAACGCGAAATATCTATCTGCGAAATTCGTCTGCCAAGCAGCTCATTAGCATCATCATCATCATTATCCGCATCAGTATTATCATCATCATCATCATCATCATCATCATCATCATAAGTATTTTGGACATCTGACATTTTGGTCAGTGAACATTTTTTATAGAATACTGAATTCTTGATGTTTTAAGCTGTAGTTTTTGTTGCTTTTTTATGGTTTCGAAATTAACATACATATATACAAATAAATATATATGTATATTGAAGGAATTGTACTCTTTTAGCCATTAACCGAAACTTTGTCACATTTGTCAGCTTCTGCTTCCTTTAAGTTCTACGAGTTCCGCCTTAGTTTTTCCTTTTCCTCTCCATGGAAAACTTTTTGTTGTTCAATAAACAGGAAATCAAAGACGAAAACTCGTTTCGTTATTGATAAACACACAAAAAAAGAAACAAAAATAGTTGTTGTGATGCTTGACTTGACAAATAAATTTGTAATATTGCCTTTTTGTATATTTTTCTCTATCCATTTCTGTTGTTAATTATAAGCAGCCGGTTTATATAGCAAATCAATTATGACTTCTAATAGGCACAGGCCATAAATTTCCACATAAATGTGCGATAAACAGATTTTAAGTTGAACTTAAACTCTGCTTAATAGGATAAAAATGTCGATATAAGTCTTATGGAATTTTTTGCTATCAAGTATAATAGAGATGTTCTTCCAAAAATTTACTTAAATGAAAATGAAAATGAAAATGAAAATAAAGTAATTAGATAGCTCAGTAGTAGCAACCTTCGAGTATCTGAAAAGTTAATCGCATATAAAAAATGAAAGTGCAATCAGATCTAAATACAAATCCAGAATCCCTCGGATTATCTACAGCTATTAATCTTCCACGGTGCAGGCATCAATATAAATGATCTTAACTTTTCATTTTTCATATCTTTCATATATCGTATGTAAAAATCTCTCCTAATGCAAACAAATCATATTTTATACTAAATTGGCATATGGAAAAGCGAATCCTAAACCCAAAAGAAATGTAAAGATGATCTAGAACCACGTAGCAAATCACTTTACAACTGTCAGGCAAACAATGCTAAACAGCCAAAGAATAAACTGAACCCCCACTCCTACTGCCACGCCCTCATTTTGGTTTAGTTCGCCCACCGAGTGTCCAACGGTTGACTTTATCATACAAATTGATTGGATGCAGGTCGAGCCATATGCCAAAATATTTGATTGATAACTTATTAGTTGGGTTGCTTTCATCTCTCTCGTAGCTGGAACTAATCCCTCAAGGCTCCTCTATATGGACGGAAGCGGGTGGAGTGGGTGTGGCCTTGTGACCAGCTGCCTGTACCGTTAGAACATTTTTGGCTGGCTCGGCAAAACTTTTGTCTTTTCCTTTCGGCCGTTTATCGACTTTCTTATGGAACGCATGAATGAATGCTTAATAAAGATGAATACAACCGAAGGATATGAGTGAAACACATTCACCCACGCCCACACCCACACCCACACCCACCTTATCAACAAACACATCTGCCCTCTCTCTTTCTCTTCATCTCTCTGTCTCTCTCTTTCTGGAATTTAAACAAGTTTCGTGGAGTTACAAAATTTATTGAATGCCCGAACTCAAATGCTAATCCAAACAAGCGGATTTTGTGGTTTATGCAAATCGCTGCCTAAAGCCACAGCAAAAAAATAAATAACAATTTTTTTCTATTTTATACATTTATTTACTTAGAGCGATTTATTTGTGTGTTTATCTATGTGCATAGTATTGTAAAATACACAAATAAATAAAGGTTTAATGTTAATTCGATGCGGATGAACAAAATATTGAAGAAAAAACAGTTAAGTCAGTGATGCAGTTAAAGTGTACGGCTATTACATACCCAGTAACTGAGAACAAAAAAACATACATTTCCAAAGATACCCTGTAAATAAGGTAGATCTAATTTAGTAAGGCAAAAAATATGAGTCCAGTCGGGTGCATCAATTCTGCATTTCTGACTTTTAGATACACTGTATATAACCTAGAGCTTAGAGTAGGCAGACTAATGGAACATGATAGATATATTAATATCAAGGGCAAAATTTAAAGTACTCTCTGACTATCTCTTTATCTCTATAGATATTTCTTATCGACTGAAATCTTTGTCGAAAAAATCTGGTATCTCTTTCCTTATTTCACACTTTTTTTCTTTCACACTACTTCCCCCTCTCTCTCTCTCTCTCTCTCTCTCTCTCTCTCTCTCTCTCTCTCTCTCTCTCTCTCTCTCTCTCTCTCTCTCTCTCTTGCTCTCTATCCCTCTTTCTATCTTACTCCTTAGCACTTTAATTTACTTTTCCTTCCACACACGCTCTCCAAATTTCAATACACCCCACTAGATGACTTTACAAAAATAGCAGCAAGTTGTTTGCATTTATTTAACCTGCCTATATCTGTACTATATATACTATATATATAGTATGTCCATATATAAATATATATATATATATATATATATATATATTGTTGCTCAGCTGTCAAGCTGTGCAGTTGAAGGCCGTTTGCCTTTTGGCCTCGATTCGTGGACTGCCCGTTGGGAATTGGAATTGGCCTTTGTTGAGGGTCTAGATTTTGGCCAAAATGTTTGCCTGATGGACCACAAATGCCATCAAGATAATGCCAATTGCTGATGTTGTTGTTGTTGTTGTTGACTGCTTTATTTAGGTATTTATTGAAGAGGCGTCAAGTTTTTGGCGCAGTTTCTAAATGAATCAAAAAAAAACAACAACCACTCCATATGAATGCCACCTCATATGTGTGTGTGGGTGTGTGTGTGTGTATTCCGGCTTTAGCCCTCGATTTGGGTTCAAAGTAACGCCCAGCAGCAATAATTCATTTGATGAAAAATCTTTGAAATTGAATTCAACGCCTCGCTCAACATTTGGTGAACATTTCAAATGAAAACATTTTCCAACTCTCTGAGTGTATTTGTCAGTATGTGTGTGTGTGTGTTTGTGCTGTTTATTTAAGCTTCCATTGAATCGCGTGTATTGATTACATTCTATTTTTTTATTCGACACATTTGAATTTTTATTCATTAGTTTATTTGATTCCTTTTAGCTTGAAGCTATTTTTCTGCGCTTCAATCTTTAAATTTTGCATTTCTATTTTAAATTAACAGTTTGTTTTAACAAAAAATTTATATAATTTTAGATAATGACAACTTTTTAATTAAATTTCTTTTTTATTATCATTTAGTTGATTTTATTTGTTTGAATTATTGTCAGTCCTGCATCTGTTACCTTGAAATATTTTCGCTTATATTATTTATTTTCTCGAGCATTCAATAAATACTATTTCGTACACCTCGGGCAAGTCATAAATACCAGAAAATCGTTTTTGCTCGATTCATTCGAATCACAAATTGCTTTCGTTTGACTTTTCTCAGTTGTTGGGCTACAAAAATATGCAAATACTCATTAAAGACAACAATAAAACTCATTTGAGAGTTGCTACGACTGTAGCCACAGGCAAATGCTTTCAACCAGCTCTGCTTCCATTTATTTTTCTCTGTGTTTCAATTTCATTTACATAGAGTTTAATACCCTGGAACACATTGATAAAGGGTTGAGAGTGTATTAAGTTTTGTTTGCAAATTTTTAAATAATAATAAAATAATTTTTAAATTAAATAATAAAAGAGTAGAGAGAGAACTTAAGCAAATTAGAAATACAAAATTTATAATATTTACAATATTGTGTCTTAAAATATTTTTTATAATTCTAAGCGATGGTTATTTATAATAATTATGTTCAATATTATTTTATTAATTTTTTTTTTTCTGCTCACTTAAGTCAGCGGTTTGACAGCTTTAATTAAAGCTTAGCTGCTTAACGTAATCTACAGGGTATCTGCTACTCGATCAGCACTACTCTCTTGGTATTTAGTTTGTAACTAAAATATTTGCAGTCACTTTTATTGTTTTTTTGTGCTTCAGGTTTGGCGGTCGAAGCTATTTCAGATTTCTTGCTTTATCTATTGCTTTTATTTAACTCCTAAAAAAAAACAGAAAATGAAATAAAAGTAAAAATAAAAATGAAGCTGAGGGATAAATAAAAGACGAAACTTTTTGATCGTTGTGCGGGTGCAGTTTTCCCTTGTTGGATGACCAAAACCCGAAACCCAAAACCCGGAGCCACAAAACTGAACTGCAGAACTTACCACTCGCACATGCACACACACACACAGACTCCCAGACTCACACAAACATAAAGAGAAACATCTCCCACATATTTACAATAAATCTAAATTTTGAAAACTAAAGTTTGAAGCAAACAAAATATACTTTTATCAATATTTTATATAAAATATTTATCTTCTCTCTTCTTTTACTTTCAGGTAAATGCAGCTGAAATATTCAAAACATTTATTGGGGTAAGTGGAACGAGGCACAGAGGGGGGCAAGTTTTTGGGCATTTGCCACACAATTCGGCGACCTTCAAGCGAAACAATGGGCCACATGTCTCGCCTCGCAAGCACATCGCACTCGTTTTCTAGGGTATTTGTGTAGTGTTTTTCTTCTTCCTTTTTTTGGGTCAGTTGGTCGCCGACTTGGCTAAAGCTGATTCTCTATGTTTTTTTTTTTTCGCTTTCCATGACACTTCCGCCTCATCAGTCAGCGGAGTCTCGAAGCACAGGTGCGGATTAGCCGAGGGAAAGGCGCCCAAAATTTTTATTTAGGTTAACTAAATGAAAATAAAATTCACTTATTATTAAATGTAAAGATGTCTTGATACAAGTTTGGAAAAGCTGAAAAACATTTTAAAATAATTTAAAGGTCTTTATTTAAGAGCATGAATCAGCATTTTTGTTATATTTGCATCTTAAAAAATGTTATTTTATCAATTAGCGATCAAAATAATGATTTTAACAATTCTTTTATTACACTTATTCAAGTTTAATTTTTATATACCCATGAAAATCATTTTACCTTTTCTTGTTGTTCTTGTTCTTGTTCAGCCCTTGGGCCCAAACTTAACTGCGTAGATTAATCCGCTCCGCGCTTACAGTAGCTGGCAGAGCGTAGCCTCATTGTCGCCACAATTTGTGGCAGTTGCATTTGCAACAGCCTTGAAGCTGGCAGTTAGCAGCTCTACAGAGCTAAAGAGCTAAAGAACTATGGAGCTTAGAGCTGTAGAACTAAAGAGCTATGGAACTACTGAACTAGTCAGCTATGTAGAGATATCTGAGAGGGAGCTGATTGCATCTGGAAACTGAGTCGCAAGTGTTTATTGTTTGCACTCATTTTCGTTGAAATTTGCATTTTAATTTATTGTTTTATTTATATTCCTTTCTTTCTTTTGCAATTCGCTTTTTCAGGCTAATTTTTGAAGGGTATTTTAATTCAGCGATATATCAGATATATATTCCAGGATATATGGCTCTATAGTTATATCTGTAACTATCTTATCTATATTTTCTGTTTATCATCGGTTTCTTTCTCGTTTTCTTTTCAGCTTGTCTCTAAATATTTAAATCTATTGATCTTTCCATGTTTCTGCATCTTTATCCGAATATTTCTCACTCTCTAGGTTTATCTCGTCTATCACTTTATCTCGCTCCCTCTTACTCTTCTTTTTCTCTACTAACCTCTCAGCTGATTGTATCTCTATCACTCTCTATAAATATATACATGTTTAATTGAGGAATACTTAGCAAGAAGGGTATTTAACAGTCGTCTTCACTTTACTCACCAGAAAATCTTCTTGGCGAAGACTTCTTTTTGGCTCTTTTGTCTGGTCGTTGCACAATTCATGAAGTTGTCGTCGCCGCTTCCTTTGCTTCTCCCTCTCCCTCCCTCCCACCCTCCGTCTCCCTCTTTCTCTCTTTGCATTTCATTTTCCACTGTTTTTGCCGTTTGTCTTCCGGCTTTACCATTTTCTTGCAATTTATGCACTGACCTGTTTCCATTTGTCACCTTTCCTCCTCCCCCTTCCCTCTTCCTCACTCATTGCTCTGTTTCTCACCTGCGTTGAGCTTAACTCCGATTGTTACCTTTAATTAATTTCATAGTTGATTTTAGTTGAAGTTGAGTCACAGCTTGCACCGATTAAATGACGTTTTCCCATTGTTTGCATAACAAACATTTCTGATTACTTCATTAGAAAGTCGACAATAAACAATAAACAGTTAAAATAATCGTAGTGATTGACAACTTTCTTAATTTACTTGCCTTTCAAAAGGAATATTTTATATTTAATTAACAGAGAACTTTTTGTCAATTGGAAAATCATTTCTTATTTTAATTGATGAAAGCTTAAAGCTTATCTCACAATGGAACTTTATATAATATTAAAGATAAATCTAGCATAACTTTGAACTGCAGATTCCCATTTTAAATTGATTAAAGCTCATTGATAAGCTTTATATAATATTCAAGATCAACCCTTTAGCTTTTTTACTTATTAATGCAAAAGCTCAGTTCATCGAATCTTACATAAAAGATCAAAGCTCTGATTAATAACCATTTGATTGCTCTGGCGTATCTTTTTTTATTTTAAGCTTTAAGCTGCTTAACTTTATTTAAAAATTTAAACTTTTAACTTCCGGCTAAATTGCGGAATGTTATACTTCGAAGCTCAGCCAACTTTATACCAATTATTATGATTAATTCCAGACTTAAAGCACATTTAAAAAAATAAATAGCTCGGCACATTAAAAGTGAATAATCGAATGCATATTGTTAATATTTATTGCCTGACTCTGACTTTTCTGTCATTTGCAAGCAATTTATTCATTGTAAATAAATATGAAAAAATAAATAAATGTGTGCAGTTATTCGCTATATGAATACACACATGTATACATATATGTATATGTATTTGTTTGCGGCTCATTTAAACGCGTTTGCCAGCCTGTTTGTGGCAGCGAGTGATAAACAACTTTTTATTGTTTAAATAATATATGTGAACTCGCAAAAAATACTACAAATGGATAATATAAAAAGTGCTTAAATTTAATGCAAGCTATGGATTGCATTTACTGGATTCCACTATTTTTAAAACTACCATGAAGTTGAATCTTGGTAAAAAATCTGATTCGAACTTCTGCAGCTGACAAAAATATCCTTTTTTACTGGAGTTCCACTATTTCTGCTTCATATCCAATACTTTTTATTGAGTCTCCATTATGTCTGCCTTATTTATAATACTTTTTATTGCATATGAAATATTCCTGGTTTACATGCAATTTAATTAATTAAATTCGTGGCTTTTTATTGTTGTAAAATGCAAAAGTTGTCTTTTTAATGATATTTTTTTTATTATTATTTTTTTGACTGTTGATAGAACTTGTTTATATATTTTCCATAGCCTTGACTTTGTTATTTAAATGCAGTCAATTATAATGTTAGTTAACTTAACATAAAACAAAAAAAAAAAAAACAATTAAATTGGCTAATTTACAACAGACTTAAAAAAAGACTTTGTATTCGATTCAGATACCCATTCTCTTTATCTTTATTGAATTTATAATCGAAAGAGTTTTCTTAGTTGTGAAAACTAAAATAATTTGTTTGAACTGCTTATCGAGCAGTTTACAAAAAGACTTTTCGGAGAGTGTTCAGAGAAAACCGCAGGAGAAGTTTTTAATTGACCCAATTTTGGGGGTAAAAAGTTTTTTGCTGTCTAGTGTTAAGCGCTTTATCTCTCCATTTGGCACGCACTTGTTTAATTCTTACTTTTTAAATATGAATTTTACTTTTTTTTTATTGTTTATTAAAGAGATAAAAAGAATTTCATATTTGAAAATGAAAATGAAAATGAAAATGAGAAACGGAGTTGAAACAAAGGCAAGTGAAAACTGCAAAACTCAAACAAAATGCCAAAAACTTAAATAATTGTGCAACAAAAAGTTTTCGGTTTATCATTTTGCATTTTCTTCTTGTCTGTGTTTTCGTGTATTTTCCTTGTGTTTTTCTCTTTTTTATTATTGTATTTTATTTATTTTTTTGTCCCCTTTTTTTCCGACTTTGTCTTGTTGAAAAATTGCGCATATTTCCGTTTCCGTTTGCAAGCAGTTGCGTGCTTGCGCGTGTGCGTGTGTGTGGGTGTGGGTGTGTATGTCAATGGGTCTGCGTGTGAATATTGTGTTTGCGGGGTTCTAACCCCCAGCTCGAACTGTGCCTCCGTTTGGCTGAAGTCTGCGCATAAATTAAAATAAAATTCATTTTGCAGACAGACACCTAAAGTCACGCACACATATACACTACTGTGTGTGTGTGTGTGTGTGTGTGTGGTTGTGTGTAAATTAAAAAGAAAATGCAACTTGGAACATAAATGAAAACTTTTTCACGCAATGCAATTTTAATGCGAAATTGCGAGCAATTTTTTAACCAAAATTTCAAATAATTCTTTTTAATCTTTTGACCGTGCATAACAAACGGTAAACTTAAGCCTCATCTCATCTTTTCTATACGTATGTCATATATATATGTTATTTTCACATATTTCGCAACATTTTAAATTGATGAAATTTTCGCGTGGTTTTTTTTTTTTTTTTTTGTATATTCTAGTTTTCTAGCTGTCTGCATTTACATATATAGTAGATATATATATATTAATATACATTCTTAGGCATATAATACAGATCTATATGTATATGTATATATGTGAAGTTCAATCAACATTGCTGACATTTATTGTGCCAAAAACCCTTCAAACAACTCTCGCTGCAAATATTTGATGTATTTCCATTTAATGCCCTGTATTAAAAGTGTGTTACTGGGCATATTCGATAACACTGATTTGATTATATTTGGAGTTAGTGACAGATTTGTTGAAAAAGTCTTCATTATCCATCTATCTACATATATATCTATATATCTGAAACTCATCTTCCAGTAACATAAAATATATCTCTTTGTGATCGTACATACACACATATGACTTATATATTTTGAATATATTTTAATCGAATCTCCTTCTTTTAAACAAGTTTAACATTTAGCTAAGTAAAGGGTATTTCCAGTCGCTATCATTCAACGGTGGCACAGTCAGTTAATTTTAGCAGCTCACGCTGTGTAAATTTCTGTTCGTCAATATGTGGCATATCCACAGTCGACAGTCAACACTCGACATGAAGGACTGATTGCGTATACGTAATGTGACAGACCAGAAAATAAAAAATAGGAAAAAAGTATTGCGTATACGACGTGGCAGAAATAGTTGCAAGTGTGGCTGCTGAAGAGACACGCAGATGTGATTTTTAATTTTACAATTTTTGACATTTGCTTTTGCATTTATATTAGATTTTACAAGGTACAATTTTCAACAACCACGCCCACTTTACGTCGCCCCCATTTTTCACCCTGCTGCTCGTTGCCGGGTCAATGGAGACTGACAAACCGAACGGGTCGAGCATTGCAGGCGTGACAAATGGGATTTGCTTTAACTACACATGAATTTCTGCACACACCCAGATGTGTACATATATGTGTGTGTGTGTGTGTGTGTGTGTGCTACATGCTACATGCAACATATTCCATATGCCAGCCACGCTCCACAAGGGAGCTCTGGAACTGAGCCCAGGTAACGAAATATGCAACGCACAGGTATATAAAAGTTTCCACTGAGCTTCGACTTAGCTTAAATGTTGACTCTGCCACATAAATTCTCTGGCAAGTGCATTAAGCAAATGGCCAAGTTAGTCAACTTAGTCGTTAGCCAATTTAGAGTTTTGGCTTAATTAAAACATTCAATTTGTAACGGAAAGAATTTCAAAACTTACCGAAAATAAATTTATACATATATATATACATATATATAGATCGATAGCCTATGACATTATCTGGGACAGCTAGCTGTGTGGCATGCCACAATTTGCTGCAACATCATTAATTGCAGCAAAAATAAAGAAGACTGCAACTGACAAACTGCGCTGCAATCGGCTTGCCACAAAATGTTGCACTTAAGCGCAACAGTACAACAACAATGTGACTTTTACTTTGCGGCAACAAATTAATTTTAATAATCATTAACTTTATTAAACTCAAGCTATCATCATTAAAGACTTGCCCCACTAAAGTGTTGTAAAAATTAATTAAACTAATGGAGGACGGCAAAGAAGAGGAAGACGAAGAGGTGAAGGTGGGGGCTTATATGTATGTATATATATGTACATATATATGTTTATGTTTGTTAACAAATTATAAGCGCAATAAATTTGTTAAGCTTCAACCGAAAATGTTTTGCAAGCAGCTTCTTTTTTTTTTGGTAATGCAATCAAATTGTTTGAAGCTTACAGCAAATTCTCACTTAACTTTTATTGCTCGTTTGTATACCCATCAACCACATTAGAAATGGGTTAGAAGGGTATATTGTTTCTGTGGATATTTGTGCGACGGTCGATGGGGTGAACAGGTTAAGCAGTTTGTGCCGCTTAACCTTTCTTTCTCTCTCTGAATACTGATAATTGTCTAATTAAGCAGCACACTACATAGTACAGGGTATTTTATAGTCGATCAAACTTAACTACAACTTTGTTTTTGCTAGTCTTATGTTACAGTCGGGAAAAGCTTTTCTAGTCAAGAATTTTTGTATATACATATATATGTATATGTGGGTGTGTGTGTGTGTGTGGGTGTGCACGTGTCTATGTATTTGTTTCATTGTTTTCAAAATAGAAGAATATATCTGTCTTATTTATGAATTATTGAGCTGGGCCAATTGCTAAGCTTACAATCTTTGCTCTGCTGGAATAAGTCCGACTAACAAAGCAAACTTATATTATATTTATATATCAGTATGTATATAGACATACATATCTACATAAATACCATAAATCAAAACTTATTGAAAACCATTTAAGATTGATTGCGCAAACAGATTTGAATTTTAAGCTGCACTTTGCTCTCACTAAAGTGTTGTTAATTACAGCTGCATTTGCCAGTCGATATATATATATATATATAACATATTCATATAAGTATATGTATGTGCGTATATATGTGTTGGCCATATCCCTAAGCCATTTATGCTATTAGCTTAAGCCAAATCGATGGCAAACATTAAACGTGTAATTGAAATTTGTAAACAATTGCTCGAAAATTTGCTAAGCATAATGCACACACACACACACACACACACACAATTTGCTAACACAAATTGAACAACACACATGCATACGCAGAGGCAGCTGCCTGCCACGCCCCCTGCCCACTTCTTTATGGCGTTTACAATGAGTCGTAAAGTAAATTTAAGCGACTGCCGTTTGACTTTTGCCTGCGTGTGTGCGTGAGTGTGCGAGCGCTTATTTGACTCTGCGCCTCGTCTCAATCTCGGCTAGAACAATGGCCAGCGCGATAAACGGCTAAAGCGCAATAACATTAACCGTTAGCTGGCAGCGCTGTCGGCCAAAGCCAGCTGCTTGGCCAAATGTGCGGCATTCGACCCAATTGCCGGCTTTTGCTCAACTCTTTGCCAACAGATTCAATCGTCTGCGTCATTGGCAAAGTAGCTTGGCCAGGGGGAAAGGTTGATAAACGCGGGGACGGAAGTGCAAACGAAGGCGAAGAGTGGGGGAGGGTGGCCGGTGAGCGGGGAACGGGGAACGGGGACCGGAGAGAAGCTTACTATGACAACATTTCTATCTTTGACTGCCTTTGCTTCTGTCGCTGATTCTCTCGCTGTTTCTGTCGCTGCTTCTGCCACTGCTGCTGCTTCTGTCTCGGCTTCGGCTTCGGCTTCTGTGGCGGCTTTGCCTTATTTGGCACACACACACACACACATACGCACACACACGCACTGTTTGCCAGGCAGAGCATGTATTGGTCTATCTCTTAAGCGCCCAAGCAGTCACTTATCTGCAAGTTAATGTGTATGTGTCGTATGTGTGTGAGTGTGTGCCTGTGTGCCACATGTGTGTATCGTCTGTATGTGCCGCGTGTGTGTGCACTTATATCAAGCCGCTGACGTAATTTTCTTGAGCTGCCGTAAATGCATTTTTAGCTAGAGATGGGCGCGTGCATGTCTAGAAATGCGATATATGCTTAATTTTATATATATATATATTATATAAAAAATATCATCTGCAATTTAAATAAATGTATCAAAAAGTTGCGAATATATTATTATATTATCATATAATAGCCGACGGCAGATAAAAAAATTAATCGCATTATATATGCTTTGTTCTATTAAGAATTGCTCGCTGTATATATGTTAGTTATTTATGTTGCTATACATAATCCTGATCTAGAAATGGAATATGATCGTTCAGATATCGCTCAGCTCTATCTGTGTATATATGTATGTATTCATCGTTGAAATTCAGCTCAGCTCTATAAGTAAATCCATAGCTTGAAATTTCTGACCACAGTCAACAACGCGCGTTGTCCGCAACTTTTGCGCAAATGTTTGTGCGGCAAGTGTTCAACTTTCTGTGCATGTGTGTGTGTGTATCTATGTGCGTGTGCCGGCAGTTGTTTTCCAATTGAATTTCCAATTTGGTTGCCCATTGCAACTTTTTCAATTGGAGATTTCAACTTGAGGCCGCGAATCGCACGTTTTGCGCTTTTCGCTTGCCAATTTAATTAGCCATTAAATAAAAAAAAAAAATGTATTTCGGCCCCCATTGGAGAGTTGCCGAGAATTTCATAAATATTGTCTTACACAGAAAATTATATACCCTGTAAGAAAATGTAGAAGTGTGTTTGACACTCTTCGGAGAACTGGACTTTTAAGAACTACGTTTGTACTTCTGTTTATACCCTTTATATTTAGGGACAAGCTGGTTTTAATTTCAATTAACTGTTAATGCATATTAAAAGTAAAGCTATACCATTTAACTTTACCTAAAATCAATTTATTTATGTATAGGAAATTTAACTAGTCGATAAAGCCGCTGCTAAAGCTTGCTATGACTTTTTACAGGGCATCTGTCCAGCACTTTATTTATCAGTTTAACAAATATTTAAGAAAAGTTGACTACAGCTACCTGACAGATTACTCACTTCTAGGGTATATAAGTTGTCGATCAGCTTGCCTCTCGATTGCCCTCACACATATTTTATTTAATTTTTGTTGCCTTTCTGCACTTTTTGTTGTAATTTATGGCCGCATTCTGGAAATTTACGCAGATTTTTCAACGCTCATATTCGAGACTTTGGCTCGTGCCTCATCATCATTTGCTTCCCCCTCCGCCCATCATCTGCCACGCTTCGTGGCTGCCACTTAACACCTTTTGGCAGCAGCTGCCACGCCCCAGCGAGCAATGTTAATAAATGCCTCGCATATCACATCTTCCCTCCGCATCTTCCTTTCCTCTCTTCCTCTTTCGAAAGCAAGCATCGAGTTGATCTGCGAAATACTCAAAAAAAAAAAAAATATGAAAAATAAAAAGAAAAACCATGCACAGACTTAAAGTTTTCGCCTGCGTTGTTTTTCCATCTGGGTATTAAAAAGTTTTTAAAGCCGTTTATAACAATTTTTTGCCTCAGCTCTCGTTTGCTTCAAGAAATACCAGTTAAAATTCTCGGCTTACATTTCGGATATCAATAATCCAATTTTTGTCAGTTGCTTTCCATGGGGAAGAATCCCAACTTTGAATTGAGCTCCGTTTCGTTAAGGGATTCTTGCACCCAAACAAGTTCACAGTTGGAGTTACGACAGCTTAAGTGTTGCAAAATGGTGTGAATTTCAGGAATTATATGATATCTCACGTAAAGGTTGGAAAACACTTTAAAGCTCTTATTGCAAGCAAACAATTTACGCAATTTATCCATGAGATGAATGATTAATCCTTTTCATATTTCATAACTTTAGTTTAAAGCTGTAAAAAAATATAATTCTATGCAATGTTAAAGCACATTAAAGCTTACTGTTAACTCATTTGCAAAAACGGATTTCAGCTGTTGTCATTGAAACATTTTATAATTCATATTTCAATAAAAATCATAATCATAAACCCATTTTTCAATTCAAAACAAGTATTATTGATTACTTAATACAAGTCATGATTAATTGCCTTAACAAAGCTTTAAATAAATACAAATCGGAATCATTTAACTAAAAGCTCTTTAAAATATGACACAAACAAATTTTAAATATGAACTTAAAATTTGGTTGCCTAAGCGGATGTTGAATTTAAATTTGAATGGGATACATAATATTATTGAGATGCGGGCGTAGTCAAAACCCACGCAAAATTAACTATACGTAGCACACACACACACACTCGCACAAACATACCTACATACATGCACACACATACATATATAAAAGATGACAGCGCTAATTGCGAACAAACAATTTGAAATCTTCAATTACAAGTATTTGCAATCACTTCGCTCGACTCAAGTGTTAACTGCCAGACAACTTGTTCAACCTTGTTGAGTAGTATTTTTTTTTTTATTTTGCTAGATATTTTTTTTCTTATGGTATTTCTACATCTTTGGCACACCCCAAAAGCTCGTAAATTACACAGACATCGCGTTTATTTATGCATGCGGCAAAAAAAAAAAAGAGAGAAAAATTGTATAATAAGCTGCTTAAGATTGGTTTTAAGGCAGCTGCCGCTGACAAGTCTAATCACGAGTAGGAAAGCGTTCAAAATGTACAACAAAATGAAACTTTACAACACTCAATTTAACGCACCTAACCTCAACACTTACCTACATATATATAATACAACCAAAAAAAATTTGTTGTCGCTCTTTGGCAAATTTTAATCTTTTTTTAAGTTAATTTTCATTGTTGTACCCTATAAGAGTGGTCAACTAGGGTATATTGATTGCGCTTAAGTGTATTAAATGAAGAGAGAAAGATATACAACATACTTTAAAGAAGATTATCTTTTCATAACAATAGCTCCATTTATATAGGATCTTTAAAATTCGATTTATAAAATTTGTATTATTCAGCATTACTCGATAATTTTAAGAGCTAAACACATCGAATTTGGAATATGAGATGCTCTGCCCATTTTATTGTATGAATGGTATTCCTGCTTTTTCTAACCGTAATACAAAGACATATTATATATTTTATGTTCATTCTCGTTACGCATCCATTTCGTATAGCTCACTTTAATGGTAGAGTAAGTGGCTGTCGATCAGTTTGCTCCCTTGTTGGCTTTGCTTTTAATTATTGAGTTGTGAAACTTATAATCTGGGTTCAGTTCACTTGAGTCCAGTAATTTGTTCCACTCTCCGCCCCTTTTTACGATGACTATGCAAATTTGTGCAGCTCGTTTCCCACAGTAGATTTTATTATTTTTTTTTTTTATGCTCCATTGTTAACAGACAAAAAGATGACAAAAGAAGCTGCAACTGTATTTTTGATGAGTTTGTCCAAGGGCCGCAGAACTCTCGATTTCACGCAATTAGATCTGCGAATCTATTCGTTATGATTACGTTTGCCAGCTATCGCTGAATAATTCATGTGCTTTTCGTATATATACATATATACATATATATATAAAGCGAAAATCTCCCTAAGTCAACAAATATACCAAAAGAAATGAAAGAAGTTCGTCTACGACAAAAATATTTCATTCATTTTTAGTCGCAGCTACTTTTCTATGCAACAGAGTTCAATAGAAATTGAAAATCTCAACGAGTCTTGCCTCTCACTCGCTCGCACACTATCTACCCCTCTCTCTCTCTCTCTCTCTCTCTCTCTCTCTCTCTCTCTCTCTCTCTCTCTGTCTCTCCCTGTTATAATTCAATTTTCTGTGTGAGAGTATAAAAGGGGAAAACGTTTTCATTAAAATTCAACTGCATCAGCAAAAATTGTAACACTGTCCGCACACACACCACAAACAACACCCTCAATGTGTATTTACGTGTATGTGAGTGTGTGTGTGTATGTACATAGGTACCCACAAAACCAGCAGCAAATCAATTGGAAACAAACTTCGCCATTCATTCGACCATTTTATGCCAAATTGATTGCAAGAATTTAATTAATTTTTTATCTATATTATTGAAATAAATACCACAATTATACTGAATGGTATATACTATATATACTGACATATTCTATCATATTGTTTTAATTGGAACCTGTTCTGTGATTTACTAAGTGGATTTACATTTTTGTGAAAAGCTTTTTATGGTTTAATTTGATTGATGTGAACGATAGTTAATAAAGCCTATTTTAAATGTGAGTTGCTCAAGGCGTAGAATGACACTTGACTAAAGCTGAGCTTTGATGTAATTGAGCTTTCAGCTTATTGCAATGATTTTAAGCCTTTAATCTCTATAAACTCAAAAGTTTTGATTCTTATGTACATAGTCAAAGAATAATAGAACAAAACTTATAAGTAAATAATTCAAATTAAAGGCTTGACTTTAAAGAAGTAAGCTTTATTTTTATTCAAGATAAAGCTGAGTTTAATTTTAGTTAAATAAAATATATGATATGATATGATTTTAATATTAATATGAGCTCAAGACTTTTTTCAGTCAAATTTCAGACTTTATGAAAGTTCGATATTTAAATCTTAATCCAAAGACTATGCTTGATTAAAAAAATAACGTATAACAAAATGTTGCTGTTCTAGCAAAGTCTAGAAATAATAAACACATATTTTTAGAAAATGCGCTCAATGTAATACCCGTATATCTTAAAGGTATTATAATGAGCATTACGGTTCGTTTCCTGCAAGAACCATAAATAAAAAATACTTAAACAAAATACTATTTTCCACACTCTTGCATATTTGAAAGGGAGAGCTAAAGGAGGTCTCGAACATAGTTGCAAGGCTGCACAAGTTGTTGGGGAAGACTCTCGACTACGACTCTCGACTCCAACTACAACAACCACTAATACTACAACTGCAACTACAACTACGAATACGACTCCGACACCGACTCTCGGCATGTACACAAAACAATTATAGCCCGTAGGTAATTTAGTGGCTGGAACATTTACGAGTGCCAGCAAAAGGCGCAAAAAGTGGCAACAAACTATAAAAAAAAAGTAAAAAGGAAAAGCGAAAAAAGCGAAAGAGAAATGTTTTATGTGTGTGTTGGCCAAGAGGCAGAAATGTTGCTTTAGCAACAGCTTTGGCAGCAAGCGAGCCTCAAATAATTTGAGTTAAACATGGCCCACAAAACGCGTTGCCGGGTTTGAGCCTCTTAAGGAGTCGCCTCCAGGCATAGAAGTCTGTATTTTGTAGGCAATTTTCCTGTCTGCCGTTGAATTCGAAATTCGAGTGAAGTTTCTGCAAATGGCTTAAAGTGCTTCTCCACTCGACTCTCGAGTGGTTCGAGAAATGGAGCTCTGGCTCTGGCTATGATTATGTGATCAGAGATGTGGTTGCTTTCATTCCCCACTCAAGTGTAAATGTTGTCCCATTATAATTGTTATGGATAGCAGCAAGCACTTGCGACCATTTTACATACTGCTACACATTTGTTTATTATTATTATTATTATTTATATATTTGTTTATTGTGTTTCAAGCTTAAAGTTAACAAAGCACCAAATACAATAGCAGCATGCAATACAATATCTATATTTAATAAAGAGAGAGTATAATATAGTTAATGCAGTTGATTATTAATCATTTAGTTTCTCCAGTCTGTGCTTACGGAATAGTTATTCATTTCATTTCACGGATTGCTTCCTTCCTTCCGCCTAGATAAAAGTCGTGCTCTCCGTGAAGGCGCCGCATAGGCGTAATTTATCGCCCGTAACAATCGCACGCATGAACTGCGGACCCAAGTAGAGGCCCTTCTCTGTGGATTTAGTGTCTCCATCTAGACGTATAACATAATCCTTGCTGATCAAACGATTCGATATATCCTGCTCCAGTTTGGGACTCAATATGTCGTACAAGCTGCCTCCGCTGCAGAGCACGTCGCCTGATGCGCCTCTCTTCTTGTCCACAATCGTGCAGCAATTCTCATTCTTGAGTATCTCCTCGAACTGTCGCTTGACCTCCGAAAGGTTGTTCCGTTTTGGATACCCAGCGAGTCTTTCGAAGCACTTGAACTGATAGAAGCGACGCTCCAGCTCGGAAAGATCGTCGAGCAGGCTCTGGACAACGGGCAGCTCGTTGGAATGGGAGCGGGAAAGGCGACACAAGTCAGTCAAAAGTTGCTCAATGTGGCTGCTAAACAGATCCTCCACGTGAGCATTGCTGTAGATGTCCTATGGGAGTAGAATATGGCAATGTATATTATAGTTCTCATATAAAAGTTAAATCTGAAACCTTCCTCCGTTTACTTACAATCAATTTGAGTATGGCAGTGTGTATAGTAGGTATTACGGTTAGGCCATAGATCTCGCTCATGTTGCGCGTCTCCAGATAGTGCAAAACCTTGAGCGCCTCGTTTGTATCATCGAAGAGTCTTCGCTGTCGGGCCACTGGAACAGGTTGCGCCTGTTGCCACACCTTTTGCCAGGTGTTGCCCTCCGTGGTCATGCGTACGCTCAGCTGATGGGTTGTCTCGCCATTATCTATAGATAGATAGATTTATAAAATGTATCTCTGTAGATAGACCCTTTCTCCACTCACCATCCTGCACTTGCTCCCAGTCTTTGGGACTGTACCAGCGTATAAAGTCCTCCATTTTTCCTCGAGGATTGGCCGCCTTGAACGCCTCCATGTCGGACAAGAGCGAGGTGCACATCATTTGAGTGCTTAAGCCCGAACCGGGACCCAGTTTCAGCATCACATCCGCATCGTCCTGCAGCTGATCTTCGGTCTTCGGGACCGGCTCCTGGGTCTCGGGTATATAAAGAAACTCTTCGGGCTCATCCAGCAAATGCTCCTGAGCCAAACGTTTCAAGCGGCCCTCGGGCTTTAGACTAAGCACTGCTTTGGTCGCTGATTCACTTGTGGATGTTGGCTCATCGCAGTCATAGAACTCGCCCTCATCCTCCTCATCCTCTTCGTCTGTCGACAACTGCTTCTCCTCCTCCTTTTGCTGTTGTTGTTTTCGCTTGCCAAGCGCCTCGCGCTGCAAGCGACGCTCGACGCAAACGTTGAGCATCTGCAGCTTCTGGTGCAGCAGACAGGTGCGCGTATCCGGAAAGCCAGGTGCAATCCTGTGCAAATATATATTTTGGGTTAGGCAGCAGAGCGTATAGAAATATGTTTAGCTCGGTTTGCCAGCTCAAATGCAACATAAACATAAATCAAATACTTTGTGAACTTTTAACGTATAAACGAATATGACAACCCTGATAAGAATATTTATTTATCGTTATGTATCTGGCAACTCTAACAATCTATTTGAGATAAATGTCCCACAACTCCAGCTGTATTAATTATAATTTAAGTGAATAATGAATGAACTCTGAAAATGCAATTAGTAAATAGATTTTGCAGATCTGGCAACGCTAAACACAATAAAAATCAGACAACGAGAGGGAGAGAGAGAGAGATGTATTAAGTTTGCATTTTTATATTATTTAAAATAATTTCGTTGACATTTATTAAATATGAACAAAAATATTAAAAATTCATTCACAGCTCGTTTGTCAAACGGTAAAACTTTAATTCAATTTCAAATATTCTCCACAAACAGGGCTCATAATTTAGGAGCTACGTGTTGATATGCATAGCTTTATTTTTTTTTTTGTAATTTTATTATTTGTTTGTATACAGATAAACAAATTTACAAATTTGCAATATTTGACACAAAGACGATTCGCAAAATGTATATAAATACCCTCTAATATTTGCTGCTTCTTTTTTTATGCATACGCATTTGCGAGCCATCAAGTCGAATGACAATAAAAGACAGCTATATGTATGTATGTGAGTGTGTGAGTGTGTTTACGTGTGTGTTTATATGGGCAACTATATCTGCGATCCATGACACGCACCGTTTAAAGAACGCGCATTTGGTATTCAAGTTGTTTCTCCCGTCTTTCGAGTTGTGCATAGCAAATGAGAAGAAGCAGGAATAGAGAGGGAGAAGGGGGAGGGGGAGATAGGGGAGAAGAAGAAGAAGAAGAAGAAAGAGGAGCTAAGCTATCGCAAATGAGAAGAGGGAGGAATAGAGTAGAAAAAGAACCAGCAGAAAGGGCAGCCGAAGGGAAGGTCAACAAAGAGGAGTGACTCATGGCCAAAAGAGTTTGTTGAACCGTTTGAACCGTTATGTGTTGCATAGCACATTATTTTTGTTGCTCTTTGTGTTGTGGACAGCAGAAGGAACTGACTTATTTGGCCAACAGCGGATGTGTCCAGTAAACGACACCCACAACCCAATTCCCGATCCGTTGTGCATTTGCATAAAGTTTCCTTATGAGTTTTCGTATTGGCCAGCAGCTGCTTAAAAGCTTTCGAAAGCAGCTAAAACCAATTGACAAGCATTCTGACCACAATGGCGAGCTCTTGGCCGGGCCGAAGCTCACATCATTAATTGTTAAGAGAGGCGGCCTCCTTCTTTCCTCCTTTTCTCCTTTTCTCCTTTCCTCGTTTCGTCCTTTCCGTTGTGGGCGAGGTGTGCCTCGTATGTCCGCCCAGCTATAAACTGGCCAAATAAATGGCCAAACGTAACGGTTTAGTTTGTGGCCAAAAGCACAACAATTTGTTTTTTGCCCATTTCTATTTCAGCCAAGTCACTTTATAGTTCTATTTATTTGCCAGATAAAACCATATACCACATGCCCCAATTGCCAAGGCCTTTAAGACTCCTCCGAGACTTGAGAGACGACTGTCACAAAAGTCTCCAAAACAAAATATATTACACTTGTTCTTCTTCTACTTTAATTTTAGTTTGGTATTTAACAGGCCACCCATTAAATAGATAAGCAGGAAGCTGAACTAACGAAAGCGTTTGCTATAAATAGCCCTGTTTTAGCTTCATTAAAGCTAAATTTAGAGAGCTCTAGAAATAATTGTATGAAGTAATATATTTCAATTTGTTGTAGATTAATAATATATTTATGACCATCAGATTAATCAGTCTTAAGCACTTGATACTGCAAAGCTAATTAAGACTGGAACTGCCTTTGCTGGGGGTTCGAACCAAACAACGATTCTTTATAAAGAAGATCAAATCGAATCTTATGACTATGACATCATTTAACAAAGTATAAGTCAGACTTATATAGTAAATATTATTAATATATAATGGATCATAATTGGTTTTTTTCTAGTTTAGAATTTATTTGAATTTTTTTTATAGAGTCACTTAAGTGCAATAAAAGGTTCTTCAGGCAAGCGCCAGCTGTGAAATGGAAAGTTATTTACAGTTATTTCCCAATAGATAAGAGTCCTACGTCAACTGATTTCACAGGTAGTATATAGTAGTTGATATATATGGATGCAGATGAGCAGACTTAAGATAAGCTTTACACAGATTGATTTATCAATGGAACAGACAAAAGTCGAAATATCTGCGCAGCTAAAACAATAATATACATATATACAATATATATAAAAATATATATATGTATGTAATCAATAATAACAGTTAGTTCTCGCTTATGTATTTGATAGTACTAATCTTATCTAATTGGGTATTTCCTATTGGCAAGTTGTTGCAGTAATGAATTAAGATTTCAGTTGGCTTATCAGACAGATTTTCTATATAGATGCCTCGGTATAAAAGCAAAGAACAGTTAGGTTTCAAAAATATTTTGTGTTAAGCCGTCAAGCATGAAAGGTGGGTGGCTACAAATAGAGCTCTTACTATCTGGTATTTCAATTTTTGTGATTAGTTGCAGCAAGCAGCAGCCTTTTGGCCATATTTTGTTTGAGCCTTTGTGGCCTGACTGTGAGCCAACGGATCAGCGATATATGCACGCTCTTCGCCGATAAGACGGTAATACGTGATCCAGAATCCTGCAGTCGTTCGATCACCTGCCTCGACGGCAAGAGCGTCTACAGCACCTGCAAGAGTCCGACTCCGTTCTTCGACAAGGACACGTTGAAGTGTGTGAAAACTTTGGAGAATTCCGACGATTGCGAAGTGTCCTGTGCGAATGCCGTTAACCGTTTCATAGCCGATCGCAAGTCCTGTTTCGGCTATTACTACTGCTCGGACGAGCAGACACCCATTTATGGCGCCTGCCCGGAAAACACGCACTTCAACGAGACCACGCAGGAATGCAAATGGAAGGATGCATCGGAATGCCGAACGAGCAACTTTGACTACTGCAGCATCATTAAGAACGGAGTCAACTTTGACAACATTCAGGGCTGCGATAGATATCACGTGTGCAGCAAAGGTAAACTGGAGGACAAGACCTGTAAGACGGGCTACTATCAACCGCGAAAGGGTGCTTGCGAGGCCAAGAATTTGGTCGAATGTGAGGCACATCCCTATCCGAGCAATGTCTGCGGCACCGCAAAGAGTCCCAAGAAGGACGCCTTAGTGCCAGATGGCGCCACCTGTCAGGGCTTTTTCTACTGCACCGACATGGGTAATAATACGCCCGATCCGAATCCACGTTGGGGCAAGTGCGGCGACGATCTGTTCTTCGACAAGAGCAGTCAGACCTGCATCCATCCCAATAAGGTCACCTGCAGCGAGGACCGCTGCCAGGGTCGAACCATTCCGTTTGTCCTGAGTCCTACAAAGGGTTGTCGCCACTATCTGAGATGTGCGAATGGTCGAACCATCGATGAGAAGAGTTGCGGCAATTACTTTTTCGATGAGGAAAATGCCGTTTGTATCTCCAAGATACTTACGTATACCATATGCTAGCATGCACTCTATATATATACATATATACATCTCTATATATCATAAAATAGATCTTATTTTCAAGAACATTTTACTGATTACTATTTTCTAAGCAAATAAATATAACTATTTTAAGATATCTATTGAATTAAAGGAGTTTTTAATTATAATTCGCAAAGAGTTTTAGCAGCGCAGGATACAATATCTTAACTTTCTTTGTAAGATCTTTGCATATATTGCTACTGGATTGTTCTAAAGGAAAGCTTAGTTTCAGCTATCAAATACGTGTCCACCTGCTAAAGTCTATTGTTCTATAATATCTTAACGGATTTGGCTTTATTTAATCAGCCCCGAAAAAAAAATTGTCGCTGTTTGGCTTTATCTTATCTTATCCGACAATAAACCGTCATAAATCATTAAAGAACCCATTTGATTGTTTGTTTAAGAAATCATTATTGTAAGCTGTCTGAAATGTTTTGGATCGTAATACCAGATAAGAGTTGCTACTTGTTAGTAATTATTTATAGATCAATTAATTAGCCAGCTGTTTTGATTGTTCAGAAATTTAATTGAAAAACTCGTGAAAGCAGTTCTTTAAACTTAGACCTTCGTCTTGATAACTCTATACATAGACAATCTGGCAACCATTTATCAGCTTTAACTCTGATCTATATTTTATAAATATTATTTTAGAATAGATTGTTTACCTCTCTAAGTCTAATTAGAAATCTCCGCAGTTAACTAATCTTACACACAGCATATTTTGGCATTGAACAAATATTCAGATACAACAAAAATCGATAATTATCGGTTTTCTTTAAACAAATTAATCAGAGCTAGGAATAGCACACTTTCTAACAGTCTGGCAACTCCAATTATTCCAAAAGTTACACTTGAATTTCGTTAACATATAAATTAATTTCTATATATTTTATGCATCCAAAAATATTATTTCAAAAAAAAGAATGTGAAGCCTTTTTCAATTTTAATGCGAGCGATGACCCGAAAGATTAATTTAGCTAATACTTTCACACCCCCACACACCTACACACACACACAGACCCTCACACACACATACACCTTCACACACACTTTGATTCATCTACGTCAACTTTTCAATTGACAACTTTTCGTCTCAACGAGAATATAAAAAAATCGCACCTTTTTTACACCTGCAAATTCTAATCCACTTAAATGCTTAACAGCATTATCATGCGGCTGCACGACCACGCCCACAACTCCCGACCAACTCCCATTGTTAAACAAAAACAAAAGCAACTTCAATTAAATCTCGCTTTAAGTGAGGCTCAAGCCCTAAGGGAAAAATTGTTTGTAAGCTGTCCCAAAATAGATGCAAAAAACGAGAAAAAAAAAACGGAAAAAAAGGAAAAACGAAAAGATTGAAAAACGAGAAAAAAAAATTGTAGCTTTGCCTTGGCCATTGTCTAAAAATGCAAATTTGACCGAAAAAAAGACAAAAAGTGAATAATTATGCGGCTGAAAAAAACGAATATTTACACCTTCAATTGGGCTGAGAAAAAAAAATGGTTTTTCTTTTAATGCTCGCTCACAGAGTGGAAAAGGGTGAATAGGTTTTCTCATAAGAGAGATTTAATGTTCGATATATAGAGGGGCATAAGTTGGTCAGATATGAATGGAATGATCATGTAGTTTGATTGATGGTAAATAATGGAAATAAAGAATCGATTCAAAGATTAGAAAGTTTAATTTTCTTTACAAATTATTCTATATGCTTAATATTTCACAGCGAGCATTACAATAAAGATCCAATATTTCCAAATTGAGGTAAAATTGTAAAATTTAAATTACGAAGCAAGAAAAAAACTTATTTTAAAGAATGAAAAATAGATTTGAAATTAAATTTGAACGAGTATTGAGCAGTCGTTCCATCTGTCAGAAACGTTCTTTCTTTTTTTTCTTCTTCTTCTTTTGTGGGCAAAACTTTTGTGCCGAACTGTACTTGAATCGTTTTTCATTCACAGCTTTAGGTGTCTTGCAATTTTCTGAACATTTTTGTGATGCAATTAATGCGAGTGCGAAAAAAAATCGCGAAGGAAAAGCTTAAGTAAAATAAAAAAATAAAAAACAAAACTAAATAAATGAGTGCAAGAATTTTTTAATTAAATTTTTGCGGCCGGACAGCTGAGTGAGAAATGAGAGCTGAATGAAGACGGAGGGCGTGGCCCGTAAAAAGAGGAAGAGAATGAAGGAGGGAGTAGAAGTGGAATGCACGCTCAAGCGCAAAATATTTGCTAGCCAAGTAATGCAATTTGGACTAAAATAAGGAAAAATACAATACAAAATAGGCATGACAAAATGAAGTCAAGTGAAACGACATTTCGAGCCGCAGGGCAAAAAAAATTGTGGCAAGCGAAAAACTAATGATGAAAAACTATCAATCAAAAGACAAATTGTTGATTATTTATCAGAAGCGAGCGAAGCGTGCGCCTTAATTTATTTATTTATTATTATTGTTATTATTATTATTTTTTTATTTGTTTTGCGGTTTTTGGCTTCAAAAAAAAAACAAATCAATGAAGCACTTGATTTACTCAACTGTAGGCGAGGAAAATGAGGGAAAAGAGTCAAGCCGATTGCAATTTTACTTTTACTTTTGCCTTTAAATAATGCATACAAAAAATTGAAAGTTTCAAAGTTTTCGAGCAGGCACAAAAAATGCCTTAACAAATGCATTGAACTAAAGTAAATATTTTATTATGATTAACTTTTTAATTTACTGTGTAAATATTGAAGAAAATACAAACATTTTTAATATTTAAAGTTTCATTATTTTAAAGTTAAACTACAAAAGTTTTTCAAATGCAAGCAATTCATTCTACTCGTATATACTATACAATCTACAATATATATCTTATATTCAAGTCTCAGGTTATATTAATTTTAATTTAAAGAACATTTAATCGTTCTACATTTTAATACGAAGTAAATGAGCAAAGTAATCAAAGTAAGCATTCAGTTCATTCAAACGTTGAACGCTGCGTATACTTAATTTTGATTTAGGACTCATTCAATTCGTCATTTTTGAAGGAAAACAATGGAGTCTTCCTCCCCGCATGTAGCAAAAATCGAGACACCTGCGAGAATCTACAAATTGTTGAGGGACACAAAATTGAGACTGGCCATAATTCATGATTATGCAAAAAGGTCAACAGCTTTGACCGGGCCTAAAAGAAAGGTCCGCACGGCAAAGTGTGGGAGATGGAGGAAGGTTTTTCTTCATTTTTTTTTTTTATTTTATTTTTTATTACGTGGCCGTCGCGCTTGGCAAATTAAATAAAATGTGCGATTTTGTTGCTGTGTGCTAAAAAGGATGCAGGATTATTGCCGCCTTCCTTATGCTGATATTTTTTAGTGCTTCGTTTTTTATGGGGCAACAGGCTTGACGAGCCGGCCAGACAGGCAAATTAATCAAACTAAACGGCCAAAGGATCAACCCGAGAATGATGCGAAACAGGACAATAGGGTATTGAAGGAGGCAGAGAGAGAAGAGGGAGCGAAGGGTATTAAACGAGTGAGTGGGGTAGCTTAGCTGACACCTTCTTCACGCCCAGTTTGTTGTTTAACGAGCAAGAGGGAAAATTAAATTGAATTTGAGTAACGGGACAATTGATTGATAAAGCTGGCTGCCTGGCAGCTGACTTAAGTCACATATATTAAATAGATACTTATATTTAATTAAACTGTTATAAATACTGACTTGCCCCACCCCAATATTCTTCCGCTAATTCCAAGTGTTATTTGGTCTTCTTCTTCTCTTAGCTCTATGCCGGCGCCAAGATGAGACGCAGCAACACTCAAACAGCGACCACGCCCACAAATCGACAACTCTGGCTGCCTTCGCTGCTTCTTCTTGTTTTGACAGGCAGCACCAGGACCAATGCGCAATGCCCCTGGCAACGGGACATTCCCGACCTGCAGACCAGCTGCATCTGTGCCTACAACCTGGGACGAGAGCTGAGCGTTCAATGCGATCAGGTTTGAGTACTACAATTAACTTTACCACTGGGATTTATCCTCAGGATAAATGTTGAGCAGTTCAATCAAACAGAAATACTTGAAATATTATATTAAATAATTTTAAATAGATTTGATAAGAATGTTAGGGTAATGTTAATAAAACTGGAATAAACTGGAATCTTAAGTTTATTTTTAGGGAAATACTTAGAGTATTTACTAAAAAGACGAATAGCTTTAACATTGACACTTATCCTCAGGATAATTGTTGAGTAGGTAAATCAATCATAAATATTAGAAGCATTGTATTCAAATAGTTCAAGTATGTTCACGGTAAATCCTCCTTGTAATCTACATGATAAAGTTGAAATTCAAAATATCAGTATATACCTTTACCTGAATGACTCCATAATTTAATATTTCAGGTGGAGTTCCCGCAATTGCTGGATGCAATGAACAAATATGCGAGACTGAAGCCCGTCGATTTGCTCTACGTGAATAACGCGACAATTGAGGAACTCCCGGATGAGGTGTTCAGCAATCTGAGTCTCCACAATGTACAGTTATCCAGCTGTGGGATCAAGAGGATTGCAAAGGACGCCTTTAAGGGTCAGGAGTCGGTGCTTAAGAATCTCAATCTACAGGACAATCTGCTGAGCGAAGTGCCTGTCGAGGCTCTCCAATTGCTGGGCAGGCTCAACCTATTGGATCTATCGCGCAATCAACTCTCGAACATACCGGACGATGCGTTCGTCGGTTTGACCAGGTTGTCCACACTGAAACTGAACGACAACAATGTGACCTTAGCGCCGAATGCTTTTCGAGGACTCGATCAGAGTCTCAAGAATTTGAATCTGAAGGGAACGAAACAGCGAAGAGTTCCGGAGTGTATCCGAGGATTGAAGAGTTTGGCCTTTCTGGATCTCTCGCAGAATGGAATCAAGGAGCTGCCAGGCGCCGGTGGCATACGCGTCTTCGATGGCTTGGATGCTCTGACGGCTCTCAATATGGAACGGAATCTCATTCAAAATATCGCTGAGACAGCTTTTGCGGGTGTACGCAAAACTTTGAGCTCTTTAAGTTTGCTCAACAATTTGCTGGCGGAGTTTCCAATTGGAGCTGTTCACTCACTGAAGGAGCTGCGAGTGCTGGACATTGGTTTCAATCTGTTGACCACACTGCCGGAGGCGGCATTCCGTGGCAATCCGAGCATCACGTTGTTGGCCCTCGATGGCAATCCACTTGCCACCGTGCCGGAAGGTGCTTTTGTCCACTTGAATGCCACCTTGCGCGGTCTCTCCCTGGGTGGCCGCTTCCTCCATTGCGATTGCAAACTGCGCTGGGTAGCCGAATGGATACGTAACGGTGATTTGCAGGTGCGTTGGTTTTGGGGCTTCCTTCAATTCCCTCTCTCATCCCATTAATCGTATTTCCAATTAGGTCACCTCTCGCGAAAGGAATCCCCAATTCTGTGGCACTCCGCCCCGTTTCCGGGATCGCGGCTTCTACTCCATTCAGCCGGAGGAGCTCAACTGTCCCGAAATAGCGGACGCAGCGTTACGGGGTGCAGTCGGATTGGCGGACAACCTGAAGCCAACGTTTGCCTCTTCGCCGGACTCCGTTGAGTTTGAAACGGGCTCCGGAACCGGTTCGGGAACTGGAACGGGTACAGCTGTTATGGCACCTACTGCAAGCTCCACAATGCCAACAACAACAACAACATTATCAACGACGACAACAACAACAACTACAACCGCAGCTCCAACAACTAGCTCCAGCACAACAGCCAGCACGGTAAGTTCATGAACTGGAACCAGTTCATTGAATCATTTCAGCTAGTTTCAAAGAAGTTTGGTCTAGACATCAATATTAACTAGATTATAACTTCTTAAGAAACCATTTATACCAAAATATTTAAAAAAAAAAAAAAAGAACAAAAACATATCTAGCTCTTAATTTTTTTTCTTTGAAACCAATTTTAATGGAAACTAATGATTGTTTCGCATTTTAATTTATTTGTTAACATATTTGGTTTAAATTTGCGCGCTAAGTTAAAAAATTAATTGAAATTTTGCATTAAAAACAGTTTGCTATAAAGTCAACAATGTGTTCATGGGAACTAGAAGTTCTGGAATCGGTGAGAGGGTGATTAATAGGCAAGAGAACAGAAATCGATTTCTCCAGTTGACTTTTAAGCAGTCAATTTCTAATAGAAACAAATTTTCGAGTTAGAATCTTGAAACTTTTCTCCATGATTTATGCAACTGCATTTGTAATCTTCTTTCCGCACTTGCCCACAACAGACTCGACCACCGACAACGGCTGCAACGAAAGCCACAAAGGCGTCGCCCACAGTGGGTGTCAACGGTACAGGTAGCGTGCAGGCGACGGCCATCTCCTCGACCAGCTCCTCCTCCTCCTCCTCTTCCTCCTCGTCATCGACACTGCATTCGAGTGGCAAGCAGGCACCTGGCTGGCGACAAGGTGCCAACTCCAACTCCAACTCGAATGCGAACGGGAATCTAAATGCAAATGGCAGCCAGCACAAGCCGCAGCGACCTCCGCTTGTCCTTGGGTATCCGCCGCAGCGGGGCACACGGATCGACGATGCAAACGAGGTGCAGGTGAAGCATGCATTCCGGCAGGACAGCTCGGTCATCATACAATGGGACTCGGAGACGGCCAACATTTTGGGCTTCCGCGTTGTCTATCGCCTCTTCGGCGAGAAGGCCTTCAAGCAGGGTCCGCCGCTGGAGGCCAGCGAGCGGGAGTTCAAGATCAAGAACGTGCCTGCCCAGGAGTGCATCATTGTGTGTGTCATTTCTCTCGAGGAGCTGCACGTGACACCTGAAACGGTGCCCTATCAACAGTGCCGCGAGGTGCGAACCGTTAGCTCACAAACCTCGAACATGGATAAAATAACGATTGCGGCAAGCGCCGCCATTTGTGGCACAATCATCGTGGCTGTGATTGTCTTCATTGCGGCCAGCAGGTGGGTGGCTCCATAACTAGGCTGCTGTACTATCTCATCATTATCAATAACTTCCCCCTCCCTCTCTCACTCTCTTCCTCTTTCTGTTTAACTGTTTGGCAGGCGGTCGCGCAAACTGCAAAACAACCAGCAAAAAAGTCCGTTGCCAATTGGAGGCCTGCCCGTTAATTGTTGCGGTCCAACCGGTTCGCCAGGACCACTTGGCTCCATTGCCACGCTATCGGCCTTTAACAATCACAAGGTGAGTTTAGTTGCCAATTGGCCATAAAACAATAGCAAGTTGTAACGACTGCGCGATGCTCGCTCAAGCGTAGAAAAAAACCACAAAAATCAATTTTTATCACCGAAAAAAGATTGAATCTATCTTAAGATATAGTATTTACCTATACAACTATATATTAATCATATTCGAGTTTAACTTGTATAAAATATTTGATTTTTGTCAAGAATATAGGAATTATATACATACATATATATATATTCAAAGAAGACCAACAAAGCGCAAGATATAAAATTTCAAGTTTTTCTCTAGCTCAGACTAAAAAAGTAAGAAGTGAGAGTGAGAGGCTGTTCCACGCCTCTTTCTCTCTCTCTCTCTTTAATATGCTCATATAAGATACAAGAAAATGTAATAATCAAAACCAATATACCCTTTCTTCACTCAATAAGCGGGCACACTCAGTATCGAGAGTCGAGCCTCTGGCTATTGCTAAATTGGCCTCTGACTCGGAAATGGCCGCAATTGAAGCCAACAATTTTTTTTGCCTATTTTATTTATAGGCCAACAAATTAAACGTGCCAAGCAACAACAAAAAAAAATAAAAATATAAAAAGAAGAAGAAGAGGCCAAGTTATCTTTTTGGTTTAAATTTGCGCGCCGTTCATTTTGTCCACTTAGTTGACAGCAAAATATTTTCAGTTGACTTTAAAATGGATTCGAATTTATGTGGCTGTAGACAAATCATTTATCGAAACGCTATTTTATGGCCGTTATAAACCTAGAGGAAAATCTTTTTTAAGTGTAGGTTAAAGTGCGATTTGAAGGGGTAGTAAAAAAAAGGTAATAAACCATTTTAGAGCTTAAGGTTTATAACTGAGGAAATTTAAAAGGGACAATTTTTATTATATTTAAAAAATTCTGCGGATAAACAAAAATTTAAGTTGTAGTTAAATATCATAACTGAAGATTGGATCTATAAACAAGGAGTATTTGGATTAGCTCTAATTCTATTCTCACTCCCCTCTCTCCCTCTTCACCAGGAATGGGACCAAGTATCAGCGTACAGTGGACGTTCGATACCGCGACCACGCATCTATCCAGTTGAACAGCCCGACGATATGCGCAGCCATTTCTCTGGCATGCCCGGCAAGGTGTCCAAATCGAGGTATGCAGCATATAGCATATATATCACATACATATATAAAATATATAGAAGTCAGCTTCAGTCATTGAATATGCTGCACATTTGTTTGCCGTTGAGTTTTTGCCATATTTAATTTATATTTATTTTTGTTTTTATTTATTTCATATTCCATATGTGTTTGTTTGCTTATGCCACACACGACACGCACACACGCACAACATATGCACACACATACACACGCACACGCACACACACACACACACAGATCCATAGCCGATGGTCAATCGCAGCACAGTTTCTCGAACAATTCGCATCGCGGCTATTTGGGCAGCGCCTTTCCCACTAACCTGGTCAATTCTCGCCCGGAGCTGCGGCAATCCCGCCAATCCCTGGCAGCGGCCTCCGAGCGTATGTCGCGCGCCTCTTACGCCGGTTCCCTTCATAACGGGGCCGGTGGCGGAGGAGGAGGCGGGGGTGGGGCTGGGGGTGTCGGCATTGCCGGTGGCAGTTTGATGGCCATGAGCGGTTTAGTTGGACCCGGCGGCCCGGCGAGCATTGCATCCAGCAATGCAAGACGTTCACGTCCGCGATCCAGATCACGCGATCAACTGAACAACACGCACATACATAATCATCGACCGGGAAGTCGGTAAGTAGAACGCAGACTCGAAGTCGGAGCTCTTAACTGTCTTCAGAAGCTAAATCTGGTGCAATACACCTACACACCTACACACACACACACACACACACACACCTATACACACACTCTATAAACTGTCACACATTTCGCTAATTACAAACGTCACACTTTCAATTTTTTTGTTGTTCGAAAGTTTTGAGTTTTTATTATCTTTCTTTTTGGTTTTTCTTTTTTTGCTGTGCCATTAAATTTTATTAACTATTTACACGCCCTCCCTCAATTCTCTCTTAAATTTAAAGTTTTAATCATTTCTTTTTTTTTTCATCTTAAAAGCATTTCTAGACATTTATTTTGTTTAAGCATATTTGATTGGCCTTTGTTTTGATCTTCATTTCAAAATTATATCAATTTATGCACGATAAGCAACCCTTTAGGCGAAAGTTAACTGTGAATAGCCCAATTATTTAAATATTCAGATATATGTATCTAGATTTCAATCAAACTCTTAATTGATCTTAATCGTTTGCTAAATATCCAAAATAATAATAATTTTGAACAACTTTTGAGATTGAAATCTTTCAACTGATATATGATTATATATAAATAGAGTAGATTGTAAAATGAAAATTGTTGAATGAAATTTCAAGAAAGAAGAAGAATGCGAAATTGAGATAGTTGTTTAGACAGTCGTTTGTCAATGCCGATAAAAATTAAAAAACAAATATTATTATAAGAAAAAAAGATATACATGAGTATTTAAGCCTGACTTGCTAAATACACAAATTTATTCCTCTCTACTTTAATAATTGTTAGAGAATATTCAAAATATATCTATATACGCATTAAGGGTATTCCTAGCTATTAAAATCAGCCCAGTTATAAATAAAATGCAGATAAATTTAAAAAAAATATAATAAAATCTTATAAATTAGATTTTATAATATTTTATTCTCAATTGAGATTAATAAAAACTCACTAAACAAGAAGTTACGGTACTCCTCTCTTGAATAAAATCAGTTTTCAAAAGTCAGGCTTTAATGAAAGCCTTTTATAATGAAATCTTAAAGCGAAATAAATTGCTTTCAACGGTATTTAATTTAACGCTAAATCAATTTAACAGCTCCCCCGCCTCCACCTCCAAACCAAACAACAAAACCTCTCTTAACTGTAAATTTAATTCATAATTATTAACATTGTTTAGTTTTTTGCTTGGCTTTTGTTTACTTTTGCTCAATGTTTTGCGAATTGTTTAATTTTGGATTCGATTTCAAACGTTTTTCGTTTTGGGCTTGAACAATTTTTTGCACAAGTCATTAACCGCATTTCCCACAACTTTCCACACACACTCACCCACACACACATACATATATGCATAATGATTTAATTGCCGTGTAACACAATCTGTAGCCCTCTCCCTCTCTAATACTTTTGCCCTCTCTGTTTCTCAGATATTCGACAGCTGGCTCAACGCACACGTTAAACAATTACTGCGACACATCGGACAATTGGACCGATCACGATATGGATATATATATGGCGCGCAATCCGACAACGCGCAACGGTCTGGTGCCATTATGAGGGCGACTTATGTTATCCTGATATTTCAATGTTGTATTAAATTTTGATAACATTTTCTGACAATATCTGACGCCGGCCAACGGTCGGTGTCAGCAACAGCAACAGCAACAGCAACAACAGCTGCAGCAGCAGGTGCAGCAACAGCAACAACAGCAACCACATAGAAACAATCATCAATTGCAGCAGCCATATCAACAGCAACAACAGCAACGGCAACAACAGCAACAACAACAACAGCAACAACGTTTGCAACATTATAATGCACAGCGCTGCAGCTCGCCGCCCGATGTGGTGCCTCGTGCTGCCAATTTCCATAATAGCAACAGCCACAGCAGCAGCAACAGCAACAACAGCAGCAACAACAACTGCAGCAGCAACAACAACAACAGCAATCAGCAACAGTCGCTGTTGCCAGCTGCTGGCGGCGGCATTATTGTTGAGAACTATTTCAACGAATACGAACGTCAGGAAATCATTTATCAACCCACAAGCAACAGCAACAGCAACAGCAGCAGCAGCAACAACAACAACAACAATTGCAGTCGTAGCAGCAGCAATGCCTTTCGTTTACAGTTAAACGCGACTAACAATATTTTATATAGACGAAACAATTATTTAATAGATGCAACTAATGCGCATACACTTAGTGATAACTGTAACTGTACTTGTAATTGTAGTCTAAGCGAACAGCAGCAACAGCAGCAGACAGCAACAACAACAGCAACAACAGCAACAACAACTGACAGCAATCGCGTTGACATACAAACAGAAGCCTACTCAGTGTCAAGCAATGAGCAAGTACAACAAGAGACAGCAACAACAACAACAGAAACAACAACAGCAGCAGCAGCAGCAGCAGCAGTTGCAACAGCAGCAACAACAGAGGCCTTGACATTGGCTGACATTGAAACAAACTTGGACATGAACATAAACATAAACTTGGACACGCTTTGAGTAGAATAGTCAAAATGTAATTGTAGTTGTTGTTGTTGTTATTGTTATTGTTTTTTTGCATTTGCATAATATTTAAAGAGAAACGAACGAAAAAGAAGAAAAGAAAATCGACAGCTTGTGTCTTGGCTTAAACTATTTTTGTATGCTGTTTAGAAGTGCAATGAATACACATATACATTATATTTGGTTTGTGTACATATGTAACTGTAACTGTAACTTTAACTGTAACTGCAATTGTATCTGTGTCTGTATCTGTATCTGTTACTCTAAATGTATCTGTATCTGTATTTGTAGCAGCGCTTTCCTTGGTTTTTAGTCGTTGTGCGCTTAGTTTTTGGCCTAGCAGCAAATGTTAAGCAATCAAAGAACTAACATATAAGTCAATATCTTATAACGGTACTAATACACAACTACACACCTACTTACACACACACTCCTACACACACACACACACTGAATAGCTATTAAAACTAAACTAAACTATTTAATGTAGCCTAGAAAAGCGTTAAACAAATGAAAATCTACAAAATCAATTCTAGAAAATTTGGTTTGGACAAGTTAAGTAAATAAGCCACATTTTTAACTTCTTAATATTAAAAAAAAAATTAAATATTTACTCTTAAGCAATTCATTATTTTAATTTTTTTTAAATGTAAAATCTGGATATTTTTCGAACTATATTTAATTAAATACTTTACTTCCATTCCTTTAAATCTTAAAAAAAGCAGTTCAATAGTTTATTTTCTTTGCTTGTCCAAACACAAAGAAATAAAATGAACATATAAAAACAAAAAAATTCCAATATAGTAAAGCCTTGAATATAATGCGTAAATTTTTAATAATATAATTTACGTTTAATATTTGTCTAGCAACTTTTTATTTGCAGTTTTTTCTTTAATTTCGAGCTTAAGAATTTTACATTTTGTATAAAAAACTTCAGTCGAAACGTTTGTGTGCTAAGTTTGTACTTAAAACAATTAATTGTTTAATTTTTATGCTTAATTATAATTTTATAGTGAGATTTTAATAAAATTAAACAAATATATATTTAAAAAAAAAAACATTTAATTTTTTTCAGTTTGTGTATAAAAATATATAAAATTTTTATTTATTTTCAGTTTTAAAGAGAAATTCTGAGTGGAACATTTTTTAAATTTTAATTTGTTGTCTAATTGTTTTTTATTTTTTTTTAAATTTATTTATTTTTGTATATTAATTTGTACTGCAATTATTTATGTTTGAATGCCTGCTGTAAATTTCTGTAAATAAAATCTTAGTGCTAAGCTTTCCAGTTGAGTTTTTAAGGATTTTTAATGAAGGGATTTGCTTTAAATGCAAATCCGGGCGACACAGTTGACAGTTAACAATATTTAGTGTCCATGGACAGGATTAGGGCCAAACAAGGACCTAATTCACAACAGTTCATGCCTGACACTAAATACTTAGTCAAATAAGTTAATATAGCTAATTAGAATTCGATTTAAGCAACAGTTAAGACAACGCTTTGAGCATTAGACACGTAAACACAATTTAGATGGAAAACGGGAGCAATTATTTAGAGCAACAACAATAAAACTTAATAAATATATAAACTACTATATATATATACAAATTTGAATGAGGAGGAGATATATAAAAAAGAAGAAAACACCCAACAATTTTTAGTCTTACGTTTAAATCTAGAGCAAATGCAAATGTTTCACTTAAAAAGTAAGCAAAGTAAATATTAAGTATTGTATTTATCGATAACTCCACAACACACCCTAAAAGTTATCGATTTATCGATCGTAGCTTAGTTGTAAGTAAATTCAAAATCAAATTTAGTATTTAAACATTATAAAACAATGAATTAATAAACTGCCTTAGCACCAGAACGAAAAGACAAAAGTTCGAAGAGTTACGAAAAGCACGTGCTTAGTTTTGTTTTTGTTTCTTAGTTTAGCAGCACTCTAGAGAACCGAGATGAGCGAGATCTAACGGAACACAAAAATACTGCCAAACATTCATTTACAATACATTAGAAAATCACGCGACTTTAGGATATTGCTTGATGATTTTTCATTGGAAAACTTATTTTTAGTACAATGTGAAATTCTTTAATTTTTATAGTAATTTCAAACATTTTCTCTAGAAACTTAAGATTCCATTCAGTCTTCATCTTAGCTAACCCACACGAATAAATTATTATTATTATTATATATATATATTAGATCGCTCATCTCTTAAATCACAAATTGACACCAATTTAAAAATTAGATCGTTAAAGAAAACACCAACCGATTTTAGATTTTAGAACGGAACGAAGTTACTCTCTAACCATAAATGTGCGTTAAATTGTTAATGTATTTAACTAAAGTGTTAACTTTGCGGCTTCAACGGAAAAAGAAACAAAAAAAAATATTAGCAAAAAGTTCATTAGAAACAAGTTTTGTTTGTTAACAAAATAATGCAAAAGAAAAATAAATAAATAATGACACCTATTTCGTTTGTACGCATCGAGTTCCAAAATAAAGCATATTTTTGTTAAGATCTAAAGTTTTCTTACTATTCGAATGGGGGTTACTTACCCGGGCACAGTTAGGGAATTATCCCATAAAACGCGCAACTGACGCGTAAAGGCCGCCCACAGCTGGGCCATGCCCTCCAAGCCGCCCAGGTGGGCGTGGCAAGTGGCCAACAGGCAACTGAGACGACAGACCAAGGAATCGGCTGCGGAGCTCTTGATGCGCATCGGATTGAACTGAAAGATTGGGTGGGTTATAAAAGTATTCAAATTAAAGCTCGTTTCGAATGGAGCTAACCTCGTCCTTGGATTTCTGCTTGGCATAGGGATAGAGCGCAATATCGGGATGCATATCGGGAAAAAGATAGGCCAACAGCTCTGTCAGCTCCTGCTCTGTCATGGGTCCTGGCAGCCGCTTGGTCAGACCCTCCTGCGAGGGCAACGCGTACTTGCGATCCCTTCGGGCCGTCAGCTTATGCTCCGTTAGTTTATCCAAGGGATTTGTGCCCTCAGCTCCGCTGCTGAGGCCCGAGAAATTGCGACCCACATAGGACTCGAGGGAGCGCATCACCTTGCCCACCGCCTGGTAATCTCCCAAGCACAGGCTCAGGTAGGAGAACGCCTCCACGGATAAGTAGATCTTGCCCAGCGGCGCCTTCGAGGGCACAAAATCCGTGCGCTGTTCGCTATCGAAGGCCACGCTCTCCGACAGCTCTGGCCAGGTGTAGACCAGGTAGCTCTCTGTCGAGGACTCTGGTGCATATCCATGAGGCAGCGCATAGAAATTCAGCACGTCCAACTGTTCCACATCCCCATCGATCGCAATATCCTCCGAGCTGAGGCCGTGGTTGAAAGGCACATACAACGGCATGCGTATGCGCACAGCATCCAGCGTGTAGGTGGTGCGCACAGATACCCTGGCTTCCTGGGAGTAAGCGGCGGGCACCTTATCATGGAAGACCGTTAGCAAGCCCATTAAATAACGGCATTCGGGTGGCGCCTGCTCCAGCCCGATGAGACGGAAATTGGTGCGCAAAGCGGGCGCAAGAGACACACCCATATAGAAATTCCACTTGGGATCGTAGATCTGCACAAAGATGGGCACCACGCTGGACACCTCGGCGGCCACCACAGCCGCAGCGCTCAGAAAGAAGTTAAACTCCGACGTGGACTTCATATAATTGTTGCCCGAGTTCGCGGGATGCATCAACACAAATCGACGCAGCCCATAAATGCGAGCCAAGGTGTGCAACTCGCTGGAGTTGCGGATGGGCGGGCCAAAGCTGTTCCAAGTGCTCATCAAGTCGTGATGGCAATTCGTGCGCTGCAGACACGTGCTGCTTGGTTCGCTCTCCACAGGTGGAGTCTTCTGCGATGGCTGCGCCTCGTAGTAGTCCACAGAAATGCTGTTCCGTAGCACGTTTAGCTGCTCCGACTCCACCTGCCATTTGCAATGGAAGAGCTCTTCGGGCTTTAGTGGGACGCCAGCGTCGACTGCAACGTCCCATTTCTGCAGTAGCTCGCCGAGCTGCGCGTTAAAGAGCTCCCAATCGGAATCGGCGCTAAAACTTTCACGGTAAAAATCATTATCGTCGATTTCCTCGGCCATTCTATTGCCAATTAACAAAGAAAAACAAACTAGCTGTAAACTTGGCGAATAATTGTTGTCACAGCTGTGTGCGCAGAGTTGCCACCTCGCTGCAATCAATTAGAGATGTGCTCAGCATGCAATATGAAAAATACCAACATTAACCCTTATGTGCATACTGTTTAATTATTGCTGATGGAAAAACCATAATGCAAAAATAAATACAAATATTGATCATCAAATATTAAGACTGTTAATGTTATTTCGGTGTATGTATCATGTCCATTTTATTGTATTTTAATTTTATTTTCATCATTTCTGCAGCAAGCGTTGCCAAACTTTCGATAGCAGCAGCAAACTTTCAAAAGAAAACGCGTCTTATCGATTTTTGCCTATCGCATCGTAAAACATCTTCTGCACATCATGCGACGAATGGAAAACAGGAAAAGTAAGAACAAAAATTTGAAATTTATCAAATGAGCTACTATTTTGAATTCTCTTACAGAGATTCGTACTCGTGGACCACGTTTTGTATGGGATCAGGCGCCCACGAGGCTATTCCTAAAGCTATGGTTAGAAAATATGGACGGCTTGCGCGGCACGAGAGTAAATACACACATCCACAAGGAAATGGCAGATGCAATGTACAAATATGGACCAAACCATGTTGAAATTAAAGCCAAAATGGACAATATGACCAAGAAATATAGGTGTGTATATACACATATAACGTCAGTAAAGAAAGAGTTTAACTAATTGTATTCCTCTTTCAGAATTGAAATGTCGAAATATCGCAGCACTGGAGAGCCATCCAGATGGGAATATTTCAGTCAAGTGCAGGAAATTTTGAAGGAATCAAAATTGGTTAACTTGAGCCTGTGCATGGCTGACAGTTTTGGTATATACATATCATATATATAGCTTAAATATTATTCAGCTGTAAACAAATATGAATTGCAGACTTTTCGCCTATGGAAGACTCGGACAGTGATTATGATCCACACGCAAACATTTTTAGTCCGCCAACGATAGTCAATACGAAAACTGAACCATCTGGAACGCCAGAAAGGGCTCCATCTGTCAAAAGCGACTCGGCCTACTCGGCGGATACCTTTGTACCAGTTCAATCCCATCCAAATCAAAATCCAAGCTCGACTAGAATCTTGGAAATAGAAGAGGCCAAGCTCTCCATACAGAAAGAAAAGCTTAAATTTATGAAAAGCATTGCTGACGATTTATCAGCTCTACATAGAGGTTTTCTCACAGCATACAAATTAAAGCAATACGACTGGTAATCTATAAAAGTAAATTAGAGCTTAGGACTTGCCTTGGTTGAATTAGTATTAAAGTAGTTCCTAAGTATTGTATAAGTTTCATAAAGGCCAAAAGTGAAATAAGTTTTAAACTACTGAAAACAGAAAAAAAATTGCATTCAAATGCATACAAAAAAAAAAGGATAATGGCAACGCTTAAAACGCAACTTACTGGCCAATTGATACATTCGTAAATTAGTTTAACCGGGTGGCAGCACTTACCAGTTTAAAACGCAATTTTTATGTCGCCGGAATTTTTTTGATTTTTTTTCTTGTTTTTGATTACTTGCAATAATTTAAGCTCAACTTAAGAGTAAAACTTGCATTGGAATTTTGCTCAGGTTAGTTTAATAACTAATATATTTGTTAACGTTTACCGAGGATTTGGTTTTTCAACAAATATTGAACTCATCAAATATAAATATATATTTTTGATAAATTTGTTGTTATATTCCATCTACATCAGCTATATAGAATTCTGACTATATGAATTGGAGCAATCGGTCTAAAGCAAGATTTTTGTATAAACAAAATTTTTAGTTCGCTTATGTTTGAAACAAGTCTGTGTATTGATATTATACTCGGTTGCTCTGAAGAAAGCCGTAAACTTTTTTTGTTTGGTGTTTATTAATTTACATCAATCCATTCTCTACTTGCTGTCGCGGGGGCTTTGCTTAAAGGTAAACAACAATTGAGGACGCTTAACCAACGACCAAGGTTGACTCGTCGGGGAACTCGTGGGTGGGCACCTCCAGATTCAATGGAGCGGGGCCCTTGCGAATGCGGCCAGAGGCGTCGTAATGGGAGCCGTGGCAGGGACAATAGTAGCCGCCGAAATCGCCGGCATTCGCGATTGGCACACAACCCAAGTGCGTGCAGACGCCAATGACCACCAGCCATTCGGGCTTGACGACGCGTTGCTGCAAAAGAATCGGGATTAGCAGGGCATACTGGATGGCATGAATAATTATATACGCACGTCGTCTGTCTCGGGATCGCGCAGCTGCGATGTGGGCACACCTCGCTCCGTTTCGATCTCAGCCGCTGTGCGATGACGAATGAACAAGGGCTTTCCGCGCCACTTGAATGTCACTGACTTGCCCTCGGCTATGTCGGCCAGTTTGATTTCAATCTTGGCCATGGCCAGCACATCAGCGGACGCGCTCATGGAGCCAACGAATGCATTGACCATACCCTTGGCAGCGTAGACACCGCCAACGGCTCCGGCACCCACCAGCAGATAGGAGAAGGCTTTGCGCTCCTCGGAGGTGGCGTTGCGGCGACGCGCATCCTTGACCGAATCGCGGCGATAGGCCGAAAAGTCAGGCACCTGCAAGTCGCTGTGCGCCTGGCGTGTGGCTGTAAGTGAAATAGATTAGATTCCGATTCAAAAGGAGATTCATCAGTAACATAAACAGGCAGCAAGAATTTTATTCTTCCGCCTCACACTCTCATTCGCCAATCAGCTGTTCGCACTTGGCCAACTGACACGGGGGCGAGGTTATGTTGAAATTACGTAAGGAAATTCGCAACTTTGGCCATTGGGCTGTCGAAAACATTGCGAAAATGTTTAATTTGATCTTTGTTGCTGCTCCACACGCACACACAAATCTTTAGCGCTGTGTTACATTATATAACTGCTGCTCCCCGTCGTCAATTGCTTTTGTCGCTTACCAACGGCTACTCCAGTGGTACGCAGGCTGTTGGACAGCGCCTGTGCGCTAGCGCGCACATAGGCACAGGACACGGCTTTCATCATCTTGCTGATTGGGTTTAATTGTTATTTATATTTGTTTTTGTATCGGAAATCTCGTTGACGAGACCAACGTCGTCCGTCTGCTTTGCTGTTGCTGTGAAAACCAGAGTGACCGCAGGCTCCAAACCTAACAATACCAAAAAATTTGAAACACCAACATTTTCGTTTCACATATTAAAATACCTTCTCAATTTATGTTGTCACATAAAATTACAAATATATATATTTGTGTTACTTCTTCAATGCTGAAAAAGTTACTAAGCATTTAAATAAATATTGTGTTAGAATTACGAAAAATAAACGTATGCGCTATTATGCGCTACGTAGCGCAAAATGCTTAGCGTGTGCGTTTCATACGTTCCTCAGTTAAGTTGGCTGCGCGCGAAATTTGACTCACTGATTGTTGATTGCGCGCGCATTTTGATTTTTTGAAATGAATGCCCGCTAAATTTGAATGAAAAATAATGTATTATAAAAAAAAAAATATTTGTGTAATGCTATTCATATTTTGCGCTTTATACTCGGTTGTATTTACCTCCCTTAAGCCTTAATCTCTGTTTTCATGGATTATCAGCTTAGCACAGACCCTGTTACTTTCATTTATTTATATCTTTACAGTTACCACGTTAATGAAACTGCATCCCGATTTCGAAGTTAACAATGCTTGACAACCTCTCCACCCGCTGAGTGGCTGCGCATCAAGGTAAGCAACCCCTTTAATGAAAACTTTTCCCTCTTAAATTAGTTACTGCAACAATTTAGCTTTTGCCAAATAAGAAAAAGGGTTTTCATGGGAAAACCGGTTGTGCACCCCCAAAAAATCCACCACCACCACCATCGAGCAATTTTTCCGATTGCATTTTCCTCCACAGCCTCGTGATGTCATTTCCTGACAATTTTGTGCTTTGAAGTTCGATGCGGGAAAATTTTTGAAGATGGGGTTGCGATTGAAAATTCCATTTAACTTAATTAATCACCGCTGCTTAAAAATAATGTCCAAACAAAATATTTGTTGTCTGTTTTTTTGGCTCTACGCTGACCTCATCGTTTAACAATAAACCATAAACGCATAAAATGCCAATAAAAAAATGCATAAAAATGAGAAGAAAATAGAAAATAAAAAATGCGCATAAAAGTAGGCAATGGCAAAAGTATTCGCCAAACTTTAAACCAAAATAAAAACGAGCACGAGCCTAAAAAACAAAAACACAAAAAAAAAAAGGAAAAACAAAATAAAGCTGTAAAAAAAGGAACTCCGCACAGCCGGCAAAAGTAATTCCTTTGGCGCCAGGCCTGTGATTATCGAAAGTAGTTCTTTTTGATGTCGAAAGTTTTTGCCTCCCTCAACCCTGAATCCTCAACTGCCGACCCCCTCCACCCGCTAGGTGGCGCTGCGAAAGTGAAAGCCGAAAGGAGAAATGCCTGCGTCCATTTCCGTTGCCAGCTCCGGCAGCAGGGCAATCTGCGCACATAAAGGCGCCTCTATGTACTTGCCACGACACTTACACACAGACACACACACAAACACACACATTCGTATATACACTCTATAACATTCACATAGAAGCACACAAAAAGTGCGTGAATTTTTGGGCAAAACAACAAATGCAAAAGTAAAGAATATTCTGCTGCAACGAAGCACAAATACTCTAATTTGTCAGTAAATTATTAGTGGAAGTCGGTATAAGTCCTTCGGAAGGGTTAACTTGATATTGATACAGTAAAATATCGATGTTTATGCAGAAATTTATAAGCTGTATACTAAAATTTTTTTATCGAAATAAAATATTTATCGCTAGACATATATAAATAACATTAAAAAATGAAAAGGTAGCGATAAAATATTCGAAATATTTTGCATATCCATAAATTTGCATTTTGAAATATTTTATTTAAATATTAAGAATCTTAAGTCAATAATGTATAAAAAGAAGAATTCGGAAGTTAATTCCGATCGAAGAAGGTAGCCAAAGAAAAGCATAAAGAGTGGAAGAAAAATGAACAAATTTAAAGAGTAGAAGATAAACAAAATAAAGAAGAAGAATAAAGTGGAAGTTCAACGGAATAAAAAATTCTTAAGACTGCAAGCTTACAAAAAAAAATCGCTTAAAGTCGAAACAAACCAAAATAAAGAAAATTTAAGATTTAAAAATCTGCATATTTTCATAAATTTTCCTCATTCAAACTTCTAAGTTCAGGCAATAGCTAACTGAGCCATAGGAAGTGTATTAAAACAGCACAGTTAAAACTATGCCGCGTAGGCGACGCAGCAGCAGCAGCAGCAACAGCAGCAGAAGAAGAAGAAGCAGCAAAAGAACCAAAACCAGAACCAAAAACCGACTCCCGTTTCTTCTTTCACCCAACACTAAATTCGCCACCACCCACACTGCCACACCCCCACCCCCTTCGCCCGTCTTCCTTCTACTGGCGCTAACTGCGTTACACTTTTCAGCAACTTTTACTTTGGGCAATGGCGCCAACTACAACAACAACAACAAAAGCAGCAGCAGCAGCAGCAGCAACAATAACAGCAACTGCTTTTTGCCTCCTATTTTTCAGCTAAGCGCCAGGGGCTGCTTTTGCTTGTCTGTGTGTGTGTTTGTGTTTGTGTACGTGTGTGTGCGGCGTGTGCAGCGTTGCGGCTGCGGCTGTGGCAACAACAACAAACACGACGACAACAGCTTCGACGACGACAGCAACATTGCCGCTTATCGCAACATCAGCCAAGCATAAAGCTCAATACGCACAACCACCCGCAGCAACAACAACAGTAACAACAACTACAATTGCCACGCCTACACACCGCCCGCCTCCATGTCCCCCGCCTTCTGTTTTGGACGAAAGTTGAAAGTGGAAAATTGTGCGTGGCAGCCAAAAGTTTTAGAGCTGAGCCAAAATGCCGAACTGCCTAACGGACTGACTGAATGACTGAATGACTGAATGACTGACTGACTGACTGTCAAGTTGACTGACTACCCCACTCCCCCATCCCCCTCACCCATTCCATCCAACTTCGTGGCCTACCTTTTGCCATGCAAAACCCATTTACTTGGGCTTCGGCTTCTCTGAAAATTAAATGAATAAGCAGCTCGTTCTGTGCAACGCCAAAGGGTGGCTAAAAAGGGGGCGGAGGCATGGGGAGGTATGGCATGGCTTGTGGCATGTGCAGCCTGCTTTGTCCCAGGAGCCGCCGCCGCCAAATGTGGCACAGCTGGCATTCATTTTGTTGCTCCTCTCGGTTTGCATTTCAAGTTATTGTGCCACAGGCTACGATTCGACTAGGGTCTATATCTTTGCCATACATACACGCACACATATATATAGATATACGTGTATGCATATATATGTGTGTGTGTGTGTGTGTATGTGTGTGTGTGTGTGTGGCTCTGTGGTGTGTGCTTTTCTAAGCGCCTGCTCGTTGTCCCTTTGGCTGAGCCATTTTTGTCAGCCAGGATTAGGTGACCATGACAATTGCTCAATGGACAATCGGTCAATGGGCAGCAAACCGGCGTATAACGGTACATATTCATTTCTTGTTTTAAGTCTTCAAAGGAGCAGCCCTAAGCAACAACCCCAAACACACATCGCCACACAAATTATTCACCGATATTCTATGAACACAATTTAAAAATCCACAAGCATGCATTCAAAATCTTTTATGGGATTTTCTTGAAAGAAAATATTGAATATGTTAAGTTGTAGTAGTATTTCTTATATTATTGATATTAGGGTATTTGTATCACTAAAATTCAGCAATATTTTCTTAAGAAATTAAAAAACAAAAGAAAATTCAGCAGTCGAGTATCCTCAACGAAGATGCAGGTAGTTGGAGAGAGGTATACAATATTAAAAGTATTGAAAACGTGAGTCTGATTCCCCTTTATATATCCATATACACTAAGTTTGATGACTATAGCTCTTAAGACTATAAGCTATGTGCTCGAAAAACTAAATCTTGATATCGATAACAAGAAAATGGATGGAGTTATCGATTTTTAAAAAGAAGCTCGATCTGCGAGTGCTTTATAAGAACCCACATACAAAAATTCAAGTCTCTAGCTATTTTAGATGGTGAGATCGACGTGTTAATACACACGGACCGACAGACGAACTTTTTATTTATTATCTTTCTTTTTGAACTATCACAGCTTCCAAGCATTTGGGCCGCACAACGCCGGGTAACATTAGCTAATTGGAACTTACTTGATTTATAGACCGTTTGTTTAGCATAACGCATTCACATTTATTTTTACAGTCGGAAAATGAAGAGGAAGAAGAGAAATATAGAAATAAGTTAGATTGGAATTTTGAAATTGGAATTTCTCGATAAATATTAAATATAGAAATTGTCAATTGTGACTTTTTTGATGTGCAAGCCAATTAGTTGAAAAGATATTTCAAGTCTGAAACACTGTAGTACGCGATTGTCAGGAGTTTAGTTTGGGTCAAAGGTCAAGAGCTTAGAGTTCGTCCGCAATAGGTCGCTCGCCTGTGTTCTCGGGATGAATTTGGAGATCTTCTCCGTTCCATGGAGCAATGCTTAATATAGGCGGAATATGAGCGCAGCTAACGGTAATGAGTTTGCCACGCCCCTCGGCAACATCGCCCACAAATGCATCCAAGTCTTCCGTTTTAAAGGATCCTTTGAACACGCCCATTTTCATCTTACGACAATTGACAACCGCAAAAGCCGGATAACCGGAGTGGCTCACTTGCAGACCCTTCTCCAAGGGCGATTGCTGTCCGGCCTCTGTCCAGACCCAGCCCAAACGCTGATCCCTATACTTGATGGCCAATCCCTGCAGGATGCGCAGTAATCCATTCCGGCACTTGGCATCGCAATCGAGCAGCGTGGGAAGCACCGAGATCATGCACCACGCCTTGTTTCCGCATTCGTTGTAGAGACTCGATTCGCTGGTGATCTCTGCGATCTTATAGGCAGACAGACTGGCCATCTGGTTGTCATTCACCCACTGAATAATGTCCTTCACGGTTCGTGGTCCCTTTTTGTACTCGATCGCATCGTCCGGCTTCTCCGTTTGCGGCGGAAAATATTTGATTGTCGGATAGCCGCGCACTTTGTTCCTCGCTGCCAGTTCGGCATTTGTGCTGGAATCGACTGCGGCCACATGAACTTTGCCCTTCAGCTCTTTGGCCAGCTTAATCCAATCGGGCGCCAGACTCTTGCAGTGCGGACACCACGGAGCATAGAACTCCACCAGCCAGGTGTCATTCGAGTTGAGCACCTGTTCATCGAATGTCTCCGCCTGCAGTTCGATGACATCGCTGTCAAAGCAAAGGCTTTCCGCTGCAGCCGACTGTTGCTCGTCGTCGTCCTCCTTCTCGCGCTGCTCATCCTTATTCCCAAGGATGTCCCTGATCTGCTTCATTATCTGTGTCATGGCCGATTCGGCGATAGCATTCGCTGTGCGTGGTCCGAAAAAATGCAGCGGTTTCTTCTTATCGACACCGAATATTTTGATAACGGGAAATCCGTTTATCTCGTATGCGGAACTCAGATCCGGGTAGTGTTCGCCATTGACCACGCCCATTTTGACAACGCCCTTCAGGGCCTTGGCCAGCTGCTGGTATTCGGGCACCAGGGCGTGGCAGTGAATGCACCAGTTGGCATAGAATTGTACAATCCAGTAGGTATCGTCCTGGAGCACCTCGCTCTCAAAGTTGTCGGTGGTTAGCTCCACAACGCCATCTGCCGGCGAGTAGAGGCCAACCGATTGGGCAGCAACGAACATAAACAAAGTAAACAAGCTGCACACCACGATGATCACAGCGATCCGAATGCTCAGCGATTTGTTCAACCAGTTCATCTTTCAATTCATCAATTCATTTAGCAGTAAAAAAAAAAAAATTCTACCCTCTGGAAAAGTTGAAGAACTCTTGAATATTTATTGTGGAAATGAACTTTACACAAGCTTCAAAATTTACTTTGTTATTGTTTGTTGAAAGGTTGCTGCGATTGATTTGCCACTCGCTATCAAAACTACAGCTTTGATTGTGTAAGAACGAAGTGTGAACTAGTTTTGAACTAATTATGAACTGCTGGCGAACCAACTATGAGATTTAAGGCAACCTAGCTCTTAAGATGTAAGAAATATGCTCGAAAAACTAAAACGTGTTATCGATAACAAGAAAACGGAAAGAGATATTGACTATCGAAATCAAATTTAATATGCGCGTGCTACAAGAGAACCTATATTCAAAATTTCAAGTCCCGATATTCATTAGATCCTGAGATAGATGCGTTCATACATACGGAGAGACTGATATACTTTATACCTTCATACCCTATTTACTCGTTTTAATTGAGTGCAGGGTATTAAAGGTAATTTTCTAATTTATTACATATTGATAAATATATTTATATATATTATATATTATGTTTTAATCATTATTTCCAAGTGCATTTTAATGATATTTCAGCTCAAGCAAGGAAACTCTAGGGCTAAGTCTTCAACTCCCTTCCTATTTTTTCTATATTCCCGTCCCCCTCGCACTTTAAACTTTGTTGACATTTTTCAATTTCCGAACATTTTTAAGCTAGAAACTTGAAAGTTTTTCCTTTTAAGAGCCAAAAAAATAAAATAAAAAGAAAAAAAAAACAAGCAAGAAGAAGCTGAAGCAAAGGCTGAGGTTGAGGTTGAGGTTGAGGCAAAAAGCGTCAATGAAACCTGCCCTAAATTCGCACAAGCGGCTTAAAACAACAACAGCAATAGCAATAACGACAACAGCAAAGAGGAAGCGAAATATGAAATGAAAACAGGACACAAAGCGTGCGAAATAAAAGGAAAAACAACGAGCCTAAGAAGCACAGCGGGCGGTCCCAAGGAGTTGGCAAAGGGAGCGAGAAGGTGGAGGCGTGGCAGGTGGAAAAACGTGTGAAAAGCAGAAAAGCAGGAAACGTCGACGCTGCGTTTTCCACGCAGGCTGCGTTTTTCTTCTTCTTCGTCCTTCTCCCTCTTCCTCTTGTTCTTCTACTACTATGTGAAGCACACAGGACACGCACCAAAGGAGGCGCAGCACGCATAAATCTAATGCCAAATTACATTATTTTGTCATTTCGTAACCCCCAACCCTCCAAAAAGAGAAAAACCCCAACTGCGGCGCCTCGAACCCCCCAACTTCGAATGCTGCCGCTGCTGCTGCTGCTGCTGCTGCTGCTGCTGCTGCTGCAGTGTCCTGTCCGCCGGGCATAAAACACTGTCAAAAATAAACTTGCGCAGCAGCTGAAAAAAAAAAAAGAAATGCAGAAAGCTCTTGGGGTAAAAGTTTTTGTTTGCCTACCCAAAAAGCAACAAAAAACAAAATAAAAAAAAAAAGAACGAAGAACGAAGAAAAGTACATTATATGCAAGCATGCAAAGGGGAGGAGGGGAAGGGGCAGTCGCAGTTGCCAGGCTGTATATGCATGTGTGCGAGTGTGTGTGTGTGTGTGTGTGCGTGCGCTGTGGTCTGAGTCCTGGGGTTGTTTGCCAAGTTCGCGGCCAAAGCCGAAAGTGAAAGTAAATGCAAGCGAAGCTCACGCGTCGCTGCCAGCCGCGCAGCCGGCGCCGCCGTCGCAGCTGGCGTCGTGCGTTTTACCAAATATCCTTCGGCACGTTGCTTGGCCAAGGACATTGCGGCCATTAAAATGTAGGCATCGAAGCTTTTGCCAAACCGTTTTCTTGAGACGCGACTGCAACAAAGAACTCACTCGCTTTCTCTCTCGCTCTCACTCTCCATCTCTCTGCTTAACGTTCGCTCTCTTTCGCTGAAGCGCGCTCGCTCAGCGAGAGCAACGCACTCGGTCTCTCTCTCTCACACACTCACTCACTCACTCGCTGACTCTCTTTTTGCTTTGCTTTTGCGCATTGGGGCAACTTTCACTTTCGTTGCCTTGTCCTTTGCCTTCACAGCTTTTCACTTTCGCTTTTCACACACACGCAGCCAAAAACCCTGTGAAAGTTCGACGACGTCGCTGTCGCCCTCTCGCTCGTTCGCTAGCCGCCTCTCGCTCTTCCACGCGACTTCCTGTCTGTGTGTGTGAGCTTCCGGTTTTGTTTTTACAACTGATAAGGCGTCAGCCAGGCGACGCCAAAAAGTATGCTATGCCTTTTACATGGCTGCTTCGCTGCCTGTCTGTGTATGTGTGTGTGTGTGTGTGTGTGTGTGTGTGTGTGTGTGTGCGTGCGTGTGTTTTTGTGTTTTGGGAAGACGACCAGCAGGCGCCCTTTTTATTGTTGTTGCTGTGCGTTGCAAGGATCAAGGACGTTCAAGAAAAACGAATTGGGCTTCGGGCTTTGGTATACAGCACGAAAAAAAAATGCAGGGCGTACATTTTCATTTACTTCACTTGCTGCTTCTTCTTCTTCCTTTGGTGGTGGCTTGACTTTGACATGGGTTCGGTGGGCGGGGAGGCGTGGCTGCTTTTGGGTGGCTGCAGCTGCCTTTTTCGTCTTATACATATAGAAGAAATGTGCGTGTGCGCCTCTATACATATATATATACATATACATCTGTATATATATATATATATATATATAAATATATATAAAATGCGTGTGCTATATGCTATGTAAGCGAGGCGTTGGGGGCGGCCCTCTGCCAGTGCTGCTTCTTGCCACTGCTGCTGCTGCTGCTGCTGCTGCTGCTGCTGCTGCAGTCCTTTATTGAGCCGACAACCCACCCAGCAAAAGGAATTCGAGCCGTTAGGACGAACGACCCGCTGCGTTTGTAATTTTGTTTTTTCTCTTCTCTCCTACTTCTTTTTTGGCGCTTTTTGTGCGTGTGCAGCAGAGGCGTGGAAGGGGGTAAAAGTAAGGGGTGGGGGATGGGGGTGGTAAGCAGCGACATTGTGAGTGACGTTGCTTGTTGTTGTTGTCGTTGTTGTTGTTGTGTGCGTACAGTAACGTCTGTCTAGGTTGAACACTTAAGTTCTTCGCTTCGGAGAACTATTGAAATGCAACTTTTTATGGCTAATATTTAATTTTGAATTGGATATAATTATTTGCTTAATATTTAAATTTTTATTACATATTTTCCATAATTTAACGAAAATATTTATTTTGTATGTAAATTAAAATGCAATTTTATTAAATTGCAATTTATACTTTGTATAATATTTAACTGCACTTAATTGAAAGACAAGTATGAATTAGGCAGGTTATACTGTACTTTTATGAAGTACTCATTAAAATTCAACACAATTGAACTTTGCTTTCGAATTGCAGTTGTAAAAATCGTATTTTTTATTATTTTTAAGTAAACGTCAGTAAAATAGAAATCAAAATTAATTGTAGGCAGGCTTTACTGTGCTTGAATGTGTGCGCAGTTTTGGGCTTTGTTGCTTTTCTAAATTGCGTAGTTTTTGGCACTGCACAAGGAACAATTTTCATTGCCTTTTGGCTTTTCGCCGCTGCTGCTGCTTTTCGCTATTGCTTTTACTTTTCCTTTTTTTTTTTGTTTTTCCTTTTGCTTTTCCTTTTTCTTTTGCTTAGTTATGTGGGTCGCAGCGGGTTTTCGGTGTCTGCCTCCATGTGCGATGCATAGCAATGAGCGCTGTCTGTGTATGTGTGTGTGTGTGTGTGTAGGTGTGTGTGCGTTAGTTTAAAGTAAAGAAAAGGAGCTGCTTGACATTTGCCTAGCAAAATTGTTGCCTTTGAGGTTTCGGTTTTCTCATAAAGTGCCAGCCAAATGTCGAATGCGGTTTGACTTCTGTTTCCTTTTCGTCCTTAATTGCCAACTTAAAGCCTTCAAATTGCGTTCCCCTCACAAATATACTACATATAGATAACGACGCAGGATACCAAATTAATTTCGTCGTTCGACAATGACAGAAAAAAGTTTAAGCATTGCCCAAAAGGCGGACACAAATCAACAAGCATATCTATAGGCCTAATGTCTACCCAGCCCGGTCTCTCTTCATTTCTATCCATAGATATCACATTTCAAGGCTGAGTTATCATTTAGCAAGTATTGTATATAGTATATACATCGATTTTCTTAAAGATAAGCATGATGCTAACATTCAAGATGTGTTTTTATCGGGGTTAAAGTCTTAAGTGGGGTCTATGAACAAAATTATGATCATTATTTTTTGTACTTTTACACTTCTAATTATCATTACCTATAGCTTCTTCATTATTTTATTATAACTATCAATTTTATTTGAATTATCGCTATCACCATTGTTATCATTTTTATTGGTATTGTGATGATGAGTTATAATCATATTGTATACTTTATTATAATCTATTAATAAGCATTATCGTTAACATTATTATTATTTTTTTTTTTATATAATTAGTATAATCATCAATAATTGTCTATTCTTTGTCATTTATTAGGTTTATCATTATCATCACACTTATCATTATCAATACCATTACTATTATCATTATCATTATCATTATCATTATCATTATCATTATCATTATCATTATCATTATCATTATCATTGTCATTGTCATTGTCATTGTCATTGTCATTGTCATTGTCATTGTCATTATCATTATCATTATCATTATCATTATCTTCATCATTATCATTATCATTACTACCATTACCATTATTGCCATTTCTACTATCATTTTAATCATCATTATCATTATGATTTTCATTATCATTAGCATTATTCAACAACATCATTGCATTCCTGCTCAGAGACTTACATTTTATAGAGCTCTGTCAATTTTAATGAAAATTGAAGCTTAGTAAACTTCCTTATTAAGGGTTCCGAGAACTTTAAGCTCTCTTTAAGCTCAACACTGGCTTCGAATTCGAGCACCTGAGTGTAGGCGTCTCATCTAATAACTTATATTTATGTAAAATTCGCTAGTCAAGTCTTCCTTCGGTTCTATCCAACCCACAGCCCAATTCCCACTGCGCATTCATCATTTGCATTCAGCATCGCCTCAAGTTCAAGTTTTCAGTCAGGAATTTGCGCCACTGACAGCACCTGCCCATCACGAGCTGTAAGTGCCTCACCTGAACCTACCCGCCACCCTTCCACCCCCTCGCTCTTTCGCTTCTTTCGCTTTCACATTTGGTACACATTTTCCACAATCTCGCAAATGTCAATCAAAGCAAAATGTCAGCCTGCAAGCTGCCACGCCCCCTCCCCTTGCCCCTGCCCTTGCTCTTGCTCTTGCTCCACTCTTTCGCAATCGTTTCGCATTTGCCGTTACATTTGCCAGGCTTTTGCAGCCTACAACAAAAAACAATTAAAAAACTTTCGGGCTTAAATGTATTTGTAATTATGTATTAGCTAAAGAGCAGCGCAACATACATACATATATATACATATATATATATATATATATATATATATAATGATGTGCCTTTGAGCTTTGAGCTGCTGTCGCAGTTGCTTCTATTGTTGTTGTTGTTGTAATTGTTGTCATGCTGATAACACACACACACACACACACACACATTCGACTGCTGCTATGTAAAAGCTTTTACATAAAGCACGCGCAGCAGCGACGTCGACTGCGCTGCCAGCAGCCAAAAATGTGTTGCACTGAAAGACGCAGCCTACGCACAAGCCGAACACACCAACACACCAACACACACACACATACATATATATACAGCTGCAGAGTAATTATGTTGGCCAACTCCCAACCCCCGAAAGTTTTGAAGCTCTTTGGTATTTTTAGTTGTGCCTCTGCCCTGTTTTCCATTGCATGCCACCACCGACCACACCCACTCAACCACACACAAGCCCCCACCCCTCTGTTAGTTGTGTGTGGCTTTGACGTCGACGTCGACGTCAACGTCGACTGCGCTGCGTGGCTCATTGAAATTTGAGGATTTTTGTCTCAGTGCCCTAATTAATTTTACGTACCATGAAAATCATTGTTTGTAGCTTTGCTTTTTCTCTGTTCTGTGTGTGAGTGTGTAGGTGTGTTCATGACTGTGTGTGTATGTGTGTGTGTGCGTGTGTGCGTATGCGTATGCGAGTCGCATTGCAGAGACCTGTTTGAGCTACAGCTACCAAAAAATACAACAACAAAAATAAATAAGCAGCAGCTCGCGCATCTTCAATGAAAATATTTCTGCAGCCATACAACAGAAAGAGAGAGAATTACACTGCAATAAATTAATTACATTTATATAAAAAAGGAATTCAACTAAATAAATATATATAATAAAATAATTAAGTCAATACATTTTTATTTATTTTTAAGTATTCATTTGATTGAAATTAATTTTAAAAAAAAGTTTCTTTTTTGCATATAAGGATTTATTTCATAATTTAATTATGAAATCTTATATTTATTTTTAAATAGAATTTTTTTAATAAGTAATTAACAAGTCAAAATTCTGATGAATTTCTGCACAGATCTACCTCATTAAACACAACAGGAAGAGAGAGAATTACACTGCAATAAATTAATTACATTTTTATCAAAAAGGAATTCAACTAAATAAATATATATAATAAAATAATTAAGTCAATACATTTTTATTTATTTTTAAATATTCATTTGATTAAAATTAATTTTAAAAAGTTTCTTTTTTCCATATAAGGATTTATTTCATAATTTAATTATGAAATCTTATATTTATTTTTAATTAGAATTTTGTAAGTAAGTAATTAACTAGTAAAAATTCTGATGAATTTCTGCACAGATCTACCTCATTAAATAGAGTTACACTGAACAAAAATTTGTAACAATTGTCTAACTTTTACATAAGCTACTACAAATAATAACTTGAATTTTGATTGTTTAAAACACATAATTTCATATTAATATAAATTAAATATCGTAGCTGGCTTACAGCAGTACTTACCAACTTTATTTATTGCTTGTGTAAACTAGTTGGGAATTACAATTTTTTTCTCCTGCATTAATTGAGCGCTATTTTTATTTTAATCATGGAAATTTCTCTTTCAGCTGCTCTCCCTCTCTCTCTCTCTCTTTCTCATTCTCTCTTTTTACTTGTCATTAGAGTCACCATAATTTTCTTCAGTGTATTGACTCCTATCCCCCTTCCCCTTGACACCCTTCCCTTCATTTGGGACGCATTTTAACTGCGCCACATTTTCCTAGCACTTTCTTGTTGTTTTTGCTGGCCGTTTGGAAATTTGAGAAAATTAGGTTTTGTTGTTGTTCTTGCTGTTGTTGTTCTTGTTGTTGTTGTCGTTGTTGTATCTGACGCTGGGAAGCCGGCAAGTCAGGCAATAAGGAGCCCAGCGCAATGTCCTGGCACGTCTGAACCGCCTAACTTGTTGTTTTTTGCGTTGTTCTCTCCCTCTTTCTTTCGTTTTTTCGTTTTTCGTTTTTTTTTTTTGTGTACCCATGGTTGGGTTGGTAATTAAATGCTGCCTCGCTGGACCACAGGAAGGACGAAGGACGCAGTCGCTGGCTAGGCACCTAATCAGCAATCCCTGCGCTCTGCTCGAATCTGAGCCGCAGCTTCTTTAACCCCAACCCCCGCCGGTCGCAGGGTGGAAATTATGCAAATGTCCCGTTATGCCAGCGGGCAAGGACATAGGCAACAGGACCTAGAGTATCAGAGCAACAGAGAAATTGTTTTTCATTGCTGCATTTAAAATATGCTCCAGTTCCCATTTGCCATGGCTACAAATGGCTCTGGCAGCAGTTTAATTAAAATTTCACTCTCTCCATCTCTCTCTCACACACTTTCTATCTCTCTCTGTTAGAGAGTTGTGCTTGTGATTTATCAGCAACTGCAACTGGAACTTATAGCAGGTTATTAAAAAGATTTAGCTAAGAACATGCCACAATTATTTTAGGCATTACAGCTGAGTCTCAATAATGTGTCCAAATTATCGCCTTTCTCAGCAAATCTCATTTTAAGCACGTGGCAAAATAATTATGAATTATATAATATTAGTATTGTTGGACAAAGTATTTTAGAAAATTTCTAATTTATATTTTATTCTAAATTTGTCAGTAAGGTAGCTGAATCATATCAATCAATCAATAAATGATTGACATTAAAGAGTAAGTATCATCATTTTGGCAGACATCTAGGGAGTTACAGAGTCGGGTTCAACATAACAGAAAATGGGTTTATCGAAGAAAAAAAACGTTTATCACGCTTTTGAATATTTTCCCATTGAGATTACTAAATGCAATATTTTATTTTTCATAAATATAAATAAATAAATATAAATAAATTAATAAATGCATTTATTAAAGGAATATATTTTGTTCTATTTCATAGATTTTGTTGTTTTTTTCTTTGATTTCAATGTCAACTTTTTCAAGATGCTCGAAAATTGGCTCGAGGACGCGAATTGTATTGCTGTCACATTTATCAGACTGAAAAATAAGAAGAGCATTTTTTCACAATTTTAATCTATCACATTTTGAACTTTGAACTCTCACTCACCGATTATTCAATCAATATCGAAGATTCGGTGACGAAGAAGAAGCATATACTTTATGCTAAAATGTAATAAATAATAATATTTTAAATGACATTCATGAAAGTAACGAACAATATAAAATAAATAAGAATTCGTATGCCAAGTTTCAATAGTAAGATAAGTAGTCTGAAATATTAAAAAATGGACATGTACATATTATTCTGACCATAGGTGTATGTACATATGTAAATATTTTATATATTTATAGTCGCTTTCATAATCTTCCTTTCCTTTAGTTTTATCATTCACATTTATTACATTTATACATTTTATAATGTCCTTCGTCTTCCTCTTCTTTCCGGCACTCAATTTATAATTCCCGACTTTTAAGCATCTCGTTGGCAACGAATCTTTTCCATTCGCTGTCATCCATTAGGCCAAGTTGCTCTTGGCTAATTAAGTGCCCGCTTAGCCTTAATAAATAACAATTTCTCAACGTTTTTCAGCAATAAAATTGTTTCGCCAAGTTGCCCAAAAGCTGCCTTCGTCTCCATTGGTATGGAATACCCCTAATGAATATGCATATCAAAGGAAAAACTTGTAGAACTTATAAATAAATCTTAAGTTTTTAGTTATGAACAAGACATAGAAAGGGGTTCGAATAAGTTCAATTTAAAAATGTAATTTTTTTAATTTTCGATTCTTATTCTATGCTTTGTTTTTCCAATAAAATAATTGATAATTATTATTGATCGGTTATTTTATTTTTATTATTAATCGGTTATTCTCTATAACATTAAATACAATTATATTAATTTTTTTATTTAATATTTTTTTTTTATATTTTTATCTATCGATAATTATCGATAACAATGAATGCAACCACCAGGATGTATTGTTAAAGATTTGCCTCCTTGAATAATTTCAATCTAAGTATTAGGCATTTCAATAAAATTATCGATAAATACTTTAGTTTGATGAATTTAAGTTTTTTTTTTTAATTTTCATTTTAGTTCTAAATGTTCTCATGAAATAATTGATAATTGATCAATAATTATAGCAACTATACATGCAATTATCAATTATATCATGCTAAACTGCCATCTTGTTCTCCCTTTGATATACTAATTCGATTCGTTTTTTGGGTACTTCATCCTCCATGGAAATGGAGCTCCAGCAACCGCATCGCTCGACTGCAGTGGCCGATGATTTATTTAGGAAATTTGTTGCTGGATGTCGCTGTGACCATTAAATTAATTGCAATTTATCGATTTTTAAATTGCAATCTCAACGTTTGGGGTCATAAAAAATATTGCGCGTAACCCCCCACACAAAAAAAAATGACGCAGCACGACCCCCGGCAAAAAGGGCGATTAGAGGAATGGGGGAAACTCGAGCCGGGTCCATATCATGCGTGGGGTTCGTCCATCGCCTGAGGCTGAATGCAGCCACGAAATTCGCGTCCTCTTGTGTATACAGAATAAATTTCAAGTCTGGCAACCGTTGCGTATACATAACGCGACTTTGGGTTGAGGGAGCCGCGTCAGTGTGTGGCAACTCTTTCAGCACATTCCACACAAAATACTGAATAGGGCTTATTAGCTAAAAGGGAAGTTTTGTTGAAGTAAAGAAAGAAAAGATTGGAGGATATGAAGGATGTGAAGCGGATCGTTATTCTATTGGTTTTGTAGCAAGTATCCACAGTCTGCTTATAAGGGAGTGTTCTATATAAGGAAGATTCATTCCTAGGTTCGGTTTTACTTATTATATGATAAGGAGAATGAATGAAACATGTTAATAATGAGAACGTGAATAATGGAAATAACTTCATAACTTAAATTATGAAATTCACTTAATGGGTATTTAAGAGTCGTTCATTAAGCACACCCGCAAAGCATATCCGACTTGTTTGCGCTAGCTTTATTTTTTTCTTTTTTTGCTACAGCAACAGCAATAATGAAAAATATATGTGAGCACCATTAAAATACATCAGATAGGCATAGATCACACCACACTTCGAGTGCGTGTGTGTGTGTGAGTAAGTAAGAGTGTGAGAGTGCGTATGTGTGAGTGTGACTGCTGCTGGTCATTTGCTCCATGCCCCATTGCATTGAAATTGGAGTTGTTGTCCCGTTATCTTTGCTGTCACAGCAACGTTCGAGCTTGTGTGTGTGAGATTGTGTGCGTGGGTGTGTGTGTGTGTAACTAGAGTGGGGTTGCGTGCAGCTTTATGCAGGCTGTGGGTGGCTTGTTAGTAGCCAGCGAGAACCGTCGTATGTAACTTTAATGAGCTGTTGGCCTTTAAATGGAAGCCAAGTTATAAACAAGTGGCTAAAACGCACCCCCAATGACTTCTCCATCGAATTTTGTATTATTCAGTAATTGTCTATAAGCGAAAGCTACTTAACTATTAAATTTCACAAAAAGATTGAACGTATTTTATTGAGAAATACAACATTTTATTGATGTTTTCATTAAAATTATTTTCTGGGAAAACAAAATGAATTTTTCTCTTATTTGTCATTTGGAAATTAGGCTGAGTCACGATTGAGTACGGTGAAACTTCTGATTGAGCAATGATTAATACAAGTCGTAATCATGCATAAAAGTCGATTGCCTTATATGATTTTCCACTGATTGATGCAACTTTGATTGATACAAATACTTATGTTGGAGATTTAAATGGAAAGCCAACGCCAAACTGATTGATAAAAGACATAATAATGTATAACACATATGTATATGAATATGAATATGAATATGAATGTTAGACAAGTTACTTTTCCTAGTTTAAATTAAAAGTAATTGAGTTGAACCTGATTGATCTAAATTTTGTTTGATGTATTGCTCGTTTTTTTGTAATAAACGTCGCAGCAAATGATTGACAGTTACTTTTGATGGACACAACAACAACAACAACAACGACAACGACCATTTCTATGGCAATGAGGAGCAAACTCTTCTCTCCCACTGCCAAATGGTCAACACTTCACATACAAAATTCACCTGAAATCGACAATTATCGAGGTATTTAGGTGCTCCCATCTTGATATACATATATGGGCCTAAATATGTGTGTATGTATATGTATATATTTATAGATATATGTATGTGTGAGCTGTCATATGACAAAGCAGCTTACGCTTAGCATCTATGGCACTTTAAACTCGGCAACATAAATTGCTATGCCCGAAAAGGAAAAGCGGAGCGAAAAGTGGAAAAGTGGAAAACAGGAAGGGGAAATATATTTCAAGTGCTTCTTGACTTGCCCTACTTGTTGTAAATTGTACGCCGGAACAAAAAAGGGCAGAGGAAGCAGCAGTAAAATGTGAAGAAGAAGAAAAAAAGACGAAAAAAAAAAATAAACAGAAAAAAACTTTTTGGCTCGCATGTGTTGTGGTCTTCCATCAAGGCTCCGCACTCTGTTGTCTGGATAAATGCGAGCATCAAGTATTCGCCCTGTTGCCCAGGCATAGAAAAAACACACCGAAAACAACAACAAATGATAGAAAGAGGAAGAAAATGGTAGCAAGAGAAAGACAAAATAGCTGCCTCACCGAAGAGAGCCTCGAATATTTGTGTGACGCAGCAGGCAGCGCCCGCCTCCACCTGGCAGGGGGCGTGGCAGTGGCTGGCAAAATAAAATAAAGCACAAAAAAAATCTAGTTGTACAATGTTGGACTCCGACATACCCGGTAATTCACACAGAACCAATACATCTTGCCTTGTCGCTTGCAGCCGCTGTGCTTCTTCTTCCAAAAATTTATTCTGAGATAAATACATTACATACATTAGCTTTGGTAATTTCAAACTGCAACTCTCTAGCTTTTATAGTTCTCGAAATAGACGCTTTCTTACATCCGAAATCGAATAGTCGAACAGAGAAAGAAGATTAATCGATGCAGATCTTCAATAACGTATATAATAACATATACCTTATACATGCAATCACTTTTTCTGTTGCACATAACCTATATACCCATTTTGTACATTTGCAATGGTTACGGGGTATAAAAAGTGCGTGTGTCTGCATTGTAAAACTTTTTTAATGGCCCAACTCGAGGCTTCCTGCAAACGCATATGTAAGCCGCAGGTGTGCGGGCTACCTGCTTAGCTCCTCCATCCTGAACAAGCGCTTCCTGCAGCTGCCAGTGTTGCCATCATCATTAACATTAACAGTGCCGGTGTTGTGCAGCTGCCCCGCTTGAATTGAATTTATTTGCCTGTGCTTTTGTTTTCCACGCTTTTCGAAATGCATTTTCAATAAACACGAAAAGCGTCGCCAATTTATTTGCGCTGCCGTTTCTTTTTTTTTCTCTGCACATAAATCAAAAATGCGTAAAAATTTATATGCCGTTATCTTGGGTATGGGGAGTGGGTGGGGGCAAGCGTGGGCGTATGCCAGTCAGGCATTCGCTTCCTTTCGACCGTGGCCGCCCCCCAGGCAAACCCCAAGGCCCATTATCATCATCAACAGTCAGCAAAATGGCCCCAAACTTCACTTTTCTGAATGCCAGCAGCAACAACAAAAACAATTACAACAACAACAGTAACAATTACAACAACAGCAGCAACAAGAACAGAAAGAATGGGAGCAGCAGCAGCAGCAGCAACAAGCATCCGCACCTGAAGCTGGTAGAAAATACATTTTAATGGTTGGGGAATGAGGAGCAGAAGGACCAGAGGGAGAGGATGGGGTAGCAGGAGGAAGAAGTGGGGGAGCAGGTTAGTAAACGACCATGTGGGTGTTGCCAATGGGGTGCATTGAAGAGTTCTGCCATTTTAAAATATAACAAATAAATTTAACGATTGTTTTATTTGATTTTAAAAATAAGTAGATATAAATTAAATAATTTAACGATTAATGCGATATACACATATACATAATAATAATGTATAACAATAATAATACTGAATGAATTTGTTTAGAATATGAATGTTTGGATTTATGGAATTTCTTTTAAATTAAATTTACTTGATTTTTATTTTATTTTTTAATTCTTTTTCTCTAAAAAGAGTCTGTCCTTCGGTCTGCACGTTTGACAAACGTATGAACTATTATAGCAAAAAATTTGAAATTTTGTATACATTCACATATATTTATAGCTATTGGGCATGTCTTATTGGCAAGCATTGATAGAAAAGTCTGCGGAGTAACTAAGATTTGAAATCGCAGAATAAATTTATTATTAACAGGAGCAGAGTATCAAGCAGTCGTTTGCATTCAACTGCAACTTGTTATATTTATATTTATTTTAAGAATTTTAATACTCTGCCTATTTAAATTATATACTGACTGTTTTAATTTATTTTTATTAAGCTCTTATTACTGTAATTATTTATTTATTACTATCATTATTTAATAACTTTATAATACGGCTAATACTATTAAAAGTAATGGAAAACTTTTGAGTTGCGCCTCGTTAACGACCCCTTTAGCTGTATTTTTGGGCAACGGCAATGCAGCAACAACAACAATTACAGCAGGCAACAACAACCGTTGTAAAGGCCGTCAGCCGTCGTTACAAGTGCCGTTGGCCAGAAGCAAAAGCTGCAAGAAAATGACACAGAAAAAAGGAAGAAGGTAGCAGCAGCTGAAGAAGGGCACAGCATGGAAGGGGATGGTAGAAGAGGGGTGGGGGGAAAAGCGCAAAGGTGCGTACAATCATTTTATTGATTTATATGCCGAAGCTATTACAACTGACATTCGAGTTTGCCAACAAAATGCGGCGCAAGTTTTGCTGTGAACGTAGACAAGGGGGCTGCCCAAATAAGGAGGGGGCGAAGAAGGGGGAGGGGTTGGTTGTGGGTGGATTGTATTGGCAAGCAGGCGAATGCCGCAACCCCAAACCAAAAAATCTTCTGTCAATGCGGCTGCTGCTGTTGTTGTTCTTCTTCTTCTTGTTGTTGTTGCACTTGGCTGGAACTGAAGACGAGGCTGTAGCTGAAGCTCTTGGCCAAATTGGTGGCATGCCCCATCCCCCCTCCCCCTAGCAACAGTGTGCCACGCGTCGCTGTGGCAACCTGCGAAAGATGAAGCGAGGAGCAGCAGGCCTTTATATACTTGTGTGCCTTATGTGTAGCACACTTTTAGGCGTTTGCTTTTGTCTTTTTAGTTTGCCGAGGGGCGGCCGAGCAGGCGGCGTGTGGGCGTGGCTGACAGTCTTGACAGCGTACTCGTTACTTTGACAACACAGCAGGCAGGCAGGCAGGCAGTCAGGTTGCTCCCCCACCCCCTTGCTCAAAAACTTGTTTGTGTATCCGTGAGATACTTTTCGGCGCGCTGCGCTTTTTGCACTTGGAAAACTTTCGCTCGCTGAAAATCAATTTATCACAAGAGCTTGATTTACACTAAATACATACTATACTATATTTATATATATATATATATATATATATATATATATATACATAAATATGTTTGTATGTGTGTGTGCTCTGTGGGGAATGTCACTTGGCCAAAAATTAATTAAGGCCGAGTTGAATCCCCGCTACAAAATCTTCGTTTCTATGCCTTCTTGTATTCGTATCAGTGTGTGTATCTGTGTGGGTGTGTGTGTGTGAAGTCTAATTAAAATTTATATATGCGCAGTTAATAAGTTTTTAGTGGCTTTACTTGTTGATGAGCAGCTGTCTCTTGACTTTCAAATAGATGATTCCTATTTTCTAACTAAACATAAAATATTTAATATGCAATATATATACGAATACATATACATATATATATACATATGCACATTCATATATACATATATATACGTTTGTAAGCAGTTGAAATATGGTAGTTAATATCTATTTTAATTGGTATTTGAGGTAACTTTTGATGTCTGCTAAATGTGGCTTTGAATGACGAAAGGTTTTCAGTAAGAAGAAGAAAAGCTGTTATAAATTGGCACACATATTTTATAAATTTTAAATTCTAAACAAATACATTTAACTAATAGCAGAGAATTTCATTTGAGGCAACTACAAATTTGAATCATTAATTGAATTGACTATTTAGGCAGAACTAGTTCAAATGAACAGTTCATTAAAATGAACCAGCTTATTTAACTGTTTATTGTACGTATTGTCTAAGAGCTCATGAACTATAATTTTAGTTGATCTAAACCATTGGGCACGAAAGATTCACTTCACTAACTGACCAATATGAAATGTTCATGAACTAGTTCACTATTTATAAATAAACCACAACAAAATTTCCATATAGTGCTATAAGAAATATTAAGAATCATGCACAAGCTGCTGAATAAGTGAACTAGTAAAATTTATTAACGAAATGAATCATTGAACTGATTCAAATTAAATTGAATAGAACTGCTAGCTGTAAGGACAGCAAAAATCTAGCTTAACTTTCAATGTCTATTTCCACCCACTAACAAAATCGGCGCGTTAACCCCTTGGGAATTACAAGCGCAAATGTGTTAAATTAGCTGAGAGCTGTTTGTCCTACTTATATAACTGTAACAACGCCAACACACACACACACACACTCACACACACACACACGCACTTTCGCACCTTCTCTTTAAATAAACTTATCCCAAATACTAACCGAAGCAATCTCTTGATCCACCTCCATAAGAACAATTACAGTGGTCGCTGCTCAGCGTTGTGGAAGCACAGTGAACACCATTTATGACAAATTTTTAGCAAATTGTAATCCAATTTGACATATTAATTAAGTACATTGTTAATTTGTCGCATTACACACACACTCACACATGCACGACAAACGCACAGCAACCCCCGCAAGGCCAAACACGAACTTTTGTAATTCCCGTTATTCCTTTCCCTTTTCTCTCTCTCCCTTGCCCTTCCCCTCCCTTTCGCTCGTTGCCCGACTCCAACTCTAAGTAGTGAAAGTAATAGCCAAAAACTTTTTGACACACTTTGAGCACACACACTAACCCACCAACATAGACACATACACATATACAAACACAAGCACACACAGACACAGGCGGCAGTTTATTTGAAGCAGGACAAAGCAAACGGGACATAAGAAAAACTTGGACAGAGTGTAGAGAAGCTTTATATGTGTTTGTGTGTGGCTAAAGGGATAAGCGTGTGAGCATGTATTGTACATATACACACATATATATAATGTGTATGTGTGTGTGTGGGTGCGTGTGTGTGTGTGTGGTCGGCAAGTGCAGCAAAGCCGACAAAAATAAAGTCTGCTCAACGTACTCGTCCTGGCGTTAAATGAGATATTTAAGTCAAACGAGATGCGTGTGAGATAAGCAAATTTTAGGGTCAGAAACAAAACCTTTTTGATACCCTGCACAAATTGGCAGTGAATGGGTATGAGTAAGTAACACATAAGTGCGATAAGGTTCGATAAACAGAAGGCAAATTAATTTTCTATAAGGCATATAAATACAAGTGTTCCTTGTTGATGCCCTATGCAAATGCGCTGGTCGGGTGTGATACAATTATATATCTTTAGCACTATAAACATTAATTATTAAACACGAACTATTAAGATATCATTTTCGGCCTTAACTTTCCTACACATGCAATATTACAGGGTATCTACTAGTCAACAGTTTGATTTAAACACACTTAACCTACATATCTCCAATGAACAAACTTAAGTAAATTTGCCTAATTACAGGGTATGCACTAGTCAACATTCGTAACTCTTATTTATGTGATTTACCGTTAACCCAGATCGCGCTGTGGCAATCAAAGTATGTGAAAATAATGCAAAAGGTCTGTTTTACATGCTAAAAGAATAAACGCAAATTTTTGCCTAGCTTCATTTTATTTGCATATTTAGAAACTCGCAAAAAAGGACTCTAAGGATAATTACTTGCAGAATCAGAGCTACCCTTTGCCTCTTTCCCTTTTTTTATGCAGAATCTGTGGCCTAAAAGTTGTATTAGGTTATATACTAAGTGGTTTACTTGTTCAGTGGTTCAGTGGTTCAGTTGGCCACAGCAACAAGATTTCTTGTCTGTTCTCTTGAAATTGTGGTTTATTTTTTGTAATGTTGCATACTTTTGGGGGTGCGCAAATTTATTATGGAAGCAGCTAAATTAAAGTTGTTTTAATTAAATATTAATGATAATAGAAATATAAATATTTTTAAAATTTTCTAAAGTTATTTTAAAAGTTGTAATAATTTGTTTATTTTTTTATATACAGAGTATGTAATATGAAAATCAATTTTTTATAGCTTTATGTTAGATTAGACTTTATTTATTTATTTATTTATATTTAGCTTATAGTTAATACTTAAATGTATATATTGATCAATTTATAATTTTATTTTATGTGTGAAGTTTTTATTTTTCCGCTTAACAAAGTTAAGACGAACTTTAGGTTTATTATAAATCATTTGTTGCTGTCAAATTTTTGATTAAATGCTTAACTTAGGTTGCAATCTTTCAAATCCCTATACACCTACTGCTGTCTATATCTTATTTGTTGTTGTTTTTTATTTATCATTTTATATTTATTTATGCTTGTCAGTTAGTAACAACCAATTTATTATAGTCCACAACTTTTGCTCTCCCGCCTCAACGACGAATTATTTGTTAATAAATGTCCAAAAGCAAATGAAATATGAGAGATAAAATATTTACATTTGACATATATATAAACATATGTATATGCGTATAAATTTGCTTATGTGTAGTGACATATTCCCATAGATTATGCGAAACTCAGACCCCAGACAGGGACTCGACAATTCGTCACTCGTAAAATCCAATAAACTGAATCGCGGGTCATTAAAAAGTGCGTAACTGTTGTTGTTGTTGCGGTTGTTGTTGTTGTTGTTGCTGCTAGTTAGTTAGTTCAGAGAAGTCACGATTGGACAGACAGATAAGATAAGATCTAAGCACTATGTTTGGTGTTGTCAAAAGCTTCTTTTTTTTTGGCAAACGCAGCAAAAAAAGGGAAGAACTGAAAAAAATCTAACCGACTGCGTAATACCCGTTCGAACAAAAGATTGCATTAATCCTATATGAAAATAATATTCCTGTTTGTTCTAAAACTTTTAAATATAATATTTTTAATATATACATATCTTAAAGCTCAAAAAATTGAATTATTTCAAGTAAATGTATTTAGCAAAAAAGCCAATAAGCTTCCTTTTTCATGCTTTGAGCGGGTATATCAATATATTTAAAAGCTCTTGCGGCACACGCATTTTACACATACACCCAAATAAGCTCTATGTATGTATGTGTACATACATATGTGCTAAATAGATTTGTTAAGGTTCTGGCTTGTCTATTTTTTTGTATTTTGCTTTGTGCGTTTTTGTTTTTGCGTTCTCTTTGGCAGCTATTCCGATCGCACGCATGTTTGATTCGCCTCTCACTCGCTATTTTCTTCTGTCTCGCTCTCGTGCACTGTTCAGCAATCGGCGATAGTTAATGTTAGTTTTGTCCCATGTCTGTGCTTTAGTTTTTGCTCTATTTTTCCGCCCTTCTTCCCCTCTCTCTCTCTCACTCTCTGTCTCTCTCACCCTCCCTTTCTCTCCCTGTCTGTCTGTCTCGCTCTTCTGTCTGGATTTAATGGCACATACCTTGAACTTCACCGAATTTTCGCCATTTGTTTTGATATGTGCAAAAAAAAAACTCAGGGGTAGAAAAAAAAGAAGCGCGATTGTTTTTGCTATTTTGATTTCGCATTTTGGCAAATTTGATAGTTTTTTTTCGTATTATTGTTTTGTGCGTGGGGGATGAGAGCTGTGGGTGGAGGCAGGGGTTAAATTTTGATTGGCGTAATCAGAACTATTTTGTTTTTTTTTTTCTTTCTCTGGGGGGTTTCCTTTTGTGGAACCCAACAGCTGTTTTTTTTCCCGGATGAATCACGCTGTTAAACTATTTCTTAATGGGAAGTGCTCCAAATTTAGATATGTGGGCTTACTGATAATAGATCCGATCTAGCTGGGCGTAAAAGTTAATTTAATTGAAGATTTTTATAATCTTTTCGTAATCATTTCATAGCAGATGATAACAGGATTTTCTTTAATTATGTACCTACTGTATGTATTGTAGACAAATTAAAAGATATATACTTATAGTCTAGAAAATGTAACTAAGCTTCTTTTAGATACAGTAAGCAAAATCTTTAAAATATGACAAAATACAAATATTTTAATATAGTTAAAATAATAGATAAATAAATAAATTTATTTTTTTCATTTTTATACTCATAAATTGTTGAGTTCTTATTTTAATATAGTAAAAATAATAGATAAATAAATAAATTTATTTTTTTCATTTGTATACTCATAATTTATTGAGTTGTAGTTCACTTCAGCTTAGTTCAGTTCAGTTCAGTTCAGTTGAGTTTAGTTCAGTTCAGTTATATGTTATCGTTGTAAGTAGTGCGATATGATAGTAGGTTATAAAGCACATAGCACTGCATATCATATCTGCGCTGCACATAATCATCCGATAAGATTACATACATAGTTCGGATCAAGCTACAATGTCAAGCCAAATTGCCTTAAATTGCCTTTTTATTTCGATGCCGTTTAACTTTACTAAACTCCAGCCCCAGCTAAAATTCTGGGAACTGCAAACGTGGCTAGTTAAAAGAAATAGAAACAGAAACAAAATGGAATAAAATAAAGAAAAGGCAAACATAAATAAGTCGGGGACTTCAAAAAGTGCGTATATATTTGCATTATAAACGATTCGCAGTGACCGGACTGAAGAATCGTCTAGCTTCAACGAGCTACCTTTCTCTTTTACACCCCCTCTGTCTACCTCTCTCTTTTCCTCTCATACACTATTGCGTGCAGGCAGCAAAAAAAATAAATTATGTTATTTTTGTGCAAGTTTTTTAGTACATTTTGTTGCGGACTTTGGCGCTGCGTTTCGGCAGATTTTTTTTTTTTTTGCCTTTTTTTCGGCTTTGGCGTGAATGAACTTTTCAAGGTGAAACTAGCTAGAATAGGCAAAGTGTAGAGAAGAGCACTGCGACGTCGTCGACGGCGACGTCGACGTTGACGTTGACGTTGACGTTCACGTTGACTTTGACGCCGTTGCCGGCAGCACAGCGAGCAGCGATTGTCGCAGCGCAAAGCTAGTAAGCTAGTCTGAGCGACAGAGAAGTGGCACAGCGGATACCCTAGAATTATGAAATTGCAATTGTAATTATACTATTATATTTGTTATATAATCTTATCTGTTATTTAGTTACAGAAACCCAAGAATTTTAGGGCTGTAAAGTAAGTTTATTGACAGTTATGTTTGTAATATCTGTTATACTTATTATACTTGCTATAAATGTTACTATGTTACAGACTTTTTGCAATTGTAAAATTGTTAAGCAAACTAATAGATATGCTTGTTATACTGCTATAATTTTTATATCTGTTATACTGCTGTATAACATCTGTTATTCTGTTACAGATATCCTAGAATTGTCGAATTGTTAAGCATGCTGATAGGCAATTATGCTGCTTGTACTGTTATATTTGTTATACTGTTGTATCTGTTATTCAGTTATATATATTATTCAGTTATACAATTACATATATTAAACTGGCGCACATAATATATGTATGCTGTTTTTATTTATTTGTTATATTAAAAATACTGTTATACACCCATTATTTTAATTTTATGTTATTTTTTATTTTATTTTTTATATATGTTTATGTTTGCCTCTGGCATACGAGTGGTCAACTTATATGCTAATATACCCTTTTGGGCTATTTTAATGGGTATACAAATAATATAAGAACTTGCAAAAGAGCAGGAACAGCTCTCGAGTGTGCCGGGAAGCGTGTGATTGGCGCTGCTGCTGTTGCTTTGGCTACAACAACAACGATTACAACAACAAATCGCACACGCATTTGCTGCTCGCTTTGGACGGGTTTTGATTCTCTCTGCTTCTGCTTCAGCTCGCTCTTTTCCACAGAAAGAGTCAAAATCAGCGCTTGCAAGTCGCCAGCGTTGGAGACCACGCAAAAAATAAAAAAACAAAAAAGAATAGAACAAAAACAAAAATAGTTATAGAAACAAAATAAGTGTTGGAGAGGCAGAGAAGTGGCTTCCAAAGGCAACAACAAAACATTGAAGAAATTGCTAGACAAAAATTTGAATGAGTCCATAGAAAAGAAACGACTTGAAGCTCAAGCTAAAGTCGATTCTGTTTCTTTTTCTGTTTCTGTTTCTGTTTCTGTTTCTGTTGTTATTCTTGGCTGGCAGTCTTCTTTCTTTTTCGTTCTGTGGGTTTTCTGTTGTTCTTTTCACAGGTTTGTTTTCGTTGTTGTTGCCGCTCGTAACTCTTAAAACCCTGCCCACAGACATTGGATGTTTCTTAATGGTCTGCAGTGGCCCACAGTTTGCTGACTTAAAGCCAGATTCATAAAACTCGGCATAACCATAGAAATAAAGTGTTTATAGTATCTATATAGACTCGATCTTTATCAATCTATAGTAGTATCTATCTCACTAAACTACTTTGTTAGTTTTACTTATGTTCTACCATACTATTATTAAGTTCTGTTCCAATTCCACCTGTTCCAATGCTTTGAAGTTCTTTTTTATTTTTTATGTTTCATAAGTTAGTTACTAATTTTTTCTATAGCTGATTGTTAAGCATTCGCCCTTTTATTATTCCAGACTTCTGTGTTCCATAAGTATATGTTTCACATTCTACTGTTTCATTCAACCCTTCACTAAGCAAATTTAATTTATAGTTGTCTGCATCCTAAGCATTAAACAAATCTTTCATTCCACTGTTCCATATAACAATGTTCCAGATTCCATCGTTCCATTTTGATATAAGCCAAATCGTGTAATTTAGTATAGTGTTTGCGATATTCTGACATGTCTCTCGCCCAGCTTTTCTGCACTTCATTAATGTATTCTACAATATGCCAACATATTATATTATTTTCCTACCGTATTGGAGCATTTGAGCAGTTGAGCAGTTGAGCAGTTGAGCACTTGAAGCAGAAGGCGAGGCACGACTCGAATGCTACGAGGCCCACGCCTGTAAATGACGTCTCGAAAAGTATCCAACAGCTTGCCAATCAATTTACAACAAAATAGAAATAAAAATAAAAATGTAAAAGAGCGGTTGGTTAATTAATTGCTTGGAGCGCATAGAACAAACGGCCCATCAATTTATTCAAACTAGACGAGGCCTATGCGTAACTCTCTATCTGAATATCTATCGATGTGCGCCTCTCTATTTTGTATGCAGAGAGTGGAATGATCGCATCGACAACTTTTCAAGGTTAACAATGTCTTGGGCCTTCTCATAGGCGGCAATTTATGCCCAGCCATTTGGCCAACTCTCAATTTTTGTTGTTGTTTATTTCTGTTTTTTTTTTTATTTGTAGCCATTCAATTATGCATAAGAAAATCGTTCAGATACATTTTATACAGAACATTTCGATATTTGTTTAGCAATCGATTGTGTGTTATGCGCATAATAATAACGCAATGAAACATTTCCTTCTTATATACAAATAGGCTTATCTTCTAATTCCCATTCGTAAGACATAGACAACTTAATAAGCTTCTATTAAATTTATGATCGTGCTTGCTTTTATAGTGCTAAATGGGATTTTTTATAGTCGATTCGAATGTTTTTTTTTTAATTATATGCTTAGAAAACTTTTACAATATATATTATTTTATATGCCAAATTTCATAGCTAGCTGATATGTAAATCAAGCTAACATACAAGCGTGTTATAGCAGTCAGCTTTCAAGCTATAGTAACGAACTGTTGATACAAACTCTAATTTTTTGATGTGATGTATTTAAGTTTTCTTTTAAACCTTAAGTTTCTAGGCAGAATTGTAGACAGAGTATCTAATAAGTCGTGAAACAAACGGGACGCCCATCCTTTTCGCCGCCCTCGACTATTTGGTATTCAATTTAATGCGCTGCTAATTTGCATAAAATGTGCGTGAAGTCAGCTTCAAATTTTGTTATTTTTGCATCATCTGTTGTTGGTGCTGTTCTTGTTGTTGTTGTTGTTGTTGTTGCTGTCACAGCTATTATTGTAATTGTTGTTATTGTTTTTAGTAGGCGGCACATAAATTGAAATTTATGTTTCGCTAATAGGCAAACGTATCTATCTGCATAATGAGCCGCATTAATTGAACGGCACTCGAAGCAAAGAAAAAAATATAAAATGAAATAAAATAGAAAGAAAGAAACGAATGCACGAAGAGGCGACGCCTCTGCAGATCGTGTCCGCCAAATGGGGCACACAAGCGAAAGATAATCTTGAAGAGAGATAGAGCGAGAGAGGCAGAGCGGGAGTAAGTGTGTGTGAGTGTGTGTGTAAGTCAAGCTGGCAGCAGAGGAAATGCTCAAATGCCAAACGCCAAACGCCAACGCTGATTGGTGCACGCCAGCAACATCGAACGACAACAGCAGCAGCAGCAGCAGCAGCAGCAGCAGCAGCAGCGGCAGCAGTAGCAGTAGCAACAGCAAGAACAACATCATCATATTCTGGCAAATAAATGAAATATAATAAACAATTAAAAAGTTCTAGTGCACGACTAACAGATACCCTGCTTCGAAGGGTATATAATAATATACATGTATAGATATATAATAGAATAGATGTTTATTATATACATGCATACACACACACGTACAATTGGGAGATTGTTAAATCTATTCTAAATATTTTATGTAAAGTCTTTAACTCTAATAATAAACATCGATAAATATCGAAAAACTGATAAACTTTTTCTTCATCCGGTATACTAGAATATATATTACAAAATTTAAAATCTTTACTTTTGTAGTATTCAATTTATTTACTTTTATACAGGCAGAAACTCCCCTAAACATCCACTCAACTTGTCAGTTTGATCATAACTTAAATCGAATTTAGGGCCTGTGCCACACCCTTCAAATGCAGCCAACTCATATACCCTGCTTGCCTATTTTGTATGGCTGCAGGGTATTAAAGCACATTTCTAATAAAGTCAATGAACTTTTGTATGCGCGCGATGCGGTAATTTTTTTGCTTGCGAAAAATTTCGTTTCGAGTATTATCAAAAATACAAAAAAAAAAATAGAAAGAAACTCACAATTCAAGCTTCAACTGCTGTTGTTGTTGTTGTTTTTGGCGCTGATTTAAACGCTCGCGAGTGCAATGACTGCTACAACAATAGCAAAAACAACAACAACAGCTATAAATAATCTTTTCCCGTTGTCTCGTGTGGGAGCTAAAAAGTTGACAAGAGCAAAAAATATAAAAGTATATAACAAAAAAACTAGGCGTATGCGTAATATTTTGCTTATTATAAAAAAAATACATTATAAATTAAATAAGAATCTAAATCAAACATTAGAAAACAAAAAAAAACTGTGTCAAGCGCCTCGGAGGCTGATAAAAGTGATAGTAAAAAACAGATGTTGTTCTTGTTGTTGTTTTGGATTTGAGTTCTTTCTTTCGGCTGGTAAACAGTGCGAAAAGCAACTTTCGTTACCTTTTCCTTTTTTTTATGATGTGGAACGTGCCGCAAAGCTTAGCGAGAAAAAAAAATGTATCATAAAAAAAGATTTACAGCAAAAATTAGAAATAAACGTTCAGCTAAATAGGTGTGCGAGCGTGTGTGTGTGTGTGTGTGTGTGTGTGTTTGTCTGTGCGAAAAGTAAAATTAGAATTTTTGTGCGTATGGCGCGAATGGCTAATCATAACAAAAGGCCGCAAAAGAATAAAACATTTAGAAAAAAACACCTTCAGACAAATAAACATGAAAAAGCCAAAAATACAAAAAAAAAAAAAGACAAATAAAGCCTTCGTCAAGGTCACGGAAAAACCTACTTAAGAAAACAACACTCATAAATATACATTGATATGAAAATTAGGTGCTTGAGCAATTGAATTCACATGACAAAATCGAAGAAAACAAGCAATAAATCAGATCTTTGATCTCTGGAGGATGTGCAAATAATGGATAAGCTATATATATATATATTTTGACATACATACACATATGTATATGTGAATATAAAATGGATATATAAAATTATAGTTAACTTTAATATAACATCAATAATAATGATAATGATAATAATATGATAAATATAATGATAATGACAATAACAATGATAATAATGACAATGACAACGATAATTATAATGAAAATAATAATGATAATGATAATGACAATTGCTATGATAATGACAATGACAGTAATGAAGATTATATACAAAAAAAAAGAGAGCCTTACTCGATCAATAAAAGATAATCTTTTAAAAATATATGTGTACATACATGTACAATATCTGCATATATTTAATATATATGCTTTCATATTTTAGCACAGCTTGGTTGCAGAAACAAATTACTCGGTATAAATAGATCTGGGATTATAAGAAAACAATATTTAAAATCAAATAACAACAAAGTCAGCCTAGAAGTATGCAAATGCATGAGCAGGTCTATTAAACAACCTGATAGATCAGACACTATATACATTAATGTCTAAATGTTTAAATCAAGCCACACAAATATCAAAGGTAAACGTTTGTATGTATGCATATAATTAATAAATCTTACATACACATATATGTATTTCTATACAGACACATTCTAACTTTTAACATTTAACATTTGGCGGTTCTACAGTCTAATAAGTTTTCGTCTTCTTTGGCTATTTCTTAATCTTGTTCTTTCGCCAATTTGTTGTTTTCTTTCAAATGCAAAAAACTTGTTAAGTGGACTTTGATGAATCGCCATTTTCAGTGCGTGGTTCTCGTTCTCGTTCTCTTCTGTGCCTGTTCTTGTGGCTATTGTTGTTGTTGTTATTGCTGTTTTCTATCGTCTTGCCTATTATTCATGCTATGTCTGACAAGCCCCGCTGCCCAGCTCGGCCCATATGTGCCGCTGCCGCAGCGAATTCAAATTAGAAACAAAATAGCAAAGTGCAGAGTGCGTGTGGAGCACCAAAGAACAGGCTAGAAGACCAACAACAACATAAAAACTCAAGCGAGAAAAAAAAGAGTTGCGACGTCGTTGTTGTTGTTGTTGTTGTTGTTGCTGTCGCTGCTGCGTCGGCGTTGGCGTCGCTGGGCAAAATGCGTGTATTGCATCATCAAGTTTAGAAAAACAAATTTAACGCACAGCAACAACAACAACGAGCCGAACCATTCAACGAAGACCGACGACTGCTTCGTGCTCAACTGCTTCGTTCGTCTATTCATTCGGCTGCGCTCTGCGACCGAAACGCAACATTGCTGCTGCTGACGCTGACGCTGCTGCTGCTGTTGCTGTTGCTGCTGCTGCTGCTGCTGCTGCTGACGCCTGACACTGCTGTTTGCTATTTTGTTGTTGCCCTTTGCTGCTTTCGAAATGTATTTGTGCATGTGTTGGTGCGCGTGTGCTTGCATGTATGTGTCTTTGCGCATTTATGCTGATCATCGGAATTTTTTTCATACATTTTCTGCACCAATACAAACGCACACGCACGCAGCAACTTTTGCGCTGCCCGTTTAATTGTTGTCGCTGCTGCGCCGCTGCGTCGCTTACTGCCATTTTTTTTTTTTTTGCTTAGCTGTTGTTCTATTCCCCGTTTGAAAGTGCAATAACCTCTCAAAAAAAAGCACTCTAGTTCTTTTGGCAACGCTGACTCTAGCACTGGCAAAAAAAAATCACAGCAATTTTTATTGTATTTGCGCGTGCAACTTAATAGCGTATGCGTAACTTTTACTTTGTTGCTTAACTACATAACAAATTTGTATGTCAAAAAGTCCTCTCGTTGAACTGTAAGTATATTTAAAGATCGCCGTCTATAAGTCTACAAAGTGTTTAGGTGTGTATCTTATAACCATGTCAAGAATTTTTACTGCAGCTAAAATTAATTGTAGTTCTTTATTTGGCTTACCTGTCGTATACGTTATATTTAAACAAACTGTTTCATACATATGTGAACTTAACTGCCAAGTAAATGAGATGCAATTTTGAAAAGAGAAACGAATCTTAACTAAATAATTAATGTAGATCTAAAGCAAGGTCTATTGAACACTGTCTTTTAGTCCGTATGTGTAAACGCATCGATCTCAGAATCTAGAGAAGATACAAACTTAAAATGTTAAATGTAGTTTCTTCTTTAAAATGCGCACATCCAATTTGTTTACGATAATCGATAAACTTTTCCATTTGCTTGTCATCGATAGCATATTTTAGTTTTTCAAACGTATCTAGTAAATCTTAAGTTCTACAGTCATCGGACTGAGTATATACACATTCTTGTGAAGGAGACTTACCTTTGGTTTGGCATTCAGGATATTCTACTGAAGGAGACAGGAATTTTAGAGCAAGAGTTCATTGTTGAAGGTGGAAAGTTGCAATTCGACTGAAGTTTTCAGCTTTGTTTCATATTTATTAATAGATCTTTTAAGCATTGTTCTACTAGTATGAACTAGTTCATATGTAATGTTTGAATGATAAACTTTTCTAAACACAACATACGTTACAACACATGTATGTATGTATGCATATGGTTATGTACGTATACAGCTTCCATTGCCAATCCTTCGCTTAAGTCTGTCAAATCCCAGATGTTTGTTCTGTTCGAATCTCCTTCTTTGAAGCTGTGGTTTAGCTCATAGAGCACGCATACATCACATGATGTGTGGCTGCCAGAATTCCATCTAATGCCATGCACACACGCACACACACACACACACAGGCGTAGCTGCTGCTGCTGCTGCTGCTGTTGCTGGAACTCAATACATTTGCCCATTTTAGAACAGTTCTCAGCATTTGCACCACACAGAAAAAAAGGCAACTACAAGAACAACAACTAAAACTGCCTAAGTTGTTTACGAAAGTGCGTGTGAAGCAATCGGCGAGAATTATTCAGTCATTTGGCAACAACAACAACAAGAACAACTACAACGAAAGCTGCGGCCATTGTTGTCGCTGCTCTGCGTTCTACCTGCAACTAACCGCACAAGCACACACACACACACACATAGACACACACTTACACACACATACATATAGATAATAGCACAGCATAGAAAACTACCTGTCATTATTATTGGTGCCTTTTTTTCATTTCTTTTTTATAGTTCGCATTCGGTTTTTTGCTCTTTCGCTGCTTCTATGACATTTTTTTTTAGTTTTGCGCTCCTCACGCACTGCGCAAAATAAAAACTGCTCAATTAATTTGTTCTTTTTGTTGTTGTCTCTCTCACCCTCTCTATCACTATTTCACTTCTCTCTCTCTCTCTCTCTCTCCCTCCCTCTCCCAATTTCTGGCTCTTTCTATGTGAGAGGAATCGCCTCTATCGCATTTTTGAAAGTCAGTAACCCTCTAACCTTGAATGTTGGCTCCTATGCTGCGATGCCATGCCGCAACCGACCCGCGCAGCCCCTACACCCCCTCCCCCATCCCCCTCCTCGCCAACACTATCCCCCACCCGCTTCTCCTATGCTTCGCTTGTTTACGCATTGTTTCTGTTGCTCTTTTTCATTAGGCAACTCTGCGGGTTGTCTATAATCAGACACACACACACACACATGCATACATATACATATACATGCATATACATACATATGTATCTACATATGTATACATTATGCTAGATCTGCGCCCAACAGTCTTTAAAGTTGCAAGTGCTAATAATTAATCTCTATTAAAAGCTGACTTTTGAGCCACTGTTATACACGTATGAAGCTGTTATACTGCTGTTATACTGCTGTTATATTTTCTTTGTTACAGCAAATTCATTGCCTTGATCTTAAAGCGTTGTTTCTTTTTCTTCTTTCTAGCTTTAGTCTTAGCTTGAAGTCCTTTTGCACACATTTACAGCTATATGTGTGTCCTCTATTATCACTCCTTTGTATTACATTTGTATCTATTAATACAATATCCTTTATACTTAAATATATTTTTTATAATTTTTTTTTAAATTGTCGGCTGTCCTCCATGCTCATTTTCTTGTCATGCATGTTTGCTTTGATAAAAGGACGAATTATATTGCAAACTTTACTTTGTAGTTCTAATTAGAATTAAATGCATGTATCCTCCATGTTCACATTTATTACATATTCTTAAACAAATTTTTGGAAAAAATACTGCTTTTTATAGTTTTATCTTCTTTTTTTATCCATAGTTCAATTTATACTAAATGTTTATACCATAAGTTCTCTATCACTCAATTTTCTAGAGTATTAAACACTTCGTATACATTTTCCTTTTATATTTTGATTTTTTGTCAGTTGCAAGTGCGAATGATGAATTTTTATTTATAATTTGCGTCGTTTATATTATTTGATTTTTTTTGGTTTTATTTTGTGCGTGCGTTTTTTTAATGTTTTATTATTTTTCTCATTATGTTTTTGTTGTATTTGTGTTCTATCTGATAGTATTTCCGTCCGTTAATGACAAAAAAAAAAAAAAAAACCACCTCTGACTCGCTTTTAGCTGATTTTTCTAATTTTTCTCAGTTTTTTTTTTGCTGCTACTTTTTTATATATTCGACATTGTTTATGGTTTCTATTTCAGCGCAAAGTGCGTAAGCTGCAAGATACAACAACAACAACAGCAACGTCAACTATAACAGCAACAACAGCAACAACTACAACAACAAAGCAAATGGCGCTGCGTGTCTCGAATGACAGGTGTCAAACGCTGCGGTGAGTTGTGCTTTGATTAATGTTGTGCTCCCTGCTAATTTTGCATTTAAAGCAAAGACACACACACACACACACACCCACTAGCAGACAAATACACACACACTCACACTCACACTCAAATTAGTTGACACTTTTTATGGGTGGTCTAGAGATCTTTCTAACAAAAAAACGATTGCGAAACTTATTATTTTTGATTTAGATCAAGAATTTATATATAGGTATATATATATCTATATATCTATTATTTATATTTATAAAATCCCTTATGTAAAATTATCTCCTATAGACATCTGACCTTAGTTTATGGATTGTTAACTTTTTAGACATGCCTAATCGAATATCTTCTAGCTATTAATTAGCTATTAATACTTCTAATTACGCTAAAATAAAAATATCAATTAAAATAAAATATTTCGATTTTAAGATTAGATAATTGCTTTTAAATGTTATCTATTCATACCCATTCTGAGTTTGATAACTTAGTTTATCAATCACAACTTTCTAATATTGTAAAAAAGACAACATAAGGACTTTGGATCCAAAAATCTAGGTTCTACCGAGACTTGAACTCGGATCGCTGGATTCAAAGTCCAGCATGCTAACCATTACACCATAGAACCAGCTGTTGGATTCCAGATACTTATATATAAAGGAGATTTATGTATATATATCTAAAAGTCAACTTGAATCATGTATAACTCCCCCTTCTTCAGTTTTTAGAGAATTCCACTAACGGTCTAAAACCAAGTTGCTTCACTCTAATCTCTAAGCCAACTATTCGCAACGCCAGGTGGCGCCACTGAGCCCGCTGCACACGGCATTTCGTCATAACTGTCAACTTAATATCAAAAGCGAATAACTCAGCGAGTCGCTCGACAGGCTAATTAGAGAGCAGTAATTAGATTGTATAGAAATGAAAGCAGAGCTGAAAACTGGTAGGGAAATCCCCTCCCCCTTCCCCTTCCAAAAAGGGAATAAAACTAAACTTGAAATTAAATGAATCAGAATATAGTCAAAAGAGTGAAAGGATGGAAAATATGGAAAAGAGTCGCGTGTGTGTCGCACCTTTTGCAAAGCCTCAAGTGTGAATATGTAATTAAATTTTATGAAATAATCTCCTTAATATGTATACACATATTACCTGATGTACAGATATATAAATGTTCATACAAACATATCTATTTTATAGGCACACCCACTTTCGACTGCGTGCCATGCGGCGTATGCGCGATATTTTAAATACTCTTCTTTTGATTTATGTATCTAACAAGTTGTTGGTATGAGTGTTAATTAAATAAGTTAAAGACTAAACTTTAGTATATCTGACATATAAGTGGAATAATTAATATATATTATATTTTTTCTTCTCTTCTTCTCCACAAAGAAAGTTACATCTCTATCTCTAGATTATCTATCTAATAACTGAATTATTTATTTGGCATCTTTTCTTTTTACTCTTTTATTAATTTTATAATGTTTTCTCTTTTCCTCTCAATTATTACCATTTCATCTCTTTTTTTTCTTCTCGAAATAATTCTCATTTCCTTTTTCTTTAAATAAGATTGATATTTTTCATAATTTCTTCCTTCTTTTCTTTTCTTCTTGCTTCGTTTTTCTCCCTTCGCTATTCCTTTATTCTTCTTGATTGATATGTTTATTATTTCACTTATAATTTTTGTTTCTTTTTCTTTACTTCTTTTAATTTCTTCGGCTCCTCAACAAAATATCTCAATCAAGAATTTTGTATCTCTAAGTAATACTTCAATTATTATTTATATATATTATTCAGCTTCCACTTTTGATTTAAAAAATAAATAAAAATAAAGGAAATAAAAAACTTGCCTTCCTTGTCGCATGCACAAAAATCGAACTTAAACCCAAATAGATATTAAAGTCGACTTCATTTGGAATTCACGTGCATATTTATAGATCGCATTAAAACGGTTTTTCATGTTCATGTTCGAATGCAGCCAATGGCCAAGAGACAGGTAGGTTGGCCAGATAACCAGTTAACCAGTCCAGAGGTCAAGTTGACCACAAAATCAAATCGAATTTCGACCTTGGCTAACAGCCGAGTTACAATTTACAGCTCAATTTGAATATTTGAACAGCGCAGCGAGGGGTGTGACAAACGATGTGTATACAATTAAATATACCCTACATTAGCGTGGTATAGCAACTATGTTAGGGTATATAAATGAGCATAAATGTGGAATCGGAATATTAATAGTGAAGTTCTTAAGACAACTTTATTCTCCTAGCTTAGTAATGGAGGTTTTCTTTATAATACTTGGTATAGGGGCTATTTATTATTAGTTGCTATATACAATCTATTCACAATTTATGACAAAACTGTATTTCATTTATTAATATAGAAACTTGAATGGATCAGTATTTAATTGATGAAATACTCTTGAAGTATTGTTTCTTTAGTCTAATGTTATTTGTAGACTACTAGCCTATATGAACTGAGCTTTCAGTGCCGGTACCTTTATGAAACGTGGTACAGGGACTGCTTGTTGTTGTAGAAAATGCATATATCAAGTTCCTGAAGATCGGCTTACTATATATGTATGTAGTTTCTATAGTTTCTTTGTCAAATGTGTTTTTTTAAGATATTGAAAACTAGCTGATTCTAAAAGTTAATAAAACTATAATTTATAGTCTGATAAATTAATTTATTGTACAAAGATCTGATACTATAACATATTGTAAATGTATATATATATATATATATATTATACTACATCAGATCAGTGCAAGTGTATTTCAAGTTCCTTATAACTCCATTCTTTATCCTTAATTTAAAGGATTTTTAGCTGCACGCAACTGAGACAAAATAGTCGCCAGTTGTCGCGAGTCTCATGTAAAAGACCCAACTATATATATTATATATATTATATTATATATGTGTATATATTATCGAAGACCTTGGTACAGTTCAATGCTTCCGCTAGGCCTGCAACACTGATGTTTATATGTATGTACATACATATATAAATAAATTAAAGTTCGTATAATCTAAGTTTATATGACGTGCTTCTAATCACATATACATACATACATCTATTTTTTTTCATTTGTCGTGCGGAAATGAACGCACCAAAAGCAACAAAAGCTCTCAAAATGTAAACTTTATGATTGAAGGGCCTCCAACAACAACAACAGCAACAACAACAACAGCATTTAATTGATAGCGCAGTTCGAAAATGTGTTTAGCTTTGCTTTAGGTTTTGCTTTTCTAGAAGGGCAAACGCAGCGTTCGCCTTGGCTGTATGCGTGTGTGTGCGATGTGTGTGTGTGTGTGTGTGTGTGTGTGTGTGTGTGAGTGCGCTCGTGTATTTGGGGTGGCCCTTAACGAACTACTCGGGCGATACTTTATAAAAGTATCCAAGGTCAGCAACTAAAACGACGATCGACACAAAAAAAAAACAGAATAAAAAACAACAACAAATTAACAACAATTTAAATTGTTTGCTAGCAGCAAATGTAACGCCGATAAAGTTTATAACTTTTTTGTTTCTTAAGATTAAGAATTGCATATAAATATTGCTCATACACAATTTTATCCAATTTTCAAGGGCTAACATTTTAATACAAATTTTTGTATTAATTTATGCATTGTTATTGAATTATTAATTAAAAACTATTCAAATAATTTGTATTTTATACATTAATATGCATACGTATTACACTAAAAACAAATATTTGTTTGTATAATTTTGTATATTAAATAATTCAAAATAAAGTTTTTAATTTTATAAATTTTTATTGTTTCAACTTATGTATATTAGTATATTATGTTAATAAATTGTTTTTTTTTCGAAAAAGAGATCAAATTTTACAATTTTACCAATCAGAATTGAATGCTATATTATTAATTGTATTTTAATCGAAAATTGCATTATTTTTAATAGGGACTTATTTACATAAGTCTTAGACGACTATAAAAAATTAAAATATTATTAATAGGAGGCTTATCACTTATCGATTTGGGGAATCACATTTCAAAAGCCAATCCCCAGGTCAAAAACCCAAAAAATAAACAAATACCTAAAAGAAACAGCCAAAAAGCTACGCATCTAAAATAAGAGTTAAATCTTTTCTTAGGTAGAAGTCGAAAATGATTGAGTTGAGTGTGCTTGACTAAGACATACCCTGGACAACAGGCTAAGCTAACATGCAAGTAAGTCATGTTGCTTTTCTATATTCTCATACATATTAATGTACATACATATGTATGTATGTATGTATGTTCCTATGTATTTAATTTTTCATTATATATTTTTAATAACTTAAGTTAATTTATTTGTCAAATTCTTGTTATTCAAATTTGGCTGAAATTTAACTTTTATTTAACCTTGAGAGCTTTTGTAATGTGAACAATTGCGGCAATTGTTATAAACATTTTAATTAGGCAGGCAGCAAAAATATATAAATACATACATATGTATGTATGTATGTATGTATGTATGTATATCTATGTTTCTGACTACGCATACAATTTGCACTGCAAACACAAATCAGTTGCGTAAATAATGCGTATCGCTAAACTACAACAAAAAATATATACAAAAAAAACTACAAATTTTCAAAAAAAAACATGAAGAAGAAGACAACTGCTTGTTAGGCATTTGAAAATTACAGCGGGCGACAGCCGCAGCGAGCATTAAAAGCCATTTTTTGATTAGCAGCTGCGAAAAAAAAAAAACAGCAGCAACAACAATAACAATAACACTAACACAAATAAGCTGCAACAACAACAAATGTTGACAAACGCACTAACGAAAAATTCGAAAGAAAAACACACGAAGAAGAAGAAGCAGTAGCAGCAGCAGCAGCAGCAGCAGCAGCAGAAAAAAAGCTACAACTGAAACAGAAATTCGTTGTCGATGCGATGCGTAAAGCCCTGAACATAACCTTGAATAGAGCCGCGTTCAGTTTTTTTTTTCAATATTTTTTTTTCTTTTTTATTTAAAGATTCGTTAATTTTGTTGTTGTTGTGTTTTTTCCTATAATAAATGCGTTAGAGCGAGGCGCAGAGGCAAGCGAAACAAAATGCGTTACGCATATGCGCAGAGTCAAACAGACTAAAAGACAGAAAGAGAGAGAGAGAGAGAGACCAGGCCAGAGGACTGTGTGTGTGAGGGAGAAGTGTATATGTGTGCCGTGCCTAGTCGCAAGCGCATGACACTTGAATTATGCGTTAGGCTTTTGTTCAGGCTGCGTGGGCTGTTCGCATGCGCTTCGTATGCGTTGAGAATTGCGTAGAGAGGCGCAACAAGTGGCTCGCCAGTCGTTTAGCATAACAATGGCAAAAGTGCTGGCACATCAATCATGCTCGGTGGGTGTTTGCTTTGTGGCTTATTTAAAAGTGTTTTCTATGTATGCGAAGAAGGTGTGAAGGGTGTATGAAGAGAAACATATACGAACATGTATATATGTATACATATTGCAAATTTTATAATACAAACTATATCCAGTAATTAAAATATTAATTAAAATATTTTAAAAATATGTTTTGATCCTTAATTAAAACTTATGGAAAAAAACGATTTCTTCCTTTATAAAAAATTTGTATTCTTATTAAATCGTTCAATCTGTCATAATCTTAACATTTATAGAGCCCTTCAGCAAACTTGTAGAAAATATAACTAACAAAAATGTTTACCTAATACACAGTTTAGAACCTAAACATTATTTTATTTTAATAATTTATTTATTATTAGTACGCTTTTAATTAAATTTTATTTTCAATTAGTTGTTCGATCTGTCAGAGATTTGAAATTTGTAGGGCACTTGAGCAAACGAAAAGCTCTTCAAATTTTTTATGCTCAAGAGCAAAAGCAGACAACGAAAATGAAGCACAAAAGGCAGCAGCGAATGACGAAGACGGCAAACAACGAAAACGAAAACTTTGCAAACGCATAAAATTCTGCGTGCCGCATGTTTCTTCTTCTTCTTCTTCTTCTTCTTGCTTTTGTTGCTGTATTTGTTTGTTTGAGCTGAGCTCAAATAAAAAAAACAGGGCCTAGAGAGTCAAACAATTTTTCTAAGCATTTTCGTATCCAAAAATAAAACAAAACCAGAAATGTTTTCGTGTTGCCAACTGCCAGCCAAATAACTATTTTGTGTGTATGTGTGTGTGTGTGCGTGTCTCACACGCATTTTGTGCGTAAGGTCGCAGCCTCAGCGGCGCATTTACTAAGCGTACAATAACCGGTAATTATGCCCAGCGAATGACGCTGCAAACTTGGCCTGAGAAAACATTTTTTACTTTGTATTTGATTTTTTTGACAAAATAAGATATCATAAATCTTTTGCAACTTCCGCATTTCAATTGGCGGCTGGCAATCAAACAGTTTTGTAGCAGCCATTTGCAATTTCAAATTTAACGCTTATTCAAAGTGCAAGCTTCAAACTTAACGATGCGCGCGTTACTTTTGCTTTCGTTCAATTTGGAACGAACAATGTGTCTTAGCTTAATTAAGCAAAACAATTGCACTCTTTTACTTGCAGCACTGCTGTGCTCTTTGCTTCATTTTGATCAAGTGTAACAAAAACAACTCCCACACTCTTTATTTGAGGTTAACGAAGGAGTTAAACATCAAATTCCCCCCATTTCTAATTGCATACGTTTGCTCTTTGGTACTTTTAAAGAAACTTGACGAACAATTCATTTTGTAAAATTTCCCCTTAATTTGCTATCTTTTGCAATTGCACAGTTATCTACTGACCTTTGCCTGACTTGATAAATGAATTGATAACTTTGCCACTACATACACTACATTATATACATACGTGTAAATTAAACTGTTACTGTACAGTTGCACTTTTTATTTTAAAAAATAACGTTACTTTTTGACTTAAAACTTAACGTGCAATATAATTTCCCTTTAACACAGCACCAAAGGCAATTGCTCTCTTATTGGAATACAGTACGTTTGTTCTTGCAATACAAATTGCTAATATTTCCCCTCAAAAGACAATTGCACTCTTTATTTGAGTAAATTTCGGTGCGCGCGTCACTTTTGCCTATGCTTAACGAAAGAAGAGAGTCTGAGGCTAAGTGCACTCTTTTCTATACTGTATGCTCTCTTTGAATCAGTTGAGCTTTTGATTGGTTGAAAACTCGTGAGTTTAACTTCTTATTAGTTGGTTAATTAAATATGCATAAAACGTTTCAATTTGTGAATAAATTGTGTTTTTTTTCTAATGTATGTTATCTATTTTGTTAGCACACTTTTGTCACCCAACGCATTTTGAACATATTTTCGTTTCGCTTTGCGCTCGCAGCTCACGTGCGAAATGTAATTTTTTTATTATTACTTTGTTGTTTCTGTTGCCTTTGTCGTTTTACACCTTGTCAGCTCGTTTATCAGACTTGCTGCTTACCTGCGGCCTGCTGATAGCCACATATTGCGTTAATTACGTAGAAGTGTGCGCTGACTTTTGATAATAATTATCACGTTTGTAGACTTTTTCTTGACATCCACTGAAACAAGTAAAAGGATCAGGTTGGGTGTTCTCGGCCAAACAATACTCTGTCAGACGCTTGATAAAAGTGATAATAAAGATCTGTATGAGATGTTGACTCATATTCGAAAATTCGAAAATTCGAAAATATCAAATTCGATGTCGATCTGCATCCAACTTACAAAAATAAAATTCAGATAAGCCTATTCGAAGTTCGAAATTCGAAGTTCACTCGTTCGAAGTTCGATAATGGCTCAATTCGAAGTCGATTCTCGGCAAATGATGCCTGCCCCTCCCCCTTCCCCTTTTAAAGCAATTAAAAAGTGAAACAAAGCCGCTTAAAAAACGAGCAAACAAACAACTTCGAAGACGATTTGAAGGGAAGGAGGAGGAGGAGGAGGCAAAAGGAAGAATCGAGACTTCGAAAAAACAAGTTGGCAATAAATGTCAAAATACAAAAAAGGACACGGGGACACGGCCAAAGCCATTCGACAGCCAATAAAACGAGGCTGTCAAATGCGAAAAGTAAAGAAGAAGCAGCAAAAACTTCTAATGACAGCTCAAAAAGCAACAACAACAACAACAACAACAAAAGAAAGAGAAGAAGAAGGAGGAGAAGCGGACAGGACAAACAGCTGGACAGGGCCTGCAATAAAAGGACATAAACATGTGGCAACAGTCAAAAGCAAAAAGCAAAAACAACAGCAACGGAAAAACAAAAGCTAACGGTACAAACATTTGTGGGCAGAGTTCAAGCAACAACAACATAAATCGGAAAGTCCCGTTCGTCCTTTCCCATTGGCTGGCAATAAGTTAAGTACTTGCCCCGACTTTTCAACTGTAGTTTTCTTCTTCTTCTTCCCCGTCCCTTTCTCTTCTCATGCTCTTCTCTGCTGTTCTTTTGATTCCCACCGCCCACGCAAACAAATTGCTGCGTTAATAATGCCAATAACAACCAACAACAACAACAACAACAACAGCAACAACAAATATGAGACAATAATAACAATAACAACAACAACAACATCAACAACAAACATCTTCCACAGTCAATAAAAATATGTAAGAAATATTTTTGATTTTTATGCTCAGGCACAAAACTTTGTTTATTTTTTTTGGAATGGGTTTATTTGCTTTATAGACTCCATTTTCCTATCGATGGGATTGTCCTTCGATTGACCAGGCTAAAGAAAATTGATTTGGAGCTTCAAATAAAGTATGAAAGGGATTACGAGTGAAGGAGATTGAGGTTACAAATTGAAGAAGTTGTAAGAAGTTTTTATTAGAATTATAGAATAGAAATTGATGGATAGATAATCGATAAATGAGCTAATAGATAGATGGCTTAAAGTGTAGATGGGAGTGATAGTTAAAAAGATTTGTTAAAAGATTTAAAAATAGATAGTGTCAAGGAATATAACTTATATAGTTAGATGAATGTAGATTTAGGCAGAAAGATAGATAATAGATGAATGCTATCTAGATGGATTGGGATAGGTATATGTATAGGTTGTTAGATATATATGAATATGTAAATAAATGGATATACAATAAAAGCTTAAAAGTTAGATAGAAGAATAGATAAATAGAATAGTTAGTTGTATATAGATATATGATAGAGAAATAAGATATATAATAAGAAAAAGGAATTAAAACTATTTATCTATTTAAACGTATATAAGTATATATATATACATTTGCATATCTAACTGTATATATATACTAAGTATATATATACATTTGCATATCTAACTGTTTGCATACACACACTTATTTAACAACCAACCTCTACACTAATTTTCCCTCTAACTTTTCCCCACTTTCCCTCAAAGTTTCCCTCAACTCGCACCAACGAAACATCCTTTAGGCAAATACGAAAAACTTGCCTTTGCCACACCCCCCGCCCTCGCAAATGTCGCGTATCAATCGACTGGCATCGTTTTGTAGGCCATTCATGCAGTTTTTCCAGACATTTTCTTATCAATTTAATGCCCAAACTGGCGTCAATAAAGAAAAGCCCAAAGCAAGAAAAAAATATTTTACAAATGTCACAAACAGCAGCAAAAGGGCAAAAGCTGACACACTGCACTAAATATACAGTTAGATAAATGTATATATGTATATATACATTTGTATCTCGCACATAAGTGAAACATTAAGTGGCAAATGAACTGGCTCCAGTTCCGGCTCCAGACTGCAATAACGGTGTCTGGCCGAGCGCCAAAACAAGGCCAAAAGATTAAAAACAAAACTAGATGACTGTGCCACACTTATAGATACATATACATACACATACATATACATATATATGTACACATGTATGTATAAAAATACATTGAAATAGGCTCGCAGATTGTTTTGCTTGAGAGTTGGTTAAAGTTGCCCTAACTTTGGGTACTTCGAATATGCAACGGCTTATGCTACTCAAATAGTTTAACTAACGGTACTCAAGGAACTGTGTTCTACCTGAAGTTGGATAAGGGTTACAATCGATATGGATTTACAAAGGATATAGAGACTAAACATCTTGTGGGTTATTATTAAAAATTCAATTGTAAAATCTTAAGAATTTATTAAAATTTACCTAGTTACAAAATTGTTAATAAACAATACGTTAATTTACTTTTATACGATATAAGAAATTTACAATAGATATAGGTGAACTGATTTTAAGATCATTTTGGCTTGACGAACCATATCGTATATATATAATCGATTTACTCTATAGTAGGTTCGGCTAGAAGCAAGGAAATTGGCATTTTTTCTATCAAGAAAATATTTCTAATAAGCAAGTGAAAGACAGAGAGAAACAGAGACGAAGTGAGTGAAAGAGAGCGTGGCATGTGAGAGAATTGAAAGAGAAACATATAGGAAATAAGGCTATTTATCTCTGTTCGCTGCCTCTTATTCTATTTATCTCCTTTCCACTCCTTTACTCTCTCTTTTAGCTTTAGCATTTTTTGTCTCTCTCTTTCACTCTCTCAATCTCACTTTCTCTATCTCTATCTCACTCTATCTATATTTTTCTTTCTCTCTTTCTCTCTCTCTTTCTCTCTCTCTTTCTCTCTCTCTTTATCTCGTTCTTTCTCTCTCTGTATCTCTCTTCCACATTCTCCTTTCTCTCTCTCCCTTGCAAAAGTGAGAGCATTCGGCATTCGTTCATTCACATTCGGCATTTCCCTGCTTTTCTTTTCGTTCACAATTTTTACGATGCCTTTCGCAGGCGCCACAAATCCTGCTTCCTCTTCCATAGTTCATAGTTCACAGGCTCATCTGCTATTGCTTCTTCTTCTTCTGCTTCTATTTCTTTTTCTTCAACTGCTGTGGCAGCAAATTTCAGCCTTCGCTTTCACTTTCACTTGCAACATTAACAACCAATTGTTGTTGTTGCTGTTTTTCTTCTTTTTTCCATGCGAATCGCCGTTTTTGTTTTTCGCAATTTTTCGCAGAACTAATTTGAATGATTTTTAGTGCCTCGCTTGAATGAACTCCTTTTCCCTGCTTCTCTCTGCTTTTCCTTAATTTTCATCTTCTTATTTTTTTTGTCATATAAATTTCTAGTTTTTATTATCATATTTTTTTCGCTTGTAGTTCTTGTTTTGGGCCATAATCATAAATTGCTATCAGCCACAAATATTATGCATAAGATTTTCCATTTCTGAATTGAAAATGAAAAATTTTGACATGCATTAAAAATTGTGCCATAAAAATTGTTGAAAAATATTTTTTTTAATGTTTAACTATATTTTCTAATGGAGGGAGATTTAATAAATATATACATATTCTTATTTAATATTTATATATATTTTTTTTTACTTGTTTTTAATATTTGTTTGGAATTTATTTATATTTTTTTATAGCTAACTTTTGATTGTGTTTGATATACAAGTTGCAAAGTTGTAACCAAGAAGCAAGAAGAATATTTTATCGTTTTTTCCATTAAGATACGACATATTTATAAATAAAGAAATCCATAGTTATGTATAAAAATATATAACGGAAATTTAGCCTTTACTACAATTTAAGTTAATTTTAAATATCGATCCTATAAATAAATAATCTAGAATTTATATTAAGTATATGCTATTAATAATGCAATCCAGTCGTAATGTTCGAAAAGTCGTATGCTTTATATTTAATAGAGAACTCTTAAATAGAAACTTAATTAATTACAATTTTATTAATTTATATTTATATTTATTTATATCGAAATTTTCTGTAAATCCCTTTAGCGCTTCTTTCTGCTTTTTATTACTAATAATTCAGGTTATTCATCAAGAAAATTATTAGCAACAATTTAAACAAAAAAATTACATTATAGGCTACTCCTAGCCCTTCTATGTGCTTCTCATTCACATTCATTATGACATAAAAAACGTATTACCCGCACAATTATTTTTGCCTTTCCTCAACTTCAAGAACTATCAATGTGGAATATGTTATTAAAACACTTCACCCTACCCACCCCTCTCCTCCCCTTCCACCCACTTCATTACCCACTCGTCATTAAATGTATTACAGAATATTACAAATACTAATGAACATATATCATATTGCAGAATTTGCATATTTTTGGGACAGGTCCTGAAAACAGGGACAAAAAATTGGATCGTGAATCATTTCAGCCACGCAACAAAAAACAAAAACAATTCAGGTCAAAGGATAGCCAAAACAAAAACCTGTATATAACGGTAAATAAAAAACGGGAATTACAAATGAAAACGCAATTTTGCAATAAAAAAATTGAATGCGACAAATAATGAAATTTTCCTTAACCAAGCCTCAAAACTAGAAACAGAAAAGAAGAAAAAACCAAAAATAATTAGAAAAAAAATTACGAAAGAACTTAATTGTATTATATTTTGACATATTTGCGGCACAGAAGGTGGTCGAAACATTAAATGAAGCGCAAAGAATGAAAATTTCCATTAAAATGCAATAAACAAAGGAAAAAAGTAACGCAAAGGAAATTTATGAGAAAATAATAAAAATTAACATTAGGCAGAAGGAGGAAAATTTGTTTCGTGGGCTGGGCTCACGGGTCGTATGTGTGATACATGAGCACTGAATGGTCATTAGCACACACACACATATGAGTATTATATGCATGTGAGTGTGGGTTTGTGGGTTAGCTTGACCCCTTGGTCACACATTGCGTATACATAATAATATTTTTTTACGTATTCGCCGCTTAGGCGCAGCTTTTGTGCATGCCGTAAAGTGTATAAAAAATGTACCTCAATTTCTCCTTCTTCTTCGTCTTGTTTTTTCCTGATATATGTTTTTGTAATTCTTATGATTATTTTATGACGCGAGTGCGTCAGGCGCGTGGGGTAGATCAGCTAGAGGAAGAAGTTAATGGAAGGTGAGGGCGAAATTAAATAGACTAGGGAATAAGGAGGGAGGGAGGGAGGGAGAGAGAGCTATAGTAATGGTGAGTGAGGTATAGAGGCTGGAGACTTGGGAAAAAGAGAGAGAGAGAGAGAGAGAGAAAGAGAGAAAGAGAAAGAGAGAGAGACAGTGATGGAGCAAAATAAAGTAATGGAATGTCGGAGAAAGGAGAAGAGACCGAGAGAGGGAGAAAGAGAGAGAGAGAGAGAGAGAGAGACAAATTGAGAAACATATACAAATAGTAAGCAATATAGAATTATACAGCAGAGAATCAGGAAGAAGAAGTGAGACATATCTAAGAAAAGAGATAAACATACATATAAAAGAATTTGTCATAACATAGGAATCAAGGCTCCAGTAACTCAGGATTAGGTATCTACGCTTCGATTAACTGTTCATCTAGCAGCGTGTGATCTTTTATCTAACTAAACAGCATCAATTAGTATCTTATTGTCAATCCATGCAAATTGAATTCCAACAATTTATATCCAAGAGCAAAAGCTGAATAAAAACGAGACTTCAAATAGAGCCAAAAATTCCCTTACTCTATTATATTATTAAATTAAAATAAATATTATTGGATTATATCTGGAGCTCTTATGAAGAATATGAAAAATGCAATTTGCAAAATAGAAACTAGAAATCAAATTAAATTAGGAATAAAAAGAGAATACTCTAAATTTTATAGTTTTGAACTTAAGTTGCAATCCTTTTAGCCAAATTGTTAGAGTATCATTTAGTCGTCTATTTGCCTTCCAGCTGCTTTGATTTATTAACGTTTCGGTTTCTACTCGCTTTTCCTCCTATTTTTATGCCTTTACGAAGCAGCTGCTGAAAATGTAAATTACAATAATTATGTGTGGCATACCTTTCTTTTCCCCCTCCCTTTCTTCTGCCTTTTTAGCGTTCTAACGGTTGCGTGCAGGCACGTTGAAAGGTCCTGAGTGCAGCACACACCCATTTTGATTCACCTTGATTTGCCTTGATTCGCATTTTGATTAATTACATAACCAAAAAAGAAAAAAATGCTCGAAACTGTTTTAAGGCGCATTTTCTGCCTCTAACAACTTTTAATATCAATCTTTCAGCCTCTAAAAGATAGCAAAACAAAGAACAAAAGACATTTCCGGCTGTTACAAGTTAAAGAACAGGCCACAGATGGAAGACTAAGAGGATGAACGAGGGGGTGGAAAGGGGTATAGGGGTGGAGGGGGAGCAAATGACCTACCATACAAGATTTTACATTCAGCTAAATTCGATGGAAGATGGAAGAAGTTGGCGCAGTTGGGCAAGAACTGAATAAAGTGGAAGAAGCAGAACTCAATGAACAGAGCACCGCACAAGGCAGCGAGTAGTCGACCAGCAGGATACCCTATAGTCATTTTATAGCGCCCATTTATTTATACAAGCAAATAAAACATAAATGGAGGTAACTAAAAAAAACGAAGTTCGTTCTATCGATGTTTAACTGTAGCATTTAAACAGATCTTTAATAAGATCTAATGTGCAGCCTATACAACTTACCAACCATCATAAATACTAAAATAAATACCGCTTATATATTACGGCCTTTTTTGTACATAATAACGCCAACGTCCATCATTGCTACTCGCAGGTGGCCTAATTATACAGGGTATAAATTGTAGAAGCAGCAACAGCATTCGCCAGAGATCATTAATTAAAATGTTGCTGGACCAGTTCTTGAGCGCAGGCCAGCGGCAGCGACGCCGGCAGCGAGCAGCAAAAGTTACAGCAAAGCGCAAAAGCTGCGGCCACAACTACAACAACAACAACAATGGCAGCAGCAGCAGCAGCATTAATAAAAGATCGCACGCTTTTTTAATCAGCACTAGAACACACACACGCACACACACAAACATACATGCACGCACATGCATGTATACACGCACACACACCCCTTGCCTTGGTGTGCGTTTGGCCTCTAGCATACAAAGTGCGTCTGCTGCTGTCCGACCCCCTCCCTTCTCTTTGTCAACCTCTCTCTTTCGCCCTGCACGCATTCCATGCTTCGCTTTTGCTCTGCGCTTTTTTGTATTCGTTCGCCTGCGATGAGGTAATCGCCACACATGCGTGTGTCTAGGCCTATGCGTGAGTCTCTATGTGTGTGTTTATGTGTGTGTGTGTGTGTTTGTCTGTGCGTTTGGGGCTGTGCTGCGTGAGCGCGCAAAGCTTTGTCGCTCGCATTGCACGCGCTGCCCCGCTGCCCCGCTGCCCCGCTGCCCCGCTGCCCCGCAGCCACTCGACTGAGGTTCTACTGTAGTTCGTTCGCCGCTCTGTCGGTCTACTTAGTCGCCGTCGGCGTCGTCGCACAGATTATGGCCCTTTGACATCCCATAAATTTCGTGTCCACGCAGCTCCACATTGTTGGAAGATTAACGCAAAGCAAGCTACGAAATAAAAGCTCAGCATGGCAACAACGACTATCAATTACCCTAACAACTAGCTAAAACATGTGTAGAGCATATACATATATAAGACACATATACATATATAGATATACATTCATATATGTGCATATATACATCTTCTCTACTCAATAACTTCACATACATATATATGTATATCCACCCTCTTTATCAGCTCTCCTAATCAATTCACTTCCTTGCGTTACAAACTGTCTGTCATTGTCAACATGCCCTTCCGCTGCGCACACAACAATAACAATATGTAACTACATGTGTTGAAACTCGTTTGGCATTAGAGCTTTTCAGAAGTATGTCTATATATATATATATGTATATATATATATTTATGTACATATATATAATTATACACTTACATGTATGTATGTACGTGCATGTGTATGTAAGCTATAAATCTGAACAATGCGCATTGGGTTTTTTTTGCATTCACAAAATTCTCTGTAAAAACATAGTTGAGTATGTTGTCATTGTTGTTGTTGCTTTGCTGATAGTGCGACATGGACGCGCCTCACTAAACACATATTTTTACTTACTTTTTGTTGTCATTTTCATTGTTAGATGATCAGTTGCTATAAATGAACTATAAATAAAACTAGTTTAGACATAAAAAAAACATATAAAATACATGAAGACGAATTAAGCCATAAATCCCTATTTTAATGCGCATTTATTTTTAAAGTTGTATTTTATTTTCATAATTTTACTATATTTATTTTTTATATATGTTTATTGATACTTTTCCAATAAAAATAGCTTAAATTTATTTTATTTTCCTTGCTAACTAATTAAGTTTCAATTGATAATCCTGTTTCTTAATTCCCCATAAATATCCGCAATTGTTGTTTGGCCATGTTTCAGTTATCGCGCTCAATGCACGCACTAATGCAACAGCTTTCGATCGGCAACTTGTCGCCATTTTCGCGCATCCAATGGGGACTAGTTTGCAAAACGTTCTATAACGCTGTCTCGTTCGCACACACATGAGTGAACGATAGCTTCGCTGCAGTTCGATAAAATAAACTATTTAAAGTTAAAGTAAGTTAATTTTAATCCAACGTGCAACTTATACATATTTGATTTCTACTTTATAAAAATGTTTTACTTTGAATTCAAGGAAATTGAGGTACCACAAATAATCGCATTTCCTGATTGGTTTCCACTCAAGCTTAATGCACATACAAATGCAACAGCTGACGATCCCCAAAGCAATCGCCATTTTCGCGCATCCAATGGGAAACCAGTTTGCAAGAGTTCTATAATGCGGTCTCACTCATACGCCATACTTGCTGCAGTTTGGCGAAAGCTTGGCAAAAATTGCAATTTGTATGCTAGGCATCTTGCTCGCACTTAACTGATCAGTGCAGCAGTTTGGCGAAAGCTTGGCAAGAATTGCAATTTGTATGCTCGGCATCCTGCTCGCACTTCAGCGATCAGTTTGTTGTTATTCCTGTTGCGGCGTTTGCTCAAAGAAAACTAATTAGCCACAAATTGCCAGACATGATAGAAAATCGTTTTTGTTGTATTGGTTTTTTCTCCCTCTATTGCTTGTGTTGTTGTTGCTTTTTGCACATCATGTAATGGCGAAAATGATTGATTAACTCAAGCCAAGCGCTCTGTTGGCCCAACTATTGCTTTGACCTGGTCAAAGTTGCTTTGCCCAGATTCGAAAGATGCGCAAAATCGTTGTTTAGTTCTAATTGTTGTTGTTGTTGTTGCTGTTGCTGTTGCTGTTGCTGTTGCTGTTGCTCATTGCGGCAACTTAAACAAAGTCATTAATTTGCAATTAGTTTTGAGGCAGCGGCACGCGTGGGAATTGAAGTTGGAATTGAATTTGGAATTGGCTGCGATTTGCTTTTGTGAAACTTTTCAACAGAGCTCATTGAGCAAAATAAAATGGAAATAAAAGCAATAAAAAAAAGGTTCGCAGGCAAGCAGCAAATGTTTATAATTACAAGCAGCGCAGCCTCCCAAAACTCAGCCCAAACCCCCCTTTGCAACACTTTCTCTTAATATTCACAATTGGCTTTTTTGTTCTGCTTCTTCTGCTTCGTTGTTGTTGTTGTTCATCTTCTTCTTCTTCTTTTTGACTCCTTTCGCTCGCTTCTTCCACTCAATTGAATTCTTCCGCTTGCTGCAAAATTTCGCTTCACATTTACAGTTTATGCATAATAAATATATAAAAGATGTTTGGAAAATAGAAGTTGTCTTAACTTCGAAATACCCTGTAAGAAGTTGTACTGAAAAAGTTGCTTGGTTATTTTTTGTATTTCTCTGTGGCACTCAAATATATATAATGAAGTTTTTCATATTATAAAAAAGCACATAAAACAGCTCTTCATTCATTTGTAAATTGCAGGGTATACGAAAATTATTGCACATTTCATTTAAAGTAGTCTTAAAGCAACATTTTGACTGTTTCGACTTTTTTTGAGGGTTGCTTCAAACATCGATTTAAATTTCCGTTATGTTGTTTTGATTTTTTTTTTGTTTTTGCATAAAATATATATAAATAAAACATAAGAAAACTGCAGATGAAAATGTCGCCAAATATTTGTGGGCAATTTTTGTTTTTTTTTTTTTGTGGTTAGTTTTCTGCTGGTTTGTGCTTAATTTAATTTATGCTTAACCTTTTTGAAGGTCTTCTAATGGAATAAAGTACTTAATGTTATGATGTGATTATGCTTCTTACACTGCACAAGCATAACGGGACTGTGGGGATGGGTGGAGGGTGGATAGAAATGCTGTCTCATGTGTATTTGGGCATTAAATTATGTGCGTGGCTGAAAAGTGTGGCAAATGTCTTTATGTTATGTAATCAATAGATTTACAGAGACTTACAGTAAATACTGTTTACAGAAATATAGGCTTCATATTTCATATATCATATAAAAAGTGTTTATAAGTTATCGATAAATTCAATGTATAATCGATTATAGATTATGGCTTGTTTATAAAAAGATGATATATAAGCATAATTTACTATATTTTATTAAATAAGTTTTTTAACATATAAAATAAATTTGTTAGGGATAACTTGCAAAATATATTCCTGAAATTCTGATGCAATAATTGCGGAAAGCCTCTAATATTTGTAGTTCTGAATATTTGCATAGATACTTAGATACTTAGATACTTTTGTATGTATTTAAATATTATATTTATAATGTAATATAATATATATTATATTTGTAAGGTACAACATTTATTAATATTTTTATCCAACATCAAAGCTCAAGGTCAAAGTGTATTGTTTTTTTATATACGCAGTCATTTCCATTTATTTGAATGTCTCGTACTTCATTTGAAGTTCTCCAAAACCCTTGGGATTCTCTTTTAAAGTTCTCCACGCTGACAACCTTTGCCAGATGTTGCCTTGCGGGGCTTTCCCTGCCTCCTGCTGCATGCCTCATGCCTCCCCCACAGCCAGCCAGCCCAATCACTGAGATTCTCTCCATTTCTTCTTCTTTTTTTTCTTCTTGTTTTTCGCCCAGCGGGTTCCATAGATTACATAATTGCGCACAACTGCGATTGCGACTGCGACGCCGACAGCGACGTCCGTTTGCAGCCGCTGCGATTGATGGATTGCATTCTGAGTGTTGCCACAGCGACAGAGTGGAAAGTGGAGAGTGAAAAGTGGGAGGGGAGAATGGAGAGTGGGAGGCACAATTCTCCAGCTGCTGCAAAGAAGGAGCGAAGATCAAAGAAAAAACAATTTACACAAATTGCGACGTCAGCAGCAGCAACAGCAGCAACAGCAGCAAGCAGCAGCAGCAGCAACATTGCAACATACACCAATACACACACACACAGAGAAGAGACGCACTCTAAATTATATGCGTTGACCTATTTTTGTGTTGAAAAACAAACGAAATGAACAACAAAACTTTTTCGACTAGAATTGCACGAAATAAGGGCCCAAGAGTGAGCGCGAGGGAGACAGCGAGAGTGAGCGCGAGATCGACAGCGAGCGTGTGGCAAGCGATCAACGTGCGTCAATTAGATGTGAGGCGCAACGCCACCCACCGCAACAATTTTCATCTTATTGCTGTTGTTGTTGTTGTTGTTGTTTTGTCAGTTGCTGTTGCCACATGTAAATGTCAACTGGGAAAGCACAGTGAGCACACAATAAGAGCGACGACTTATAGACAAAACATATTAGAAATATATGCGAGAATATTTTTGATTTATTATTAATAATTATTATAAATATACACACAAATGAATATTTGAATTATTATTAATGTTTTATAAATAATAGAAATTTAAAATAATCACATTAAATATATTTGAAATAATTGATTTATTGTTAATAATTTATTTATTATATGTATTTTTTAAACATTTCTTATCTAACATTTTTTGTTATAAATAATAGAAATATAAAAAAATATTATTATATGTATTTTTTTAACATTTCTTATGCAATTCTTACATTTTATTAATTTATACAAAATAAAAATAATTACATTTACAAATTAAAATTCAATACATTAATGAAAATAAACAAACTTATGGATAAGATTAGAATTGGAGCTTATAACAATATATTTCCACTTTGACTGCAAAGCTCTACAAAATTGCGTGGCACACATGCCAGGCCTTACTGTAGTTGTTATTTTGGTTTGCTTTGTAATTTGCATGCGTAATGATTATCGCTGCCTGCCTCTACCTTTCCACTGTCAACACGATGCGTCGCATTGTCTGCCACAAATTGTTGCTGCTGCTATTGGTGTTGTTGTTGTTGTTGTTGTTATTGTTGTTGTTAATATCTCTTCTCTCGTATCTTGTTGCTAGTAACTCGTATCCCACATCTGTGGCCGGCTACTGCGCAGCAACTGCAACTGCGACAGTCGACAGTCGACACATGCGTTGCGTGACCCAATTTCCCGTTACTCTACCCCTGCCCCTCATCCCCTCTACCCAGGTCGCTAATAGAGGCGGCGCTTTGCTCTAGTTCACAAATTGGCTTTTGAACTGCGGCGTAAATAAAATAAATATAAAGCAGTGTCTAATTTCTCTTCGCTGAATGCAATGCAAGTGATCAATCAATCAGTCATGATTGAAGTATGCAAATCGAAAACAATATTCGACAATTTGCAACAAGAGAGTTAAATAAAAATCAAACAATTTTCTTATTGCTGATTGATTTCAATCTAAGTGATTGATGTGAGCTATAAATCTGTTTGCTTATGTATAAAATAATGAAAACTTGACAAAATGTAAAACAAAGTGAAAAATTAAAAAATATAATTAAATATATTTAAAATTAGGTTTAATATCAAATAAAGATTGATTGATTGATTGATGTTCGCTATAGATAACCATTAAACTGAATCTTTAACAAATTTTTTATAGTTAAGCCGAGAGTAAAAAATATAAAGTCTTTATTATTAGAAATGCATCTGCTCAATCGACATGATTGAAATACTCTATATATATGCTTTAACATACATTGAATCAGAAAACTCATACCAACTCATTCTAAAATAAATTAAATGAAAATAAGTAAAATATTTAGCCTTGATGTGATCAATCAAAATGAATGATATACGCTATATACATATACAAAGCATGCACTTACTAAAATAGTACAAATGTTTGTCATTTTGTATGATAATTAAATAGAATTAACGTAAGATTTTTCTTTAGTGCCTATGCAATTGTTCAATCAAAATGATTGAGATACTCTACAAACACGCCATGACTTACATTAAGACATAAAATCTTTCACCAACTTATGAAATAAATGAAATAAAAATTAAATAAATTTGTATCCTTGATGTAATTGCACATGGTCAATCAAAACGATTGAAATACTCTACAAATACGACCTAAATAAGAACAGAAATTTTTATACCAACAAATGAAATAAATAAAATAAAAATAAAAGAAATTTGCAGCGTTGATATAATTGGAATTGGTCAATCAAAATGATTGATATGTGCCACAAGCACGATTGAACTTATGCAAATAAACGCAATCTTTGACAATTCGCTCTTAACTTTTCTCAAGTTCATTCACCCAAAGTCTAATAATCGATTTGCCCGGTCGAAAGGCACAACAACAGCAACAACAACAAGTAAAAAAAGGTAAACAAAGACTCGCAGGAGGGCTCGAGGCAGGAGGACGGCAGGACTTATGGGCTCTAGCCAAGGTATAAAAAGGCAATCAATGTCGTCGTCGTCGTCGTCGTCCTGCTAGCAGTTCCTTATTTCGCTTTTTATTTGACTAAGCCGCGCACCCAACCCCTCCTCCAATTCAACCCCCCACCCCTTCCCCCTGCGCTGATTGTGCGTAATAGAGCGTTAAACTCTTCGAGCAACAGCCTTTTTTCTTTTCCTCGGCGCTTCCTGCGATGCTCCACTTAAGGAAATCAGCGCAAGGACGTTGTCGAAATCCTGGAAAAATTATTATATTAGCATGGATGCCCCTCGCCACGCCTCCCCCCTCCTCATCCGCTGACGGGCCATTGTCTGGATGTAAGGTAGTAAAAATTATGTGTAAAATGTCCTTGAACCCCTTTTCGCCTTTTCTACATTTCCACTTCATTCGCTGTGTCCTTTTTGCTCTGTGGCTTCATCTTTGAAAGGATTATTTGGACTGCGTCATTGTTTTGAAATTATGCTGGCTTTCTTTTTTGTTTTTCTCACTCTTTTGTTGTTGTCTTCTGTCAACGGCACAGCTTGTAATGCGCCGTTATACATCTCCGCCTCCCACTCTCGACTCCTTCGCGACTTCCCGTTGTTTCGCAGCGGGTTTTGTCGGTTTTCTTTAAATTGTTGTCCTTATTTGCAGTTATATATGTATATTTTTTTTTTCGCTGTCTTCTTCTTACTTCGCAGCTCGTCAATTTTGTTGCTTTGATGTCAGTCAAAACAATTTTTGTTGTACTTGCTTTTTGCCTCTTTTTTTGACTCTTGCGGCTTTTTTTCTTTCTAAGAATTCGAGGCCTGCGAAGGACTAAACGATTGTTAAAGCGAGTCAAAAGGCAACTTGTTGATTTCATAATTTCCTTTTTTCCAGCTTTTCCCAGCGAATTGAGAGTCGAACTCAGGGAAAGTGAAGGAAATTGGTTTATAATGATATATAAGGGGAGTATGTGTAATATATGATTAGTAATTTATCGAAATATCGACAAATATGCTACGGATTGCAAATATTTTAAACTACACATTTCCGATACTTATCGAATATCGATAGAGCTCTTTCAGTTATCGAAAACAGAAAATATCGACTTGCAGCTTTATATTTTGCTAAAAACTAAACTACACATTTCCGATACTTATCGAATATCGATAGAGCTCTTTCAGTTATCGAAAACAGAAAATATCGACTTGCAGCTTTATATTTTGCTAATCAAGCAGTTTGGCCTGCTTTACAAAGGATCTTAAAGTCATGCTATATACATATATTAAAATATATATTCATATATACTAAATCGGTATCCTAAGCTGAAGCTATTCATTCATCAGGGTATTGTAAAGTGAAGCACTACTATTGATTAAATTGTATTCGTTTACAGGGTATTTGGTAGTCTAGGTATATAGAGGTGTAAAAATATGAATTAGTAATTAGAGGGTATCTTGAGATGCAGCAGAGTGTCTTTTAGTACAACTTTCATATGCAGCACTTTCTTTGTACATATGTGTGAATGTGTCTATATGCATGTATACATATACATATATATCTACATACATATGTATATACATACATAAATGTCTACTATGTATAAAGCTTAGTGCATATTTCCTTATAATTTGAATGCTTTGCTGTCTATTCCTTATGCTTATTGCGAGGCTTGATTGCACGACATAACCTCAAATAAAATAATGACTTTTGATGCGCGCCTCAGCTTAAGGGTTGACCGTAAGCTCTTCGAGACTCAACTGAATGTTAGGCTGTGCCTCCTTAACCCCCAGCCACGCCTCTCAGGCTTCGCCTGTCTTCAGCTGCAGTCGCTCTCCCACTCTCTTTGCTCCATTCGCGTTTTCTCTCTGATGCTCTGTCTCGCTCCCGCACACTTGTTCTACATCTCCCTGCAGCTATTACTTCATCTAATTAGCACAATTGTTGCCCTAGACACAATTTTAGATACAACAAATTTACATATCTATGTATGTGTGTGTGTGTAACAATTTCATTGTCAAGTATGTCTGTGTGTGTGTGCGAGTGTGTGTGAGTGTGTGTGAGTGTGTGTGACTTAACTGGTTCAAACCAATTGACAGCAAAAACAAGCAGCCAAAAATATTCGACACAAGCAAAAGCTATGAAAATGAGCATAAAACGCACTCATTGCAAGCCAATACACACACACACACATACACACACACACACACACACCCATATATGTATGTATGTATGTATGTGTGTACAAATTTCATGTGCGCCAAATGCTACAAAAACAAATGATATCATCTTATCTGAAAGCGCAACAGAAATTCGTCGAAGCATTCAGCTGTGCGAGCGGTTCATAAAAAAAAAAAATAAATAATGCGTGCGTGCGTGTGAGTGTGTGTGTGTGTGTACATTACACAAAAACACACACAACTGAAAGCGAAACATTTGCCTTTGTGCAATTGGAAAAGGGGTCGGGGGCAAACAAAGGAAGCAGGCGAAAAAATGCAGTATACACACATAACCAAAAAAAGTTTCTTAGGCAGGGTCACACACTCACACACACACAGTCACACAGTCACACGCTCGCACGCATACATAGCGCTACATAATTGCCAAATAGTGTATATAACGGGCCTACGCAGCAGCAGCAGCAGTCGCAGTCGCAGCGACGCACCAGCAGTCAAGCTGCGAGTACATAACAAATAAATGCTAAAATTTCACAAAAACGCACACCCAAAAAAGCAAACGCACACACACACACACACAAGGAGAAACACACAAGCGCAAGCTGCAAAAGTGCGTTCCGTTAATGGGCAGTGCGAGTGAGTGGGTGGGTGTGCGTGCGTGCGTGTGTATGTGTGACGGGCTGGCGCCAAAATATGGAGCATACATATATATATACATCTAAACAGCCCCAAAAACTGTACATAGGCATCGACAAGGAGAAGAAGCAGCAGCAGTAACAGAAGCAGCAGCAGCAGCGGCAACAAAAAGTGCTGTAGCTAAGCAAAAATGTGTGAGGGCAGCCGAAAAGTACGTGCAGCACTGCAAACGCAAACGGCAACGCAACTGACGCCGGCGTCGCAGTCGGCGTCTATATTGGCGGCCATGCTAAAATACGCAATACATACACATGCACACATGCACACATGCACACGCAGAGGCATGCATACACGCACATAATGGCCTGCATTGGTGTGCGCGCAGCAAACGCACAAAGCTTTTTCTTATTGGATTTCTCGTAGGCAGCATGGACAGCGGCAGCAGCCACATAAGCACGCACACAATCGCACGCATATTGCCAGCTTGAGAGTGAGACAGAGCGAGAGAGAGAGAGAGTGCGAGCGGGGGCCGTTAACGACGCTGCGCTTGGCTGCGCTGCCGCTGCTACACGTGTTTGTTTGAATTGCGTAAACTTGCGACTGCGACTGCGACGCCGCTCTCATGTCATGTTCTCATTCTCGTCGTTCTTTTTATTGCTGTTCTTGCTGTTGCTGTTGTGTGCAGGCAGCACCGCGCTAAACTTTTATTTTACGTTTTGGTCTTGCTTTTCGTTTTCTTGTTTTTTTTTTTGCGCGCGCTTTGCGCTCTGAGCGACATGCGCGCTCCCAGCTGGGGAAGTTTTTGACTAAAAAAGCTCAAGCTCGCGCTCAGCGTGCTGCAAAATGAATGCGTATTGTTATTCTTTTTGTTGTTGTTGCTATTTGGTTTTTTTTTTGTTGCTTTTGTCTTGGCACTGGAAGAAGCGCAGGAGAAACGAGTTTTTTCTCTCAGCGCTCTTTGAGCGTTTTTTCTTTTTGAGCGCTTTTTAGGATCAACATTTAATTAATAAAAGAAACGCAGCTAATTCTTCTTCTTGATATAGTTTCTGAGGCTCGTTTTATTGTTCCATTCGAAGACAATTACAATTTGATTAAGTGGCATCCGTTACAGGACACTTGTGGGAATTGGCAGACAATAAAAAAAACATCAAGAATATTTGATTCGATGTTTTCTTTGTAGCTTATCAAAAGGGAAAAATTGAATTCAATTGTGTTTCCTTTTAATTGTTTTTTATTTTCGTTGGAATTCAAGTTTTTTACTTAATTGGTTCTTTTCTCTTTGAACTTGAAAGCCTGTCCTTAAGATCCCGTTCAGCTAACTGCAAATCCTTGCACCTGGCCAGCTGATGCAATCAGAGTTCAGTTGGCCCCCACCCCCCTCCAGGGCGTCCTGCTGTGCGAGTTTCTATTTTCGCTTTACCGTTTTACCCACGAGCATTTTCCGCCTGAAGGACTCGCGAAAGGACTCGCGATTAGCTCATGCGACTTATGCAATTTACCCGCTGAGAGAGCGGAGTACAGCAAAGCGGAGAGCGGAGAGCGAAACTCACCCCCAAGAAGAGCAGGAGAAGGGGTGAGCGAGAGAGCGAGAAAGAGATAGGTGAAAGGGGAGTGGGGGGCATTGCATACACACAAAACATGCAAAGTTGCAGCAATGACATCATAAGCTTAACATAACGGTACAACTCGCCAATGGCAGCAGCAAAGGCCCAAATAATGCATAGGACCCACAGTACAGTTAATTCAATCAAATAGTCTAAATATATCCTTTTTACTTAGCTCAATCAAGGCAAACCAATTTGAACGTTGCACGTCGTGCATTCCAATTGGATTAAACGCGCAAAAAACATTGCACAGCCGCTGCGCAAGTGCTTGTCCATGTGTGTGAGCACGAGAGAGAGAGAGAGAGAGAGAGAGCGTGAGAGCGACCGAATTGAATAAGAGAGCGCGGGCTAAACTCTCGCACACCAATGCAAATTCTGCATTTGCAACGCAAAGCGAAACAAAATCAAAAACAAAAGCACTCACAAACACACGCACACACACACACATTGACGCGCGCACAGGCAATGCAAAATGGGCGCACTCTCGCAGTGTCGGCGTCGTCGACGGCGACTGCGACGCCGGGCTCCAAAAAGCGCCAGCAGAAACTCGTTTTCGCTTATGCTTGTGTTTTTTTCGCTGCGCTTTGCTGCGTTTGGTTGCCATTTACTCTTACTCTCTGGGAGCTGTTGCGCTGCTGCTGCGCTGCTGCTGTTGCTGCTGCTGCTGGCACTGCTGCTACTACTACTGCTGTTGCTGTTGGTGGTGGCTCTGCCCGCTGCCCGTTGCTCTGCGTGTGAGTGTGTGCGTGCACTTTGTATGCTTGTGTGTAAACGTCGGCCGTCGCCGTCGCCTGCCTCGATAGGCCATAAACGAAATTTTTGAATTCATGCTCATCTATTCGGCGCTAGGTTTCGGTGGTGCGCAGCTCGCAGTCGCAGCGTTTGTTGTGTGCATTTCTCGTCTCGACAAACATTTCCCCGCAACAGCAACAGAAGCTGACTGCAAAAAAAAGAAATAAATAAATAAATAATAATATATTTAATTTACATTTCAAAATTCAACAAATAAAATTAAATTTAAAAAAAAATCCACGAACAAAACAAAACGGAAATGCAGAAGAAAAATAAATACAAATCGTTTTGTTGAACACATTTTTGGCAACAAAAGTGCACCAAATTAATTTCCGAACAACAACAAAAGTTTCCTCGATTAAACTGCTTTTTAATTTATTATTTTAGTTTAGTTCATATTTTAAACTAATTACAACAAATCGACGTCCAAGGCCGGCAAACAAAATACAAAATACAAAACACACACAAAAGAAAAACAAAAACAAAAGCAAAAATTAACAGCGTATGCACGGGTGTGTGTGCGTGCCTATGTGTGTGTGTGTGCATATGTGTGTGTGTCTCTATTTGACAAGTGATTGAAGGTAAATCCATTGTTTACTGTTATTCAACAATGCAAATGCAAAATTTTATTTATTTAAAATTACAAATGTGAAAAATGAGTAAAAATATAAAAAAATAAAATAATAAAAATTTGGGAAAAAACAAATAAAATATTATTTCACAGAAATATAAAAAAAATAAAAATATAATAAAGTAAAATTTGTAATAAAATAAAGTTCGAATAAAAAGAAATATTTTAATTTAATAAAAAAAAAGTCGAAAATTAAATAAAGAAAAGTTTTTCGCGCCCAAACACTTGGGCACCAACATAAATGTATATGTATATAAATAAAAAGATATATATTTATGATATTATATATAAATTGTATCTTTAAGATACTTTTTAAGCAATTCGTAAGCGGACTCTGCGGGCAATCTCTGCAAGCCCTACAAATGCAATAACCCAATCCTAACAGTTCTTAGTTCCATGTGTGTGTGTGTGTGTCTGTGCGTGTATGTGTGTGTGTGATCCTTTGGCTTTGCCTTTGGGGTTGTTCGACAAGAAATGCAACGCGGAAACGGGAAAAGCGAAAAAAGGCGACAAACTTGTGCATTTTTAATCAAGCGGCAAACAATGCCTAGAACTACAGCAACAACAATAACAACAATAATTGCTACAACAACAAGAACAAACAAACAAACAAACAAAAAACAACCCACAAAGAACATTTGGAAGAAACCAAAATAAAAAAGTTGAACTGAATTTCGAAACCCTTTTAAGGCCACGTGTTTGCTTTAGTGTGTGTGTGTGCGTGTGTGTGCGTGTTGAGTGTGTGTGAGTGTGTGTGCGAGAGTGTGTCGAAAACTGCATTAGGATTATACATATATACATAAATATATACAGATATAGCTGTAACAGACACTTGTTTGGTATGAAAATAAAAAAAACTTTTTAACGGACTTAAAAACAAATTTTCAAAATTTGAAATAATTAATAAATAATAAAATAAACAAATAATTCGAAAAGAACCGCATACATGTACAAAAATGGCTCGTGAACCGGTTCTATTGGAACTGGAATCACATAGGCGGCCGCCATTAATGCAACTCTCTAGTATTTCCCACTTTTTAGCGATAAGAGGCGACAAATTCCTGATGTTACGCACATGTCCAAAATTAATTGCCTCACAACTACGAAAAGTGAATTAAAGGCCAGATTAGAAATTGAAAAGTATAAAAACTGAATTGAAAAATAGATTAGAAAACGTAATACAATCCAGAGCTACAAATCCCGTTGCAATGGCTTTTTTTCTGTTTTTTTGAATCTAGGTTTTAAGATTAACGAATTAAGAAGAAAAAAATGTTAGAAATTGATAAGAAATTATTTTTTGACATTATTTTTGCTCATGAATGAAATTTTGTACAACTAAAACCGGGGAAGCTAGAATCTCATATCTGAGGAAGTACTATAGAATATCAGACATTCGGGAAAGTGTTTAGGTAATGCCCTTTTATATAGTTTTAATGATTTTAGTCGCTGTAGACCCTGAGATATACAAATTAAAGCAGCTGAAATATAAATTAGAACATAATCAGAATGAATAGTAGTTGTATTACTCTACTTCTAACATAACAAATAAATAATATTATATTTCTCTCCACTTTGCAGGTCTCCAATGTCACTGTGAAAATGTATCCACAAATGCAAGACAACAACAAAAGGCGACCAAAAAATTGCCGCAAGCAACAAAATGCAACTTTTGAACATTTAACAAACTAAAAAATAACAACAACAAACAAAACAAAAATGAATTAAATTTCGTATAAAATAAAAATAAAATAAAAATGAATTGAAAGACTTTTCGCAAATGCAAAAAAAATGCAAAAATTTAAATTGGCAAGAAAAATAAATTTGGAATAAAATAATAAAAAAAAAAAAAAACAAAAAAAAACTTTTTTGGCTAATTGAAAAACACACAACTAAAAAGCAAAAATTTATAAAATCAATTAAATGTAACAACAACAAAAACAACCAACAAGGAAAAATCAGCTAACTAAAAGAAAAAAACAAGGAAAAACCGCAAAAATTTAACAACAACTAAATTGGAAAACTATTCAAAATTATTGGTTCGGACAAAGCGCAATACTAAACACAGCAACACAACTACAACAACTACAGCAACATCAACAACAGCAACAACTACAACTACAGTAACAACAACAACAACAACAAGCAGCAAAAAATCGTGTGTGTTAGTTTGCATAAAAATTTCGTTTCGATAAAAAACATAAAACAAAAATTTAGAAAAACAAAAAACAGAAATTTATTCGTAAAAAATATTTATGTATAAATATATATATAAAAAAATAAAAATAAATATCTATTGCTTTCAAATTATATAAAAGCAACTATTTGGTAAACATTTTTTATAGTAACGGAACTGTAAAAATTACAACAACAACAAAATTAAATAACTTTTGACTTAAGTGAAGTGCAGTGAAAACAATTTACAATAAATTGTAATTGAAATTTATTCAAGAAAAGAAAAGAAAGAGGAAATTTGTAAACATTTTTTACGATTGACAACTGAAGCAACTTTTTTTGGATTAACGCGCAAATTTGCAATTGGATTTAAAGGTGAGTTTCTATTAATTTAGAAATCTTTTAGAAATATTGTATTCCATTTCGATTTCCCACTCAAAAGCCATCAGAATAGACTCTATAATGGAATAAAGAAGACTTCACTCATACTCAATGCACTAATCAACACTATCAATACGTTCCAACACTGAAACCGAGTCGAACTTCGAACAATTTGTTATTATAATTAAGCTTACAATTATATATAGAACTTACTCTCCACACCAATCTCTTCTCTCCAAGTTCAATCAGAATTCATGCAATTAGCATTGGTATTTATGCTTATTAGAATGCATTTCAAAGATATATATTATGTAGCGCTTATTCTCCACTCCATCAACCCCTCTCTTAATTCAAGCAACTTACATTAGTATTCGTAGTATTGGTATTCGATTTAGTTGATCTACACTGCAACTCTCCACATTAAACTTAATTCAGTATTTATTTATATTTAAGTTTTAAGTTTTAAGTTTTAAGTTTTTCTTATACTACTCTCCACTCACTGAATTCAAGCTTTTGTATGGATGATTTATAAGGATCTTAATAATCATTTTCGATTTACGAACTCTCCACTGCAGTCTCCAACACTTGCTGCAGCCGAACCTCAAATTTCGTTCAGCTTTTATGCTAATTGCGCAGCGCATTTTCACTTACTCAACACTAATCCAACACTGGCCACTCCCCTTCACCTACAAACAAACAAAAAAAAAAAATATTGTCACACATAAAAGCAAACAAAAAGAAAAAACAAAATTTCGAAAGTTTTTTTTTTTTGTATCGTTTTACGCTGCAAACATTTGCAAACATTTGCAGACGCACAACGCATGTAATTATAAATATAATTACGCGCACTTTTAATTTATGCAAAGCAAAAAGCGAAGAAGCAGATGAAGAGAAGAAAAAAAAATCAGCAGCTTGAAAAAATGTGCTTTTTGTTTTCTACGCACTTTTGAATATGATTTATGAGCGTCAACGTTGCATATTAATAACAATTAGGCGTCAACTGAAGAAAAGCAAAAGTTGCTCACACAAACACACACTTAGGCACACACACATTCACACTTACACACACATGAATGCAAATAGAAACACACACGCAACGCATACCATTTTTTTCTTCTTTGCATAAATTAAACTTTTCTTATACTCTGCTGCTGCGCTGCGTCGCTGCCGCTTCTGCTGCCGCCGCCGCAGTCGCCGTCGCTGCTGACACGCAACCCCCTCGCGGCATTGACGCCGCAGCCAGCGTCGCTGCCACTTTGACCTACTTTAAGCGCAGCGCGTTCCAAATTTTTTGTGCGTCGTGTGTACTTTGCTGCTATTCCCTCTCTCGCTCGCTCCTTTGTTGCGCGGTGCGTGCGCTTAAATGTAGTTGCTGTTGCTTACGTTGTTGTTGTTGTTGTTGTTATTGCGGGTCTTCCGCATTTAATGAAATGCAACAACAATTTGGTTATTTTGTACCTTTGTTTTACGTGTGCTTCGTTTAACTGTTGTCTCTCCATCTTTACCTTTGTTGCATTTTCACTTGTCGGAAGTGCGTTTTAGTTGCTGGCCTCTCAACCTCCAATCGTGCCAGCTCTTTCACACGCATTGCGCAATCGTTCAGTTTCCTAGAATACACAAAGCTCCTTACCCAATTGCTGTCTGTCTCGCTCGCACGCGTTGTGCACCGCAGACTGCGCGGCTTTCTGAACTGACGCAATGCAACGCAACGTATTGTTGTTGTTGTTGTTTTTGTTTTTGTTGTCGTCGTTCGCAGTTGCGCAAAGTGCGTCGCAGTTGCGCTGCGCCTATGCAGTTGGGCATGTTGTTTCCCCCACCCCCTCATTAACTCTGCTTCGTGTTCTACTGCTGCTGCTGCTGCTGCTGCTTCTCCTCCTCTTCTTCTTCTCATGTTGCGGCTGCTTTAATAATTGTGGCATTTTACGACCCGCCACTGCAGTTGCTTGAATTTTAATGTCTCGACTACCAAGAAAAGCGATTCAACATAGAAAACCCGTCAATAGCTTTAAATGCCGCTCAGTTGTTATTACAGTTGCTTAACTGTTGACATAGTGCTCTATCATTCCTTCTCTTGCACTCCTCTATTGAGCTGCAATTGACTGCTGCGTATGCACTTTCAAAAATACGCCAAACTTCACGCTTTTATTATTGCCATTGTAACGGGAGAATTATAGTTGTTTATTGTTAAAGTGTTATGATCCGCAATTCCTTCAAGTGGCTCATAAATTTGCTTAGCAGTGTAAACAAATGCTGAATAATTAATAATTCGAATTCCCCAGCACTTTACTCTATACTCCACTCTCTAAGCATGCATAACTGTGTATGTATGCAGTTACATAGATTTGTTGAGCTCTCTCTCTCTTTACCGCGCTCTGCTCTCTTTACATCGCTCACACTCGCAAAATGGCAGCAGACACACAGAGGCGTCGATTAGTAAAGCGTCACCTAACAAGCCCCAAAGCACAAACCAACGACGCCCATGAAATGCGTTTTCTACAATGCCAGCACATGACACACATACACACCCACAATGAGAGGCACTTTGCCTACTCTGCACAACTCAACGCAATCGCTATGTATTGACTGCATGCAAAAGTTTTTGCCAGCCCATTTGCCACTGCGTGCAAGCGTGTTAGTGTAGTGCGAACTGTATGCGTGCGTGCGTGCGAGCGAGCGAGCAAGAGCTAGTGCGTTTGTGTGCGCTGTGCTATTGCGAAGTAGAGCAAAAGGCAACTGGCAATTAGCAGCTGGGGAATAACATCGAACGAATAGTTTGCCAAAGCATTGCACATAGGCTCCGCCATATCTGAGAAACAGTGTGTACATATCACATGCACATATATATAAACACACATACACATAACAGCTCTTCACTCACACCTACACTCAGCGCACAGATAGCATTGTCTGTATGTGGGTTTAGGCCTATAGACATTTTGGCCAACTCAGTTGGCCAGCAACTTATTTAAGTGCCACAAACAACAATGGAGACAAACAAATACAATGAGCGACACTGACAGCTTTTCACTGTAGTTGAATAATATTTAAAAAAAAACAAAAAAAATATTTATTTTCATAATTTTTTCACTTGTTTATGCCTGCTGTGTTAGCTTTTATAATAAATTTGATAAGCTTAATTAGCAGCAAATAAAAAACGTTGATTTCGCATTTTTTATAGCTGGAAAAACATGCAAGTTACATTTTGTTGTTGTTGTTGAAAAATAAAACTAATGATATAGTTGTGCAGTACAAATCCTAAGTTGATGCGTGACGCACTTTTTTATAGGCCATTAAATTTGCGCATAAATTAATGTCCGGGGCGTTAGTTTGCGAGAAGTTGAAGAAAATGGAGGGAGAAACCATAAAAGAATTGCTAAAGCCATAGAACTCCAGAACTACAGTTAAAATGTACTATAATAACAATTTCTATGGTTTAAAAATGCATTTTCTATTAAAATATGATATTTTATTCAATCAAATGCAATCGAACTAAAAACTAACCTCAAAATTTGTAACCTAATATTCTTATAAATGAAATAAAAAATAACCTTCGGTAGCTGATTTTGTTATTGTTCAATAAATCCATATGAATGTATGTATGTATGTATGTATGTATGTATGTACATATGTAAGTATACGAAGCAATTTGTCAATTTCAATTACAACAGAAAAACGCGCTGATAATTCAGATTGTATATGAAATACCCAGAATTCGATCTCTCCCTCTATCTTGATCTATTGCTCACTCACACCCACTGTTCGGAAGGGCGCAGCAAGTAAATAAAATTCCTATTGCTATGTAAAGCCATTATATAAATAAATTTATATACATATGTACATATATACATACATATTTAAGTACTTTTGTGTGTGTGTGCGTGTGCATACGCAGCGCGAAAAATTTTGTTCGTACGCATTTTTTGTCGGTTATTTGTAGATTGTGTCAGAGTCGCATCTAAATTATTGCGGCCTACAATTAAAATTGGCCGCCAGGGGAACGAAAGCGAGGAGGTGGGGTGGGGTGGTGTTGGAGGAGACCGCTACGCTCTATCCCCAACGCCTGCACAGCAACGAACAAAAATTTTCAAAAAAAAATATAAGCTACAGCAGCGATAGAAAGAAAACCTTGAGCTCACACAACATAATTAAAAATGTGCGTAGACGCACACTCATGCACACACACTTGCGCACACGCACACACATGCGTGCACGCGCAACGTTTTGCAGCGCAAAGCTTTTCCTGCTTTTATAAATGACATTCACGCGCAATAAATACATATACACACTTACAGCAACAACTACAGCGAGCCACTAAAAAAGCTCAACTGCAAACAGAACAACAACAATCAGCGCCCGCCCTACAAGAGCAACAACAACGAACGCAACTAGCACTAAGGAAATCTAAAAATGGCTACGTCGCCAGCTAGTGCCAAAAACAAATTGTAGAGATGTATGTGTGTAAAAAGAAACGAAATTCATAAGCATACCCGTAGGCCTAAATATTTCTAGCTCTCTCCCTCTCTCACAAATGCAAAAGCTTCAACGCTCGCACTTGCTCTCGCGCACACGCACTATTTTACTGAGCTTTCGGGCGCAAACTAATGCGAAAGCTTTTGCAGTCAGTTAAGAGATCGCCATGCGGATCACCAAAGCCAATCAGTTTTAGTCGAGTTCTCAACTTATTTGGAGATACAGCTGCTGAGGTTACTGTAAACCAAGACATATTTTGTCGCTTAGGTTTGGTTTACAGTTACTTTAAACTTCCGCTATTAAGGTTTCAGTTGCAACACGCAAAATTACCTATTTGAATGCATAAACATACATATGTACATATGTACATATGTATGTATGTATATACATAAATTTATGTATATGTATACATGTATGTGTGTATGTATTCAGATATTTCCTTATTATCTTATCTCCTATCTCTCGCACGTCGACTTCTTGTCAATGAAAATCTGTTCAAACGGAAGAAAAATGATTATTTAATTGTTTGGACCCCTTTACTATTGTTTTTGTTCTTTCTCTCAATTTGTTTTTAATAACAGCTAATTAAGTCAAGTATAATACGTACAAACGTATGTTTATACGCATGTTCAACACACAAACACACTCCAATAAAGTGAACTTCTTGCGACTCTTCCTCTTGCTGCTCTTACTGTTAAATTGCCGCAATCTTCTGGCGCCGGCGTCGTCAGTACTTGATGGCATTGTGTGTGTGTGTCACATGAGATGCTTCATATATGTACATGCATACATATTTATATTCCGTTTGATTTTCATATTATGCCCTTTCCCATGCTTCTGCCTGCTCGCTCTCTCCCACGTCGCGTAAGTGAAGCAAAGACGCTTCGAGTGCACTCGTCGCAGTTATGCGAACAGAAGAGGAAACACAAAAAGCACAAAGAAGAATTGTTAAGGAAATTAAAAAGCATAAAAACAACAGCAACAGCTTCCGTTAAAACAAAGACTTGCCCGAACATCGAGTGCAAACGAGATGAAGAGAGTAAGAGTGTAAAAGAGTTGGAGCGGGACAGGGCTAGAGAGCTCAGCAAGGCAAGCAAAAGGGGTTACCGAAAAAAAAAAATAAAAACCAAAAACAAAAACAAAACACGCAAGCCGCGCACATATGCAGCATTTACCGTTAGCATGGCAGGAAAGGCGAAAGAGTTGGGGTAGCTGCGCTTAATTGCGGGCTTGGTTACGCGTGTATTTCTTCCAGGGTATGTGCAGCGAATGCTTCGCCTCGATGGGAAACACGTAATTTAAGCAGCTCGGTAATTGCTGAGGGATATATGACTAACAGTTAAAATCCTGTTTCATAGATCAGCTATTTGCCCATATTGCAAGTGTGTGTGTATGCCATGGTTTTTCCTCCATTCAAAAGGCCTTTGCACTTGCATGCCGTTTAAAACTCGATTTTCGACAACGTTACTTTTTTCTTAACCTTTTTCGCTGCGCCTCTAATGAACACTTCAGCATAAAAGCCCTCGTGTGGCCCCCCTTGACCCCCGCCCCTGGCAACGCCCTGCACTTGCATTTGGTAATTAGAGTGGGTAACTAGGTGGCCAACAGCAGTAGCCCCTGTTTTTGTTTTCTTTTTGGGGCCCGCTGTCTATCAGCCGTGCAGTCATGTGTGCAGTTAACCCCCGTACCGTTAGCTGCAACTCCCTCCCCTTCACCCCCCTTTTACACGCCTCTGTCTTCATCGAGTTGCGACGCGGTTCGACGTTGAGTGCACTTCAAAGTAACAATTCAATTTCATGCTGACCTCTCACTCACTCACTCACTCACTCTCTCTCTCTCTCTCCCTTTCTCACTCTCTTTGTAACTGCTTGTGTAAATCACAGTCATAAAATGCACGTGAGTGCAGCTAGTCTCCTCTTTTTAATGTTCGCATTCACACTGCGAGTCCAATCAGAGTCCAAAATGCATTCGAATTAATTCAAATTGGATTCCAGTTGGGAATTCAAAATTCGACTTTGAATTTAACTTCTAGGGATCGCATTGCTTTATCGCTGATCAGCGCTGTGTAAATTTAAACACCTTGCAGAGGTACTTTAAATACGAGAAGAAGGTGGCGGGGGAGCAGGAGGAGGGGGCGTGGCAGCGAAACCACCCACGCATAACGCGGGGCATGAGAAAATGCATAAATTAGGCGGCGGTTTCATAAGACCTCAAAATACGAATAACAACAAAAACAATGGAAATGCATTGCTACAGGTAAGACTCACCGGAGCCCCCAGCCCGCACCCCCCACCCTCTGCTTGGAGCCAAGTGTGACTTACAAGCGAAATTAGTCATCGAAGCGTTTGAAGCAGCCAACTTTTCAGCTTTTGACTCTTGAGTCAGCAGAGCGCAAAGTGGCCCAAACAGTTGGCCAAGATGCGTTAACTGCACTCTTCACTTGTTCGCGCTCTATTCGTGTCTTGGCTGGCTGCGTTTGGGCCGTGTCCAACTGTGCTTTCTGGCCCTTTTGTTCTTGACAATCAGCTGCAGCGGCTTTTCATATGCAAAGCGGAGGCTGAAAAATTGTTGAATATGTCTTAATTCCAATTTAATGAGCCAGTACTTAAATGCAGGGTATGTCAAAGTATGTGCATAGAAATCTTGACTATACGTGTATCCCCTTTTGATAAATATATGTATATACTATATATATCCATATATATCTGTCAAAATATATGCCAAACTATATGTGCAACTTTCTTACGTGAAGTTTTTGGATCTTAATTACAGGGTATATATAGCTTAGACTGGAATACTTAGAAATATATTTAAATTCTAATAAAGATTGAATTGAGATTTATGTATTTTTTTATTATATTATAAAATTGATCAATTCTGAAGAGAATAAAATTTAATTCACAATTTAAATTTCTTTTATAATCCAAATAATATACATACATACATATATTATATAAATACATATTTTTATTATTTATTTTTATACATAAGCCTACTTAGACAGCATTATTTAAACATTTGCACTCATAAATAGAATTAATAACAATGAAAATAATTTTTGTTAATTTTCACATTTTTCTCGACCATTTTTCCAGGTAAGCAAACGCTTTTTATGCCAACTAATTAGGCCGTCTAACTGCACGTAAGTTACTGTGATTATTAGCAGAAAATAAAAACCGTATATATTTTTTTTTGTTTTTAGTAATATTTTTCAATTTCCACTTCAAGTTTTTCTTAATTTTTTTTTTTTTTGTAACCCTTTTGGCCATAAATTTTGCAATTAACGACAAATGTCATTTTGTCTGGTTGCTCGAGGCGAAATGCAGACTGCAGTGGAGCCACGCCCCCAACCCTCCCACACTCTTCAGTACCTGTAAGCCAACGAGGCGTGCCACGCCCCCCACCCCTAACTTTTGCCGCCGCCCACTTACGGTCTGGTTCGTTCTGCAATTGCATTAAAAAGCATAAATTTACTTTAGCATTGGACGTTATAAAATCCATTTATGCACTTCACTTGCTTCCCTCTACTTCCTCCCCCCCAACTGGTCCCCATTTTGTGTTTTTTTATGGGTCCTGCTGGCCGGCGAGTCCTGCGCTGCTTGCATGCTGGTCAGACGTTTCGTCCTGCCTGCAATCTACAATAATTTCTGATTTCTTTGCTGTCCTTTTTGCTTAGTTGTTGTTGTTATTTTTGTTGTTGTTGTTGTTGCTGCTGTTGTTTGTCCTGCCAATTTCTGCAGCTGGCTAAAAAAGCACAAGCAACAACAATAACAAACAAACAACAACAACAACGAGGCGCTTTGGTCTATGCAATTTTTTAACTGCAAAACGTTGAACAAAAAAAGAACCAGCAGTGGAGAAGTTGCCAAACGCCCATCGAGGTAGCCACGCCCCCTTTTTGCGGCTTTGTTTTGCTTGGCTCCGTTTTACGTTTTGTTTTCACGATGATGAAGTTTCATTTAGACGCAGCCTCTGCTTCAGTCCCCGCCTCTGCCTCTGCCTCTGCCTCTGCTCTTGACTCAGCTGCAGCCGCTGTCGCTGTCGCTGCCGGCGTCGCAGTCGCCCGCATGGCTAACCCATTCAGCTGGCGTTTTATTGCATGTCCTGCCATTCTGCCCTGCCACGCCCATACGGCCGCCTTTCTACAAGGAAGCCACATTTTTACATACCCTTTACTATTTTTGCATAAGCGCACAATTGGTTTGTATACCCTAACCTGCATTAAATATATAACAGGGTATTCAGATTTATATTTCGTAGTTCAATATCCAGCGTTGGCATTATGTTCAACATTTGTTCCCATAAATGGTTCATTAGAATGAACTAGTTCAGTGAACTACTTAACTAGGAACTGGTTCAGTGAACAGTTCTATTGATCTACTGATCTAGAAACAGTGTCAGTGAACAGGTCTGCTGTACTATTGAACTAGTTCAAAGAACAGTGAACTACCGAATCATATGAACGAACTAGTAGCTCAATTTGAACTGAAATTCCGACTGTTAGTTCAAATATAAAGCCTTTACCAAAATTAATTGAAGTTCGATTTTCGCTTTTGTTTGTTGCTCAAACTATTTCCAGGGTATACAATATTGTGATATATTTCCTTTTGAAGTTTGCTGCCCGTTGCACTCTCCACTCTCTGCTTCCACTTTATCCGTCTTTGTCGCTTTCCACTCTTTTTCCACTTTGGTATCTTTGCATATTTTGCACATTTCACTTTTTGCCTTCGTCCATTTTCATTTCCGTTCGGCTCTTGGCTAATATAATTTCGATATTTGCCTCCATTTTGTGTCTGTGTGTGCCCAAAAGTTCATTTCCTTCACACGAAAAGTGGGCGTGGCTGGAAAAATGCTGCAGTGCCGCCTTCCCAGTCCCTTTTTTCGCAGCTGCAGTTTTTGGGTCCAAACCCAATCCGCAAAACTGCAGCAAAAGCATAAAATAACATTTTGTTAGCACTTCTTTTGTATACCCTGTAACCAATGGCGCTGGCTAAGCAGCAGGTATATTCGTAATGCATATGTGTGTGCAAGCAAAATTGCTTAAGTTTGTCATTTACTTGCGATATATTCCACATTTTTCTCAGTATCGATAAATATCGATATTTTGATTTCTATAGGCCTAAAAAGATGTAAAATTCAGTAAAAGCCTAGCAATTTATTCAAATAAAAATTTCACAAAATTATTACCCATACATTAAGTATCTCAATTTATAGTGCAGGGTATCTGGTGGTCGAGCACAGCCCACTTTATCAACCGGTTACTTTTTCATATGATTTTGCAGCAGTTTGCACTGAAATTTGTGTCTGGATTTTAAGCGCCGACTTTTTTGTTTGCTTTTGTAATTTGTGCACATGTGTATGTGTGTGAGTGTGTACGAGTATGGGTGTGTGTGTGTGTGTGTGTGAGTGTATTTTGTTTGCATGCGCTTTTCTGCAGAATTTTCGGCAATATTCCATTAATAGTTTTTTTGTTGTTTATTTTGGCAGCGAACAAAAAACTTTTTGATAAATAAATTTTGCGATAAAGTGCAATGCAGAATTTTTCCCTGTTGCTGTCGTTTTTGTTGTTGTTGTTTTATTTGTTTGTTTTGTTATTATTGTTGTTGTTGGTGTTTTAGGTCTGCAGCATAAATAAATCATCAATGCATTGGGGGATTTATTTGCCATTTCAATTTATTTTGCCGAGAGCCCAACTTTAATCTCCATTGCAGCTTCTTCTTCTTCTTCTTTTTTTGTTTGCTTCGTAAATGAAAATTCGTTATCGAAAGGAAGGGGAAAATGCATGTGTCATGGCTTAACTCTATGTGTGGGAAAACTAGTTGTAGTCAAAAAATTTAATTTTTCCACAGAGGAAAATTTTTGAATTAAAGGAAAAGTTGCAGACATTCAAACGGTTTTTGCTTTGCAAAACATTTATGAATTGCACCCAAAGAAGAATTTAAACATTTTGCATTCTTTAGAGAAAAAAAGAGATACAAAATGGAATTTGGAAGATTTTGTAAGAGATAAAAATGAGATTAAAAGACGAGTAAAACATTTAAGAATGCAGTACAAAGTAGAACTGCAAGCTTATACACACTCTTTCTCTCTTTCTCTTCTCTCTCTCTCTCTCTCTCTCTCTCTCTCTGTCTCTCTCTCTCTCTGTCTCTGTCTCTCTGTCTCTCTCTCTCTCTCTCTCTCTCTCTCTCTCTCTCTCTCTCTCTCTCCATCATATCCTCTTCTTCTCCTATCTCTTCTTCAACAAAGTTGAAGATTCATAGGCAAGAAGTTAATGAGATAACAAAAAAAAGAACTAGAAATTGACAACCTCAAGGAGTAAAAAACAAGAATATGGAAAATTAAGACAGTGATAGATTTAGAAAGAGACAGAGAAAGAAAGGAAAGCTTTTAGCTTAGAGATTGATGGCTAAATCTCAATTGCAGGTGTTGGCTAGTAGTGGAAATTTGACAAGCCTCAAGAACAATCCGACCTATCAATTCGCTTCCAACTCTTCCACTTTCTCCTCCTCCTCCTATTCTTCTTCTTCTTCTTCTCTAAGCAACTGCAATTGCAATCAACCAATGCGAAATATCGAATACATAAGCTTCACAATAATATTCATTGGCTTTGCCTTCGGCCACGCCCACTTGGGGGCGTGTTAGTAATTGACCGTTCCCCCTTTTATATAGCCCCACCCCTTAAGATATGTCAGCCAAATCACACAAATTAACTAGACAAAAATTGCCGCAGGCCGAAGCAAAATTCTAATGAAAAATACGTCAAGCAAAAAGGAGATAAAAAAAAAAAGCTAACAGAAGCTACAAAAAAGGCTGCTTGTCTAGCTGCAACAAATGCGATAAATTGCTCTAGTGCACAACTACATCAACCTCCCAGCAATCGAATACCCTATAAATTGGATGTGCAGGCAAAAAGTGAGTGCCAAAGACAAAGCGCAAAAGCGGAATGAAAGTCGGTTTTAGAACCAGTTAAAAGGAAGTTGTGGAAAGGAGACGAAGGAAGAAGAATGCAGTAGTTGAAGAACTTTATAATGTATTGGAACGTGAAATGTCGAAATAGTATTAGAAAGAACTGTACCACAGTTGTAGTATAATAAAATAGTAGTAAAACGTAGTAGATCGTAAATGTGGCAGAACAAATGTAGTAGCACGTAGTAGATGCAAATACCTTTGATTTCTACTACGAATGTAAATATAGTACCAAATGGTGCCAGAAAGAAAAAATAGTAGTAGAACGGTTAAAAAAATTGGAATGTAGTAGTAGATGTTAAACAAACGTAGTAGAAGGTAAAAAAGCAGCACGACAAAATAGTAACAGAACAGTTATAAGAACTTAAACGTAGTAGTAAAAATTGCAGTAGTAGAAAGCAATAGTAGTAGCTAATGGAAAAGAATACCTAAAAGTAGTACAAGTTAAACGTACTATTTTGTATATGTGTATATACATTTATATATATATTCCGATTAAGGGCCAAAGTCACTATTGAACCGAGTTGTAAAAAGGTAGTAGACTGTAGTAGTAGTATGTAGTAGAGTAGTATATATATATGTGCTCGAATCTGTGTGTGCAACTGGCTGGCCAAATGAATTTTCACTCATTTCCTTATCGTCTGTGATTTCCTTGCCAGACGCCAACAGAAACACTCACACACACACACGCACATAGACACTAGCTTACACACGCGCACACACACATACAGAGATCCAACATGCTGACAATTTTAAATGAATTTTCTATGCAGGCAGCTAACAGCTAGTTGGCTGCCCCCCGCTTGCCACGCCCCCCTTTTGCTCGTCTACACGTCTGTCGCATTGTCTGCAGGCGGCACACACACACACACACACACACACACACTAGCATACACTCACACACACACAAAATGCAGTTTATGCCGTGCCTCAAAGTTCTTTTTTTTTCATGCCACACGAAAAAAAAATCAATGAAAATGCGGCTGAGGGTTGAAGCTGCAACATGCTGATGCGGATGCTGATGCTGATGCGGATACTCATGATGATGATGCTGCTGCTGATGATGATGATGATGATGATGATGATGAGTGGCTTGTCATCGTAATGAAACACACAGCAAGCAACCCTCGACAACCCCCAAAAGCAAACTGCAGAGAAACAACAGCAACAGCCCTCACACACATACACACACACACACACACACAGACAAACACACACACCAACACTCTCACACACACACACAGTGAAGCGAAAAAAGGAGCAGCAGAAACTTTCACTTTTTTGCATGCGGTGCAATGCGCCAAAAAGCAGACAAAACGGCAAAAGTGAGAGCGAGACAGAGATAGTGGGAGCGCTAGCAACAGTTAGAGCGAGACAGCAAGCAAGTGAGCAAGCCAAATGCAACCCTGCAATTATTTCATTATGCGATTTCCATTCGCAAGTGCAGCAAGTAAACTATATACACACATACATACATACATACATTGTATGCATATATACATATTTATATATATCTTTATATATATATATATATGTTTTGTAGCATACTTTCGAGGGGGTTCGCTTCGAAGGGTTGGTGGAAAAGTTTTGCCGGGAAATGCGAACGCCTGGAAAAACTTTGTGGCACAGCTGTGTGGGCCGCTCGCATTGGGGGTTGCTGTTGCATGCTACGTGCCACGAGTGTAGATAAAAATATTTTAATTTATTTTACTTTTCGGCTGCAGCAAAAGCCGCAGTCGAGCCAACAGTAACTCTTCCCTCACTCTCTCTCTCCCTCTTCACCTCTTCTTCTTGTGCTGGATTTTGCTTTTCCTGTGCATTCTGCATATGGCACCGAGCAATGCGAATATGTTTGCCATAGTTCATACCCTGTAGATTTGCAAAGAGTTGATACACTTAGCTGCAGCGTATCTATATCATTATGATTATGACTTTGCTACAGGGTATCCGGCAGTCAAGAAAAATTATTATATAAAGTGTTTAAGCTCTTAGATATTCAGCAATAAAGAAATTTTCTATGTATATGCTAATACATAGAAAATTTCTTAACTCATGCTTACACTCATCTAGAGGGTATCTGCTGTTCGTGCAAAAGCAGAAGAAACACCTTAAAGCAGCGCTTCGAATTCATGGGCAGCCGTACAATTCAGTATATCAAGTTTTAGCTTGTACAGGGTATACTCTAGTCGAGCATAACCAGAATACTAAGTTTTGCCGCTGTCTCTTCTTCATACGAAGCATTTGCATATGCAAAAAAGTTTTAAAGACATGAAGAAAACTTCCTCACAGGGTAGCTGTCAGTCGAGCAGAGGCCAACCTGCCGCTGCATTTGTCGCATGCAACACCCAAAAAAGGGAAAAAAGGGAAAAAAGGGATAAAGGGAAATATAAATTCCCTAACGAAGCGCCGTCTGGTCCCTCGCTTCGTTTCAATTGTTTGCTTTTTGCTTCTGCAGTCATTTTATTTATCTTTGATAAAAGGTTTTAGTTTTACATATGTGTGGGTGTCCATGTGTGTGGGTGTCTATCTCTGTGTGTTTGAGTTTTTTTTTTTTTTGGGGACCATCAATAGTGGCTTAGGTTAAAAGGTTTTGTTCAAGGGATTTGCGAAAACTCGCTGTGACTCACAAAAAGGCGCTTAACAGGAATTCAATTCCATTTCAGTGAAGTTTTTAAAAGGTAGCCGTATAAAGGATATATAAGATATACATATATACATATATGATGTACAGCGATAATATATAGACATAGATGTTGTAAAGTGTATGCCAGAAAATAGGTGCTTAACATCTGAAACCAAAGCAAAACTTAAAAAAGATAATACGAAATTATATTTAAGTACATTTAAAGCAATTCACAGCACTAACATTGCATTTTACAACACTAGAACTTTACACCTTATTTGCAGTAAAAGAAAGAAACTAGTTATATAAAAACTAAAGGCAGGTGTGTTGCTGTACTTGCCTGTAAATGTAACCCAAATTTGTTTTTAGACATGTTTAAGACAATTTACAACACTGATATTGCATTTGCTTGTATAAAAGGAACAGATATGGAACTACATGGCTAAGCTTATTAGACAACATATATATATCTTCAATAAGAAAACATCGTAAATATATATATATAAAAGCAACTACCAACACTATAAATACAACTCAATACACTACTTAACACTTAAACAATATCTAAAAGTTGAATTACAGCCAAAAGAAGCTATAAACAAATTCACAATCAAAGCATTTTTAAGACTTTAACAACACCATCCATGCACTGCATTAGACAGCATTACTCAACACTTAAACACAAGGCCTTCAATTCGATAAACAAAAATTGCCAAACAAAAGCCGCTTTATTCCACACAAAAGCCACAAAATGTCAAAAGTCTATAAAAACAATTGAAATGAAATTTATTATTAACAATATAAGGCATATAAAACAAATATTAACTAACAGAAAGAAAAAAATGAAGAAGAAGAAGCAACAGCAAAGCACATTTGTGACGCATGCAAACGAAAAATACTGCTTTACATATACATATACATATGTATATTATATTATATATAGATAATATATCACTCAAGAAAAAACTCGCTTGCAATTTAATGCAACAAAAAATATACCAAAAAAAAAAAGACAGCAACATTTTTTGTTTTTACTTTTTTTTTGCGCTTTGCCTTTTGCTTTGGCTGAGACACATTTTATTTATGATTGTTGTTGTTGCTGATTGCGTGCAGCAACTTGGAAATGCGGCGACTACTTCAAGGGATGTCAACTATATACATATATATGTGTATATAATATATATTCATATACATATATATAGACTCCCATTTTGGCGACGTCGTCTCGAAGAAAGCGAAAGTTATGGCTTTTTGGCAGCAAAACGAAAGTGCGACGCGTTTTAACTGTGTGTCAAGTGTCCCTTTCTCTCTCTCATTCGCTCCCTCTCTCTCACTATCCCCTTGTGTGGGTGTTAGATTTGTATCTACAAATTGCATTCGTCATAAAAAGTGAATTGTTTGCGGCCAGCTGTTAAAATGAATGAAAATATTTGTAAATGTATAATAGAAATTTTCTTTGTAAAGCTATTAATATATATTAGACATACATACATATGTTAACGTACTATTAAACTCGTTTTCACATAGTTTCTCTAATCAGAAGCTTTAACAGCGCAGACACATTTGCAAAGCCTTACAAGTTGCCAATATGCTGTTATTAACAGCAGAATTTAACGTTGTTCTGTAATAGCAGAAGAATTCTTATGAACATTGATTGTAAGCTGTTATTAGCAGCACGTTTGAACACTTTTAAGTAATAACAGAAGAATTCCCATTAACAGTGATTAACATTGTAAGCAGTTGAAGACTTCTCATTAACATTGACTGCAAGCTGTTAATCAACAGATTTGCTTAAGATAAAATGTTAAATGTCAACTTTTTGTATTCTGCATTATAATTATGTTAGAAAATATGAAAATTATGTTAAATAATCTACATAACTTACACAATTACAGCGCAAATTAAAAGCACATAAAGAAAATCTATACCCTGGAGCCCAAATATATGTATACATATATATGTTTACATATATACAATATATATATATGCATTTCAATAGAAATTAACCTCTATTCAAAGATAGGGCAAACTCCTCATCCTCGACGGCTCTTAACACATCAGCGCGTCATAAAGAAATCAGTTAAAATATCTTCTGGGTTTCCTCATTTTCGTGTTTTCCATGTGGAAAAGCGTTGATAAAAAGAAAAAAGGCATTTAAAAGCAACGTCAAACAAAAAAAAAAAAAAGAAAAGAAACTCCGCTTCATTCAGCGCCCGGCGCCGAGTTTTTGAATGAAAATATTTATGCATATAAAACGAGACACAGATACTCACTAACACATACACACACACGCACACAGATACTTTTGTAGCATGTAAAAGTAGCGTAAAAAGAAAAGCAACAAAAAAGGCAGCTGAAATAAAATAAAATAAAATTTATCTTGAACTTGAACTTGAAATAAAAGACATCGAAAGTCGACGTTGGTGGCAGCGACGCTGACGTCGACGTCGGCGTTGACGTCGTTTTGTCTGCTGCTTCTCTTAATGTTGTTGTTGTTGTTGTTGGCGGCATTTAACGGCAATCTTTGGGGACTGTTGTTGTTGTTGGCTTTGATGAGCAGCGCGTTAATGAAGGAGTTTTATTTTAATATTTAAATAAAAAAAGCTAACAATTGTTTTTAACCACAATAATCAAATTAAAATACAAATGTGTGTGTAAAATAAACAGTAAATAATTACAAATAAATACAAACTCAAATTACAATAAATTATAAAAAATAAAAATGTATCAAATACTATAACTAAAATATAATTAATAAAAAATAAAATTTTTAAAAATGAAATAAATAAGAAATATAAAAATATTTCAATACATTTGATTATATAAAAAAAAAATATATTATTTATAATGTTAATTAAATTGTCTATGCAATTAAGCTATACAAAAAATAAAATAATAGCTAGAAAAAAAACTAAATGAAAAAAAACGCAATTTGCAGCGACAATTAATGCAATTAGTTTGATTTTTTCATGTGTATTTTACTCCCTCTGTCTCCTTCTACCTATCTCTATCACTCTCACTTGCCCGCTTTCCCCCTTTGTCTGTCTCACTCTTTCCCTTTGTGCTGAATGTCATCGCAATTGTGACTTTGAAATTGCGCCAGACACACAACAAATACTGCAACAACAATAAAAACAACAACTCGTATTCATTTTGTTTTGCTAAATGTAATACAAATGTGTTAGACTAGAATCTACCCTGCAAATCGATGTTTATCTATAGCTTTTATAGCCAGAAATATAGGGTATTTTCTAAGTTGATGACTATTTTGTACATTTCCTTATTGAGAGCTTTCACCTTCCTGTTACAGACATTGAATCAATGTAGCCGATTTTAGATATTGTCAAGTTCTACAGGGTATACAAAGAAACCAGAAAATGTGTGTTCTTTTTTACTTTGAATGTCAGTCCATCTGTCAGTCTGTCAGTTTGTCAGACTGCAAGTTTTCTTATTGTTTTAAAAGCTTTCGCATTCAAAATTTTTAGTTCTTCTTTCAACTGCGCAAAAGTGACACAAAAAAAGAAGAAGAAAAGTAAATGCATGCAAAATGTTTTTTAATGAGATAATCGCTAAAAAAAAAAGGAAGAAAGAACTCGAAATGTTTTTTAAGCAACTCAAAAAAATATTATAAAAATTAAATGCTTTAAAAATGCATTTTTAATTTAGATAAACGATAATGTTTGAAATATTATCTTTAGCAGGAGTTAAGAAATTAAGAGTTTATTTAAATTAAAAAATATTTTTTTAAATAATTTAAAACAAAATTTTAACAAATTGTTTTAAGCAAAATTAATATGTAAATGAAGAAAATTATATTTTATACAAAAGCAATTTTGTTTAGAGGAATTTCAGAATCATAAAGTAAAACCCATAAAAATTCGCTGCAAATTTTAAATAGCCAAAAAATATATAAAACAAATGTAGATGACACATCACAAATTAAAAAAAAAGGTAACCCACATAAAATCGGTTAGGTTCTGGCTAATTTATGAGCTACAGGGTATATAAAACCAAAAAAAAAAAAAAAAGAAACAAGCTTCCGCAAAATATAATGAAAGAACAAGATATAGAGGGAGGGAAAGGGAAAGAACGAGAGCAAATGCAAAATAAAATGCGCCAAAGCAGACAAATAAAAAAAATGTATATAAAATGACATAAGAGTGCAAATAAATTTAAGAAAATAAACAACAATTCGGTGCGAAATGCAAAAGTTCATAAATTAAATAAGACAAAACAAAAATAATAAAATAAAATAAATATATAGATGTAGATGTAGATGTAGATGTAGCTGTAGATGTATGTGTGTATATGTATGTTTACATATGTATACATATATATAAAATTGCACGACGCCAACGCAGCAAAGTGCAAAAAAAATGGAGCGAGGAAAAAAGTTGCGCTTTACCCTGTTAACCATAGTAAGAGTGGTAAAAAGGGTATATTAACTGTGACAAAATGAACTTAACTCTTTTGTTTAACGCTACAGGAGATCGCCTTCTTCTGCCTGTTGCATACATAATCACGAAATTAATATACCCCTTTTAAAAATTTTAAATGGACTCAGGATAACAGATAAAGATTTTTATAGAGTATAGCCAGAAGAGGTAGAAGAAGAATCGTCTGCATACGCGCTGAAGAGTTAGGTCAGACACTTAAAACGGCAGTCTAGGGCATTTGTTAGTCGCGCACACCCTACGCCTAGACTACAGTTAGTTGTCTGCCTTTCATTTGCGGCTGTGCGCAAAATGTTTCTGCAGCTGTCTATCAGTTGCTATTGTATCTATAACTGTGTGCGGATGCCGTCGCCGAAAATTTTGCGACTGTCTGTTGTTATTATTATTATTGTTGTTGTTGTTGTTGTTGTTATGTATTAGCGTTATTATTTACTTGTTTTGGCGTATCTTTCGTCGTGGAAGCAGCGTAGAATGCGAGATTCGTGGAACTGGGACACTTGTGTGCAGTCTGCGTTTTATTTCTCTCTCTCCCACTATATATCAAGGCATATCTCTCTCTAACGGCGCGTATCTGTGCGATAAGTTTTGTTACTACTGTTGTTGTTGTTGGAGTTGAAAGGCCCGCCCCAACAGCAACGACTGGGTGGCTCTTAAAACGAATCGAACTAGTGGTATAGAAATATAAATAAATTATTTAAATACTTGACGAAAATAATAAATTTGAAATATCAAAATTTTGTGCGCGTGGCTGTCAAAATAGTCGGCAAATGCTAAATGCTTTACTTGTTGCTACGTATATACATACATACATATGTATACATATGTACATACATATAATAAAATACTAATACAGTAAAGCTTTATAGTTTTGAACTGATTTCTATTGCATATTCGCAACTCAATAAGTAGCAAAGTAAACAATTTTATATAATTAGCAATTAATGCTTTGAAACTGCAAATAAAAATGTATAAAAAATGCCTTGCAATTGTAAATCAATACGAATTTTGGAGGCTAACGCGACGTATGATAAATTTTTTGTTCTTTATTTTTGAACTGCAGTCGAGTTGCTTTTTGGCTCTGCGCATATCTAAAATGCAAATAAAAAAATTCAAAAATTAACCAAAAAAAAAAAAACAACAAACTTGAAATGAAAAAAAAATATATATACATATATATATTTATATATACATATGTATGTGTATGTGTGTATAGAGAATACAGAAGATTGCAACCAAGGTCAGCAATGACGAATAACAGCAAAATGCGCTGCCATTTGTTGTTGTTGCTGCTGCTGTTGGTGTTGTTGTTGTTGTAGAGCTCTGTACCAGTCGCAGATCTCAGCAAAAAGCACACGCACACACACACAGTCGCATAGTCAAAGAGTAAGTGCAAATGAGAGGGCAAGCTGTTGTGCAACGAAGAGAGAGAAAGAGAATGAAAGAGAGAGGGAGAGGGAGAGAGGGAGCAAGCTCGCGCAACAAATGCGCCAACAAAAAAGTAAATAATTTTTATTTGTCAGCGCGATTCAGTTCGAGTCCGGGTTCTGTGCGCGTACATAGCGGTTCCCAATATACATACATATACACACACATGTAAATATATACATATGTACATATATATGTATCTAAATGTATTTACAATTATAGTAGTTAATACAAGCTATGTTAATAAGCCGCATTTGTAGTAAAAAACTAAGTTAAGTTTGTGCAATTTAAGTGATGTGTTAAACAATATATTATTGTTTCAAATCTAACCATACACATACATACACACATTCATACAATGTTAATATGTATGTATGTAGATCCATCAATGTAAAGTTCAGTTGGATTCCAGTGTAAACTAAATTTATACATTTGTATGTGCACATCATATGGAATGATTAAAAAGATGCAGGTACATACACACAAACATTTATACATACATACTTACATATATACGTTCAACACTTTTGTTTAGTTTTGATACTCGTATTATGCATTGTTTGCCCCTATTTGTTTCTAACATGTGACGTCATAAAAGATTATTCAAACTATTTTTAACGACTTTACAGTTGTAACCGTTTAAGAGTTTACACAGCAAAAAAATAAATAATTATGTGATTAATCTAAAATACTTGAGAAATTTAAAAAGTGATAATAACAGAATTTTAAGTTATAGGGCAATAAATTCTATTTAATTTGTTTCTTTCAATGGGTTTATAATAAGCATGAAGTATCTCTAAGCATATTTAAATATTGAATCCTCGGCTCAGCTTTAATGATACTCATTGTTTTGTGCATGTGGCATTTGCCTTCATCTAGATAACAATTCGAAAACAATTGACGCGATCGTAAACTTCGAAGATCCATTCGAAAGCACATGTTAATAGCTGTGCATATAAAAATCTATATTGCCATAACTATCTGTCTGCCTCTCTCTCTCTCTCTCTCTCTTATGTGAAGGTCAATCCGCAAGTCCAAAATTCCACTTCAATATTTTGCATATTTCACATGCATTAATTGCTTAATTGATGCCAATGTGCAAAACGCGCATTTATTCAATTCATTCAATTTCGCATTCACAACAAACACTTCACACACATACACACACGCACACAGGCATACGCACACACACACTAATAGAGATGCGCACTCGCAGAAAGATCTTGAAGTTTCGGTTCTCACCTCTCGCATGCGCGACCAATTCCTGGAATTCCTTTGACTAACTAACACGCGAATGTCGTTGTTGTTGTCGTTCTTGTTGTTGTTGCTGCTGCTGTTGTTCTCACACGCGCAGCATACAAATTGCAAAGAGTGAAAAACAACAGCAGCGCGGCGCCGAATATCCTTGAAAAAGGCAAAAGCCGATAATAATAATGGCAAAAGTAAACGCAGCGAAAACTTGCGACGCAAGCGCAGAGACTGCACAACGGCAGCAGCAGCAAAAACAACAACAACGGAAAAGATAAATCAAACAGTAACTAAACACACACGCACACGCACACACACACGCAAATATGCAGCGGTCGGGCGACAAAAACTGCCAGTAAACCGTTTTCGTCACATATACTCCGTAAAGCATAACGTAGATAGGGTATTATGACGCATCAGCTGATAAAATTCTTATAATACTGAAACAGCAGAAGATAAATTAAATAATATAATTACCTATGTAACAGTTACACATAAGTAACTGTATGTAATAAAATAAATATTTCACATAAATATATGATTATTCAAACACAGAGCATAACGCAGTCGAGCAAGCAAGCGTACTTTTTTTTTCGCTATTGCCGAATTCGCCGTCGCCGTCGTCGTCGACTGAGCAAATAACTGCATTTGACCTTGTTTCGGCGTGCGCATGTGTTGGTAGCTTAGAATAAACAAGATATGCCGACAGAGTGCTGATATGTGTGTGTGTATGCTTGCAGGAGTCGCATATGTATGTGAAAATGTATATATGAATGTGTACATATTTTGGACGCTTGTTTGCTTTGCTTTTCATATTCGCAGAGAATCAAACTTGCTTTGTTCGAGCGTGCCTGCTTGTGTGTGTGTGTGTTAGTCTGGTACAAGTGTATTAATTCAGCTGCGCATGGCACACAAAAAAAGTAACTCACACACAGCCTTACTTACATACATACATACATCGATATGTACATATAAATGGACTGACTCAGCGCCGACGTCGACGCTTGCATTTGCCATAGAAAGTTCGCCCCAAGACGAATTTGGAACTATGTATGTATGTATGTATGTATAAAACTTAAAAATGGAACCTACGCAGAAAAAATGCTCGCTCTCTCTATCTCTGTCACTATTTCTCTCTCTTTCGCGCACTTGCTCGCTCGCACTGCTGCATTTCGCTTTTCGCTATTCTTCGCTTTGCCAAAATTCTAAATGTAGGTTAAATATTGCGGAAATCACGCGAGTGCTAATAAAAAATACGCAAATAAGAACCGAGAAGTATATAAATATATAATAGCTATAAAAAACAGATACGTGAGCAGATAGCACACACACATACATAAATACATACACAAATACGTAATAATGTGTATTAATTTGTTATTTACTCTGACGTTTGTTTTCTGTTATTCTGTTATGCAATAATCACAAAATATTGACCGTTAGTCATTAGTCGATCAGAATATCTAACTGACAAACAGGTGCTAAAAACTTTTACGCAGTTGGGAGAGTTATTTTATTTATCAGTTGATATTATCTTTTTATCTTTTCTCTTTTGAAAACAAAAATGTTTTATTAACAATTTAAATGAGAATCTCATTGCTTTGGGCTTTGTTGTTGCATTGTCTGTCTCGTGTCTAAGGCAGAACTTTATCTGTACGATATTCCAATTAGCCAAACGCCATTTTTGCGCATTTCGAGGCGTCCAATCAGAAGTGCACACAACACTGCATACGTTAGTATGAGTGCAGTTTTATGCAAGCTCGTGAGAATAAGAAAGCAATGCTCAACGATCGTTCAGTTCTCTTTTGCTCTTTGGCACTGCATGCATTAGTGTGAGTGCAGTTTTATGCAAGCTCGTTCAGTTCAGTTCGTTCGTTCGTTCGTTCGCTAGGGCCTTCGGCTCTGCTGGTGTTGTTGTTGTTGGTGTAGTCGCTGCAATTTTTTCGCATGCGCTTTTTGCTTCGTCGTTTCAAGTTCGTGCAACGCTGTGAATTTTAATTCGTCGGCTTTTGCATTTATTCACTGCACGAAGGCTGTTCTTTAAATTGTTGTTTTTGCCGGCCTTAAATTTAATTAGCTTTACATGCCCATTGGTCGGCTGTAACGCGCTTCGTATCTGAACTGAATTCCTATTGGACTTGTTGGCTTTAAACGTTACAGTGGGTTAGTGTTGAATGATTTAGTAACTAAATAATAAATTATTATTATGGAACAGTGGGTTAGTTTAGTAACTAAATAGTAGATTATTATTATTATACATTTCTAATAATTTTCATTTCTTTCATTGCAGGTAACTAATTGTTTGCTTATCAGTTAAAAAGAATACAACAGAACCATTTGTTAACGTAAGTTTACACTTGGCTCCTTATCGATTTTATTCGGCTAACATCCCTCACACTGTGCAGCATCATTGTGCAACTCCCAACTCTCTGTGCGATGTTGAATGTTGCTTTCCGTTTGTTAACCCCCCATGCCAAACAATAACAATGTGCGCCACCCATGGCAACCACCCAATCACCCAACCACCGATGCTCAACAGCTGAATGCACACAGTGCCACACTGGCTGCCACTTTGACATGCAACCACAAAAGCAACAACAAAAACGAAAAAAAAAAACAAAATGCAATTTCTTTTGAAGAAAATTCGTGTGTAAAACGCCGCCAACCACCTTTTGAACTCGACAGCGGGGGAAAAAAGTTGGAAAATCTCGGACACGCAGCCGGAGTGCAAGCGGGTTTTCCCTTGTTTTTCCCCCGCCCACTTGCGGCACGTGCTGATAATGAAGCCTGCTGCTGCTGCTGCTGTTGCTGTTGCTGCAACCCTCTCCTGCCCCCTTATGCGCTGCCGGTTCAAGGGTCGAGTCCCTCGACTAGGGGTGTTTATCGTGCAACGTGCATCGCATGTTGTATTTCTAATCCTTGTTGCAGCTGCAACCGGCTTTAAAGCAACCCCTGCGACACGCTCAAGTGCAACAAATGCTGCGCTTGCAACACAACTTTTTTTTCTTTTTTATTTTTTTGCAGTTAATTAAGCGCGCATCTTTGTTGCAATGCGGCAAGGGTTGCTCTCTCCACATCTCCGCCTGCTGCTGCTGCTGCTTCTTCCTCCTCCTCCTTTCCGTGCTGTTAAGCTGTCAGAAATTGCTGATGTGACAGGCGTGTGCCGTTGCAAACTAATTGCGCTTGCCACATCCGCTTTTCCCGGATATCCGCAAACCGGTTTCTTCCATACCTTCTGTTCCACACGGCCCTTACATAACTCTCAGCTGTTGGCTCAATATTTTGTAACATTTTGTTTCAAAACTGGATTTCAATATTGTTTTTTTTTTTTTTTTCATAGTTTTGCTTCTGCCCTCACTAAACTTGTTTTTTAACAAAAAAATACTTTTTATTGTTATTCTTCGTTTAGATTTTTATTGACTTGCATTTAGTATTTAATTTGGTCTATTAGTTGGCTGTATTTTGCTGAAATTCGTTCATATATCAAATATTTGCAACATTTCAGTTCGATTAATTAACTTTTTAGTGTTTATTATTGTTTTTATGAGATTAAAATGGCGGATTTACCTGTTTATGTTGATTGGCTTAACTAAAAAGCGAAACTAAGTGGAATTTAAATTAAATGCATATAGTGAATCAATTGACTTAACCAAGAATTTTGTAAGTCCCATCAGATTCGTTATATCAAGGTTTCATTGTAGATATGCAATTTAATACTCTTAAATTTAGAGCTGGGGCTTAAAACAAAGTTTAGTCTAGAATTCAATTTTGCTGTTCTTAACAAATGTATACCTTCTTTGCTTGTTACAGGGTATAACTAACATATATGCATATGTATATACAAATATATTCTCCTTATATAAAGGAGTTTATTTTTGCTTATTAAAAGGTATAACTAACATACCTACACAAATAATTATACATATATCTATATACTCTTTTCCTATTACAGGGTATTGTTAACTTTTTGTCTAGCAAACTAGTCGAAGTAAGCTTTAAGGCAAAGTTGGGTTGCTGAAAGTAGGGAAGCGCTGCTGTTAGAACTGTTAGAATCCTTCAATGGGGAGGAGAAATCAGGAGCTGTTTATAGTTCACGGTTCAGCTTCCACTCCAATTCCCTGAACAAATGCCAGCTCCAAAAGCTGGCCAAGTAATCCCTCCGGCCGTGCTGCAAATCAACTCCAAGTAAAAGTGTCAAAACAATACAAACGAGACCCAACAGGGGACACTCACACATATACACACATACACACATAGGGAGAGGAGCCGCACATAATTTATGCCCATGTACAAGCAGCAGAGGAAGAAGAAGCAGAAGAAGCAGCAGCAGCAGGCCTCGAAACGCACATAAAACGCAGACTGCAGCAAAGGCAAAAGCGTAAGCGAAAGCAAAGGCAAAGCCAAAGGCAAAGCCAAGGCAAAAGGAGCCGCACATAAATGCGGAAAAATCAATTTTCTTTTGTGCTTAAGGGTGGCAACGGCACGCCACGAGGGGGCGGGGTCGGGATTGAGTTCGGGGGCGGAGAAGCATAAACTTCTATTTGGCTTTTGGGGGTTGCACACGCACGCACATACCACGCACTTTTGTGCAGCGAATTGTCACCCAGTTTTTGGCAAATATTGACAGAGCAATACGACACCCTCTCCTACTCTCTCTCTCTCGCTCTCTCGCTCTCACACTCTCTTGGTGGAGACTAGTGTAGAGTGTAGAGCAGCGGCGGCGGCGGCGGCGGCGGCTTTGAAGTGCAAAAGTTGCAGCATAATTTTGTGGGGCTAATGCAATTAGGCAATTATTTTCTACAAGAGAGCCAACGAAAGAGAGAGTGAGCGAGAGAGAGAGTGCGGCGAGTGGGAGAGAGGCTGCTAATTACTCATGCTTACGCATTGTTCGGCGCACTGAGGCGTATACACAATAATTTACAGCTAGCCCAAGAAAACGTGCAACGCATAAGCAGAGCGCAGTGCAAGCGAGACAGCTGCTGGGCCTGAGGCAAGAGCGAGAGCGAGAGCGAGAGCGAGCGAGATGGCATGATCGAAACAAGTGCAAGCGCCTCAAATAATGCTAACAAAAATTTGTCATTAAATTATGTGTGTGTGGGTGGCACGCACAACAAAAAAAAAACGCAATTGCCAAATATATGTACATATATATTCCTTATTTATGTATGTGTCTGTGTGTGTGGGTGGGTGCGTGTGTGTGTGGTCAAGCGGTTGGGCCTCTGACGTCAGCGACCATAAAAATTGTTGTTATGAAAAGCTTGCGAGCAGTGCCCAAGCGAAATGCGCATTGTCCTTAATGTCCTTGTTGTTGTTGCTGTTGTTGTCGTTGTTGTTGCCTGCTGGGCAATTGAACACAGGCGGCGGCAACAAATTTTTCGGCTGCAGCCACACACAAAATTTTTGTATGGGCAAGCAGAAACGTGACTGCTTCTATGTATGTATGTGCGTGTGTGTGTGTGTGTGTGTGTGTTTTGTGTGTGCGAGCACATTGATAAGGGTTAGATCGGGGGTTGGGGGTTGTACTTGGAAGCTATTGAAAATGTGTCAGGGAATTGTCGGGCTATTTGGTCAGGCAACAAATGAGCTCGAAATAGTATCAAAAATCGGGCCACAGATTGAGCTATAAGATAAAACTACAAATAACAGTTATTTAAACTGAACTTAATGGCTGGCAAGTGCTTAATTATTTGTGACTTAAGCAGGAGCAAAGGTTAAGGATATGTCGGACATGGGAGAGGTTTTTGTTTTTTTTTTTTGTTATTGATATTTAACAAGCGTTTGTTTTGGATAGAAAATAGCTTATGGGAGAGTTTTTTTTCTATGAGCTGAGGTTCAGTTTTCAACCATAATTCAAAAAAGTTCGATTTCTTATTTTCAAAATATTATTGTTACATTATAAACTATTTGATATATTTGAAAGATTGGCTGCTTCAGAGTTATAGATTATTTGTTCTTAACTTCCAAAGTTAAAATAAACAAAGATTTATGTAAATTTACATTCTTATACGTGGTTTAGTTAAAGTGCGAAATTTAACTTTCTTCTTCTTCCTTTCTCTATCTCCAAAACTATATCTAAAGCTTGCCCTCCTCTTTCTCTTGCTCCTCTCTCTCACCCGCTTTTCCTCTTCCTCGCTCATATGTAATTTTTTTGCGACCAACTTTTAATTTGATTTTATATATTCATAAATTTCACGCAATTTTTAAAGCTTTTGTGTAGTTCGTCGTCCCCCACCCCTATTTTTTGTATTATTATTATGTGACAACCCTTAACGAGTTGTGCGTGCGTGGGCCACGCCCACTTTCAAGCGAATCACTTGACTTTTCATTAATAAAATTGGAGTTGCCTGATTTTTCCTCTCAACTCCTCGAAAATCTTTTTTTTTTGATTAAATACAAAAAAATTCATCAGACGAAGAGTTCGAGTGGAATATCGTAAGCCCCACCTTATACCGTAAGCCCCGCTCCGCCCCTCCCTCATTCAGTGTGCCGCGGCATTAGCCTACGCCCATGCGTTTGAACCCTTTTTCGTATACATTGTTGTTGTTGTTGTTGGAAATTTCATCATAACGTTTTTTCTTCGAAATTTGTTTTTTTTTTGCACGCAAAATGCGGCTTACCGTTAAGCAAAAGGATCTGCATTGAAATCGCGTATTCGCGTATTTTACGCCTCGCCTCAACTTCTTTACAATACACTCACACACACACACACACACACACACACACACACACACACACACACACTCACACACGCACACTCACGCACTCGTTCGTTGCAACCCTCAACAAAAATTCATAACTCCAAAAGTGGAAAAAAAATACACATTAATGCAGCAATGCGTGCGCCTCAAGGAGTGGGCGGCGGGGGCGTGGCAGATACTGTTTGTCTGGACATCTGACTAGCTATAACAATATATATGTATATATATATCCATATACATATATATAGTATATTGTATATTGCTTGATTAACGACCATCTTTTGTTTTTGTTAAGTGGCAAGGAAGGCGGGTATTGAAGGTGTTGGGGTAGGGGGCGTGGCTGCCTTTGTACGCAATATTTAAGCCTAAAAACAGTTTGAGTTGATTGTGAATTGAAATAAATTGAACTGCAGATTGAATGCTATAGTAAAATATTTATTAAAAATTAATACAAAAAATGTTTAAAAACAGTAAATTTCTTAATGAGTTCGATTATAAAGCACCGTTAGTCAGTTAGAGCTATCTATTCGGGAAATATAGTTGTACATAATTCAAAAATAATTTTTGAGTAAAAAAATTCTTTTCAATCTATGAAAACAATTTTTAATTTGATTTCTTTTCATTAATTTTAATTAATTTACGTTTAGAAAAGACGAGTCGAATACTTAGATCTAGTTCTTTTGAACTGCATGGCTGTTCACTGAACTGCAGAAGTAAATGAACAAATGAGTGAACTGAATCGCGAACATTTGCACTTGTTCATCGAATTGAAATTAAATTTTGAATAATATTTTGGATGGATTTATTTAAATTTTCGGTTGAGCTTAACTTCTATGGCAGCGGATCAGTTTTTTGTGTCTGCTGGCTAGTGTAAATCTTACCCACACACACACACAAACACACACACACACAAACACACGCATGTCAGTCGTCAAAATTCAATGAGCAAAAGTGCTGCCTGGCCGCTAAATTTATTGAAAAATCATGATATGTGCCCATCAGCCAGACCCGCAATAGTAGACAGACCTCGCCCCCACCCCCCTTCTCTCACCGCACCCACTCGCTCCACTTTCTCTGGCTGGCATGGCAAAGCGTCGATATGACAGCTTGACTGAGCCAAAAAGCGCAGAAAGGAAGAAAAAAAGAAGGAGCTGGGTAGGAGCCTCGCCTAGACAAAAGTCTACGGAAATATGATTTTTACGTGCCTGCTAAACAGCGGGTGGGCCGTGCGGAGGTTAAGGGTGGGATAGAAGGGGGTGGGGGTTGGGGGTTGGGGGTTGGGAAGCTTATGTGGCTGCGGCTGAGCCTATGGAGCGCCCACATGCTGATTGACGTGCCTTTTATTGATGCTCTTGATTGGTTTTTACCTTTTACACGGTGCGAAAGAGAGGGAGGAACTGGCTTAGGCTGTGGGTGTGGGTGGAAGGGAGACAGATGCGGGCGCTGCTCGTTAGCGTGTGCGTGTGTGTGTATGTGTGTGTGTGTGCGTGTGTGTGTATGTGTGTGTGTGTGCGTGTGTGTGCGTTCGTCTGCTGTGCTTTTTTATTACAGGTGTGGCAGCCAGGTGCAGCAGCTGGACCGCTGCCGAATTGTTTGTTTGTATTTGCTTTTGGACATTCGTCTGTTAATTTTTTATGCGGATAATATCGCCGATATATACACACAGTGTATGTGTGTGTGTATGTGTGTGGACGAGTCGTCTGTTTGCGTTTTTAATCAAATGCGTTTAGCGGCAATATCCATACATATCCTGGCATATCCTTTCGTAGATCCTTCGTTCTGTATCGCTTGCTTGTTCAGCTCTTATATCGTAATTGCATATCACAATTCTCACTCTTCTCTCTTACTCACTCTCACTCTCACTCTCTCCCTCTCTCTTTCTCTTTCTCTGTGTGTGTTTTGCAAACAAACTAATCAAACGTCTGCAATCGTTGCTTCCACTTCCGCTTCCGCTTTTACCTTTCTATATAGACAGCTATCGCTAACTCTATCGCTATTGCTATCTCTTTCCCACTCTTGCTTGGCAGCGTGGCACGCGCTAATGCTTTAATCCTTGGCCAGGACCTTCTGCTGTCCGCGCGTATTAAATCGATGAAGTATTAACGACTTAATTGCATGTTTGTTAGACATTTCGCACACACACACACACACACACACGCACACCCTTTGCATTTTTGGCCAATATTCCTGTTTGAAGTTTATTAAATTCCCGCATTGAAGGCGTGCTCCAATATCCTCTGTTATTGTTGTTGTTGTTGTAGCTCATTAACTGAAACTCACAAAATTCGATTAAAGTAATGGCCTTTTGAACAGCTCCTTATTGAGTGGACTATTAGGCGTGTGGGCGTGGTCGGTATATATAGTTGGAGGACAACAGTTCGAAGTTCGTTAGGTTATCAATCATTTTGCGAATTTTGGATATGTGCCAAGAAACTAATAAGAAACAATCCATAACATCCTTTAAAACATTTTTCATATGTTTCTTCTCTATGTAGCTAACATAACTACACACACTGCACTGTTAAACTTATGTTAAGTGCACACTGCTGTTAAACCAAATCATAATAATGTTGTCTGCTTGTTTTAGTTGTAACAGTAACATTTGCTGTTAAGTCACACCTATTTGACTGCTGCCAACAGCATTTGTAACTCTATTAATTGCAAGTTAACATTGACCGGTTAAATTACAGCACAATGTTGCATTTTAACAGGAGCTTAATGTAACTTATTATGTTTACAGCTGAGTTAATTGGCGATTCAATCATTTTAGCAGAGTGTTAACATAATGTTAATTAAAGAGGTGCTTGTTTACTTCTTGACTGTCCCATTCTGTTATGCTTGACGCTATTCAGTTATGTTAGCACTATGTTATTACATTATGTTAATGGAAGTTTTCTCTTTGTTTACTTGATAGCTCAACTAATATTTATTACTCAAGTTTTCAGATATTTCACTTAAAAAAACAAAAATAATTTATAAAATAGTTCAAAAGTTGTTCTATTAATATTATATTGTTCTCTATATACAAGTGATATTTTTATATGACAAAAGTTTTACAGCTTCAGATCGCCATCTCATGTACTGTTACTAGATCTCAGTTATCGGTAATCGTTAATCGAAATTGTGAATCGGTAACGAATTTGCATGCCAACCCTTATCAAGGGCCACTTTGCAGGCAGCAAATTAAATAAGGCTCAATGACAAACTTCATTAGCCAAAACATCAACATGGCCAAAAAGGCCAAGCAACAAAAATAACAATTTGCCTTTCAGACAGCACATAGTCAGCCCCCCCACCACCCCCCTCGAAATACTCCCCATATATAAGTCCAAAAATTGGGAATCCTGCTCGCATCTGCAGCTCGATTCACAATGACAAAAACTAAATTAAGATTGAAATGTAAAACTGAAAACGTTTTACACAATTATTGAACGCTGTAGCAAATCGTATCGCACAGGGGCGTAGATCAAACAACATATGGGGGAGGGGGACGGAGGGGGGGGGGTGGGGCTAGCTTGTCCTAATCGTACAGCGAAAAGCACTCGCAGAAATAGAAAATGTAAAAAAAATAAATATAGACTCTGGCTAACCCTTTGGACATTTGAACGATTTGTGTGCGAATCAGTCGACTGCATAACTTACAATACCGTAAATATAAATTCTGCAAATGTTAGCTTGCGGGGGCGTGGCAAATGGGGGGTGTTAGACAGGCTGGCAGCCACGTACTAATGAAGGTTTTAACTGTTTTTTTTTCTTTTGGGGGGCTCTTCGCTTAATATTTTCACTCCTGCATGCATTTTGCAAATGAAACGTTGCCCCCTCCACAATTTCCCACCCATTTTCCAAGGCCCGCCCACTTTCTAACTCACACAAAAGAAAAAGTCGAATGTATGGAAATTTTTGTTCAATCACAAATCCAATGATGTTCGCTTCGACGCATTTTGACAGTTGGACAGACAGGGGCGAAGGTCGGTGTATGACATGGGTAGGGGAAGGGGGAATGGGGGAATGGGGGGCAGGGGGCAGTGGGGGTCACTTTGATGAATTCGCCGCAGCAGCAGCGGGCGAATTGTTGTTTGTTTGAATGGCTTCTTGTACAGCTGCAAGTCCTGTCGATAGGCCTCTTGTTTTGTTTGCCTCTCCCTCCCACTCCCACACTCCCCCACCTTCTCTCTCGCTTTAACTGCACATTGGCATTTTTTGCCTAGCATATTTTGCTCTATTTGTTGGTCTTTCGTTCTTTCTGCATTGATTAGAATGTTTGGACTTCGAGTACGTAAATATTTTTGCTTGCTTGTCAATTAGTACGTTAAGCCTCTGTATGGCACTTGAAAGCCAGAGGCTGAGTGCTTAAAAGCCTCCGAAGGGGTTCTTAAGAGCTGACTTTTAAAGCTCTACAGTGTTGCTGGACTGCTACAGATTCCAGCTGCATCTTTAATTCGAATTTTCGTTCTGTTCAATAATTTATTAAATTAACCTATCGGAGTTCCAAGAAGTATTGCATAACTCAGCTATTTGGGGTGCTATCGAAATTTTGATAAGAGGCTTAAGTTTGTCACGTGTTTAAGTGCTTGCATAAAAACTGAAACAGTTATAACTGTTATATTGTTCGAGTTAACTGAATTCATACATAACTAAAAAATAAAGAAATTCTTAAGTTAAACACTTTGGAATACCTTCTTAAAGTAAATATTTCAAAGAGCAACAAACAGTATATAAATATTTACATACATATGTATATATATATATGTATCCTGGAATCATCGCAATATATGTAACTGTATATATATATAAGGAAGCACTCAAATGTCAATATGGAGAAATGTAACCTTTAAAAAGCATTTCAATTAGGTCTTGTTAATCAAGTCAGACGCTTTGACACTTTTGCTCTGCATGAAATGCATATTAACAGGGGTATTCCCTCAACTTTTGACAGCCTGCAAATCGAAAAGACAATTTTACCTGTCACTGAGGAAGAGAGAGAGAGAGAGAGAGAGAGAGAGAAAGAGCAGTGAGTGTTGCCGTGCAGGTGTGCGAAGGTGGGTCGTGTCACACAGCTGACATTTGGGCAGTAAAACAATTGCGTATACGACGCGTGTGTTGCGTGAAAATTGCAACATTACCGCATGTCCTGGCTGGCCTGGCAGGCCTGGCAGGACATCTGCCCGGCTGCCAGTTACCTTTTTGACATTTGATTGAGATTTGTTATCGTCGTATTCATCAATGATATATACAATAAAAATACACACACACACACACCCACACACACGCACAGCCAGACGCAGTATAACAACAAAAAATGGGAATGGCACAAAGCAAAGGTAGCGCTGACCAGCTCCTGTTTCAGCTGCCACTCCCGCTCCCTTTTCTACTCCCACTTCTGCTACTTTTTACAGCTCCTCCTCCTCCACCTCTTTTTGCTGATGCTGCTGCGTCTCCAGCCACGCCCACAATTCACAGTAGTTATCGTGCGTTGCGCAGTGACATTTTCCTAGGCATTTGTTCAATATGTAAAAGCCTGGCCAAAGGATTCGCCAGGACTCGACGCTCGACTGTCTGCCTGGCTGTTACTTCTATTAGATTTCTGGCCCTCGAACCAAGCAGCTGCTGTTTGCTGTGTCCTGTGCCTCGTTTGCTTCGCTGTGTATTTTTGCAATAAAGCAAGGATAACGGGGGAGCAGGAGCAGGAGCAGGTGGTGGGGGATGGGGGTGAGTGTGGGGCCTGCCTGCCAAACTGGCCATGCGTACCTTTCGATCCTTGTGTGACATTTGAATTCGCACAATGAAAGCAAAGCGAAGCTCTTTCTCTATATGTGTGTGTGTGTGTGTGTGTTGGTTGTATTTGTTTTTTAGCAGTTTGCGCCATCAGCTCGAATTCTCATTCCAGTCGCCAGCGATTTTTTAATTTTGCTGACGAGCCCCAAAGAGAAAAAGAGAAAACATACAAACGCAATTGTTCCACGCTCCACAATGCATTCCTGTCTGCTGACATGTGTGCGTCGCCTGCTGATAAGCGACAGACGCAGCTCCCAAGCCCCTCACCCTCCCCCTCCCCCTTCTCACCCACGCCCTAACCACCCTCAAGCCTTCAGCCCCTAGCCTCTGCCTTTTGGGGCTGTCCAGCTCAGCCGCGAAATGAAAAGTTAAACTGTGTGACGCTCTGTGAAAAGGATTCAACATTGTGGCTCGTGGTTCCTTCTCGTGGTTCGTGGTTCGTGGTTCGTGGTTCATTGTTCGGGGTTCGAATTCGGCTTCGATTGCGGGAGTTTGAGTCGGTTTTCGCTTGGGTTTGGCGTGATGAATATTTACTGCGTGCACTAACTGCTAACTACCTACAGGTATTTCCATCTGCCTCACATTTTAATTGGGTTTGAGCAGCGGACACACACGCACACATACACACACACACACACACTTACACGCATACACAACAGGTTTTCCAGCTGGAGGAAGAGTTAGGTAATGGAACACTCTATTAAAGTTCCGCCTGAATGAGAGTTATATTTAGAATGGTGCTTAACTGTATTTTAAGCAACAGCTTATGCCTACTATGTTGGGACATGTTAGCTCATATGAACTAGTTCAGTTCTTGAGCTGCTTAAAAAGTTTGCTTTATGGAAGCCTTTTTAACTCTATTTTAAGCAACAACTAAGGAAACTTGAAAGCAAGCACATGTTCGCACATATGAACTAGCTCAGCTCATGAGCTGCATAAAACGTTTGCTCAACAAGTCATTAATTTTATGCATTCCGTGAAGCATTAGTTAAAATCAAGGTATTCAGGCTACTGGTTCCTGGTAGTTCATTTCACTGAACTGGTTAAAAACCTCATTTAGCATGTATGCATAAAATTGTTTGACAGATTCTTGGCTATAACGAATTTACTCTTTCTACGAACTGGTTCATTTATGTTCGTTCATATGAACTTGTTCTAGTTATTATAGCATAATATTTTAAGTTTAATTGATAAGAGAGAACATTTTTAAATTAGTCTTCGTTCATATGAACTAGCTATATTTTATAATTATATATATCTGTAATATTTTGTATTATGTAGATATTTTAAACTAATATACCCACTCTATCTTTTATTTACAGGTAACTATGCACTGCTCGACTTCAAGTCTTCCAACGCTTTCCCACAGCGGAAAATTCAACTGGTTCCATTTAAATTTTGTAAGTGCATCAAGCGCTGAACTATTTTCCCATGCAAATTATAATTAAAATAGATTTTCATTCTATTGTTTTTTTCTTTTGGATTGGTTTACACTCAGATTCTAGTTTACGTAATGCCAAGACAATAACAAAAACGAAATTAAAATTACATTCGGTAATTGCGTTAAGGGAAGCGTATCTTAAAAATACGCGCCCATAAACACGAAACAGATTTTGAGGTTAGTTTTAGACAATATTTCGGGTCGTGCTCATCAGTGCGTAAACCCCTCCCTAAATGACAACTACAAAGATTTTTCGTTCTTATTTCTTATCATTCACTTGCATTCAAACTGTACTTAAAACATTGCATTACTTGTTTATCTGAGATTCCAGAGATATGTGGAATTCCAACAGAAAGTTTTCTTTGGTTAGGTTTACATTTTTTAATAAATATCTAATAGGGAAATATTGCAGTTTTCCTAATCTATCTATCTATCTATCTGTGGCAGGCCTCTCAATTGCTTTAATTCCATCTAATACACTTACTATATATATATTTCTAATATCAAGTATTACCAAAAAGATGATGTAAAATGCAAAAATGTCATCACAGCAAAGAAAAAAATAGCTGAGGTGCAATTATTCAATTGTTATCATAATATGCATAATATAGATTATATATATTTGTATTATCAGCGGGTTATGTTAGACAATAGGTTACTCAATATGCAATCGAATGCATTTCCCTTTTCAACTTAATTTTCCATTTCCCATTTCCATTTCGTCTTCGATTCGGAGGCATGTCATAAGCGCAATCGTAATACCCATTTCCCATGTGTGTCACGCCCACCTCTTTATGCAATGGTGGCGCTTGGGGCGTGGCAAGGCAGAAGTTCCGTTGCACTCTGGTTACGCCCTTCGCCTATTCTTAGACGAAATTATGCAATAGATTCGCATTCCCAGACATCGGCTGCAACATAGTAGCTATATATATATATATATATATATATATATGTAATGTGTATGTGTATATGTGTATCTGGATATCCGTGATATACATGACATTGCTGTCAAGTGCAGCTGACAGTTAAGTTCGATGCGGCAATCGCGGCCCCAACTTTGAACATAAATTTGCAATCGAGCCCTCAACTTGCTTTGACATGCTGCCACGCCCTCTTTTCTTAGGGGGCGATGCTCTTATAATAAACAAAAATTACGTCTGACGGCTGAGCCAAGTTAACAGAGACGCTTTTATTTGCTTATAAGTTTACCAACGAAAATATAAATTGAAGTACAATAACATATAAAACCTTGAATTTAATATCAAAAAATCCAAGTTAAGGCTTAAAATACTAACAAAAAAAAAAATTTAAAAAGTTAAAAATGTCGGCGTTTTTTAGTGGAGCGAAAAATCTCGAGATCCAAGATTTTGTGATGCAGCTAGAAAGAATATCGTTGCTTTTGATGGTCGTGTTTCTGGCTTTTTTAGTTCTTTTAATTTTCCACCAGATGCTGATCTGCAAATGCCTGAAAGTTGCGGTGCGTATAAAATACGATAATATATAGTATAATGAAATATGCAATTTTTGTATAGAAAAATATTCGGCGTATGGAAGAGGCTAGAACAAAGTAGTCAAATAATAAAAGGATATTCGTGCAGATATTAAAATTCAATTCAATAAAAATAATATATAGAAAATAATTAGAGCTATACGTAACAAGAAGAAGAAGAAGCAGTAGAGCTACAAATCTGGCAGCTAATAAAAATAAAGTGCGTCATTTGTTTGAATTAATTGACATTCAAATAAAATTCAAATGCGTCAGACAGAGACGTGAGAGGTGTATCGAGGAGCGAGCGAGTTAGAAAGGGACAGCAAGAAACCGCTTCAACTGCAGCTCTTGAAAATGAATCGTTTATATAATATGTATATGTATGTATATATATGGCTATATACATTTATATATCAAAATAGTGCACAAGGTCAATTAGTTGAAATACCAGAAAAATTTAGCAATTAAATATTGTATTTTATTCTTATTTGTTTATAAATTCTCTTTCGAACAAATTTGTTTTTATTTATTTTTTGTTAAAAAAAATGCAGCTTAAGTTTTTGCTTATTGCGTAATTTGATATAAAGTTTTTTTTTTTGTATTTCATTCAATTTGAATTTTATATACAAATTTTGTTGTTTCTTTTGTTGATTGTAAAATGCGTTTTTAGAGAGCGGAACAACCCCCAATTTATGTTCGAGTTAGAAGACAACGAAACAATGATAGTATATCATAAGACTGATCTAGTGGGGAGTGCACGACTAGCTGCTGCCCTTTGTAACTCCTAAGATCTCTTTATAAGATATAAAATATGTGAATTTCAAGTTGATTTTTGTCGATTTAAGGTTAGACTTAATTATTTTGATATTTTGAAGCATATTAAATATAAAATGCATATAAAAATGTATAAAAATAGAGAATACCCTTCACACCTTCCAACTTAAAGGTTTTAATATCTGCAGTATATATTACATATAATGTTTAAAGTAGGAATCTCTCTTGTTACAAACACCTCCAAAAAAAGGCATATACTCTTTCTAAGCACTTTAAAGGGGTATCCATAAAAGCTGTTCAGCTTCTTTGTGAATGCGTCTTCCAGGAACAAAGTTCTCACATGCGTGTGTTCACTTATGTGTGCATGTACATATGTATGTGTGTGTGTGTGTGTGTAAAGGATTTACGCGTTGGTTTTCTCATCGCTCAACCTGAGAGATACCTGAGCTATTTTTTTTTTTTTTTGCTTACCTTCGAGTCGAACAAGAACGAAAAACTTTTTTTCTCTTGGCTTCAGGTGTCGTCATTTGGTTGCCCAAAAACTGAATCAAGGTGAACGGAACCAAAAGGAATTTGCTCTATTTTTGTATTATTGTTGTTCCCTCTCATTGTGTTGTTTGTGTAATTGAAAAGCTTGTAGAGCGAGAGAGATAGAGGGAGAGAGACAGAGAGAAAAGCATTTGAAATGCAGCTGCGAGAAGTTTTTGTTGTTGTTTTCTTTGTTAATCTTAAAGTACAGTCGCATGCAAAGCTTTGCATAGACAAAAATAAGAAGAAGAAGAAGCCAAAAATGATTTCAAGGATGAACCCTTGCAGCAGAGGAAGCTGTAAAATACAGTTGGTCCCTTTGATAGGCAGAATAATTGATTGGTATGTGAGTCATGTCTGCTTCTAATTGGGTTTTTAAGAACTCTGTTATATGTGTGTGTGTGTGTGTGTGTGTGTGTGTGTGTGTGCGTGTGAGTATTTTAAGCTGTGAGTACTGAAGTACTGACTGACTGCCTGATGGACGATCAATGTGTAGCTGAATTACATTTGTGATATGCATATGGGTATGCAAGTGTGTATGTGTATATGCAGGCTTTTTTTATACATTATTGTATGCATGCATATGTATGTACATACATGCCTATGTATATACATACATGTGTACATACATACATACGTATCCTGTTTTCTTGTATTAAACGTAAATCGAATTAAATGCACACTGAGGCTTTCTACTCGATTCTCATGGTTTAAAGCGATGCTCTAGATTAAAAGAAAGAGCTACAAATAATTACATATACATATATATGTATATATGTATATACATATTTTGTGCATATATCATACATACATATGTATGTACATGTATGTACGTATAACATTTAAAAGAATTTATATCAGACTTTATGAATAGACTTAAGTAAGTACATATGTACATATGCTTATTAATGTACAGATGTATATATGTAATTTTTTTTGACACTCTCAACAGTCCTCAGACATCAGCTAAACAGGCTATAATTTGCTCACTACTTTCAATCGTTAGCCAATTACTGTTATGCTTCAAACACCTCGCAAACACACACACACAATCGCACAAGAACATACTCACACACGCGCAAACAAAATATCCGCTACCCTTCGATTAAAAATTTGCCGCTGCTGCTGCTGTTGGAACCTAAAAAAAAAGGCTAAACACAACTGCAAACTTCACTGGAATTTGTTAATAGCTTTTTACCGATATCTTTTCCATTCAGCGTGGCAAACGAAACGGTTGATTTTGATAGAGCTGCGAAGGTTCTGCCTCTGCTTCCACATAACCGCAACAGCATCGAAAAGGGGTTGGGGGACAGGTTAGAGCCTGCTCCTGGGTGCAGGCAAGCCAAGCGAAGGGTATAAAAAATGAAATCAAAAGTTGCGCGGTCGCATTTTTCTAACGATTAAACAAATTCGAGGAAAAAAAGCGCATCCCATGCAACGCGCAGTCGCAGCCGCTGCCGCAGTCGCAGTCGCAGTCGCAGTCGCCGTCACTGCTCTGGTCGTCACCTGCAGTTTCCAGGAATTGGGAATTGGGCAGCGCTTCCAAGGCTAAGCAAGCAAAAGCAAAGGGGTGTAGGGGGAAAGTGGAGTGGGAGGGGGTAACCGTAGACGCAGATCACAAGGAAGGCGCATGCGAAAGTCACAGCACAACAACAGAGAAAGAAGCAAGGGCCGACTGCTCAATGCTCGCTCAAGGCTTAAAAAGGAATATTATTTGTATACGTACATAAATAACTACATACATATGTACATATCTATGTACTACTTACTTACTTACTATTTATGATTTATCCACGGCGGGTCATATATGATTATATTTATGTACATACATATGTACATGCACAGTCTACATTTTAAGTTAATAGCTTAGTCATTGCAAGCAGCTAATATGCTCGTTTTTTTTCACCTTCCGATCAAGCATAAAAAGCAGGAGTAAAAAGTTTTGGTTGCATCTCAACGGCGGCATTTTTGAGGGAGCGCCTAATTCCAGGAATTAAATCGTATATCTTTTGGGTGCTACACACAAACACACACACACATACACTAAATGCTCGATTAATTTCTAATAAATTGGCTGCTGGCCGCTAACAAACGGAAATATGCTGCAGTCGGAGTCGCAGTCGCAGTCGTAGTCGCAGCCGCCGTCAGATTCTGCCAATATAGAATTACAAATACAAATGCATTGCGTTCGATTTCGCCTCGCTTTGAAATTTGAGGCTAGAAACCGTAAACGATAAACTTAACGAAGCAGAGCGAAAGCGAGAGTGAGTGAGAGAGCTTTATGCTAGCGAGCTTTGCAGGCGTTACTGTTGTTGTTGCTGCTATGGCTGAAGCTGTTACTGTTGTTGCATCTTACTGAGAAAGTGCAAAGCGAAGCAACGGCAAAGCAAAGGCAAACGCAGAGGCAAAGGCAAAGGCAAAGCAGGCACTGAAATTGTCTTCTTGTGTGTCTGTTCTTTTTCTTATTTTTTATGTCATGTGTGTTATGTCAACAACGAATTCATCTTTTAACTAATAACAATCCAAAACAATTTTTCTGGTCATTCTCGTTGCAGCATTTGTCGTGTTCGGAGTGCGCGTCCTGAAATTCAACTGCTCCAACCCAAAATCAACAAATATATATATACATACATATATATATATATATATATATATATATATATATAAATAAATATTAATAATAATAATAAGTACATAAATCAAAATAAACAACAAAAATTATATAATACAATATACAGTATAATATTGGATTATCAATAAATTATTTCATGCGCGAGCATCGGACATCGTCCACGCTTAACAAACGCAACAACAAACAATTGCAAAATTCCCTTTGGCTAAGAATTTGTTTAGGCCAAACTGCTTTTATGCAAAGCCGGCTAAACAGTTCCACGAAATTCCATTTTGGCAACATTAAAAAAACCAACAACAACAACAACAACAACATTATAAACAGCAACAACAACAAACAATTCGAGCTATTTAAAAAGAAGAGTCCGCTTATAGTGGACAACGGCAACAGCTTCCATTGGCCTTGGCCAGATCCTCTACAACTAAAACAACAACAACAACAAGAAGAAGCAGAAGCAGAACAACAAAATGGATCCACAACAACAGTTTTGCCTTAAATGGAACAGTTATTCGTCCAATTTGGCAATCACATTCTCCAATTTATTCAAATCGGATCTGTTGGCCGATGTCACATTATCCTGCGACGGTAAGTACTCGGCTTCCTTTACCATTTATATCTATATAAACTATATCTATACATCTGTAGGTCATATATATGAACTATGGCTTATTGAGAGAGAGAGAGGGAGAGAGAGCTCTAGGGATATGATATGATACATTATACTATGGAGAATATTATCTATATAATTACATATAAATATTTATATTATACTATAAATGAATTTTCATATCATTTATTATATTATTTAGAGAACTCCAGGGTCTGCACTCAAATTCTTGATAAATTATATTAGTCGATATTATATATTATATTATGTTCTTATTTTTTGTTGAAGACTTTTTACTTTGACATCAAATGCAATGTGAACTGCAGTAGAACCTCGATATAAATATATATATATAAATATAGTGACCGTTTTACTATGATATTCCATTTCCATTTATATTTGAAATTTATCAAAACAATCTGTTATACCTTACATCAAGTTCATTTTAAATAACATCCTAAGGCAAATACCTGCTCACACACATACACACACACACACACACCTTTAATAAAAAGGAATCCCAGAAGTATGCAACAATCTTTATCTTAAAAGGAAATGAAGACTGAAACAAAATGTGGAACTTTTGAGGTTATGTTTGACTAACAATGTTAAATATTTAAAGTTCTCATTTAAATTGAAGATTAAAGTGAAAGAGGAGACCAAGAAAAGAAGAAGCAGACTCTTGTTGTGATGGTTTAAATGGCAGGCACTTAACTTGGCCGACAATCAATAAATCAACATAAACAGTTAGGCAGACTAAACAACACGCAGAGAGAGAGAGAGAGAGGAAGTGAGAGTGAGGGAGATGGAGATTGATGAGACAGTCGCACATAAAATAAGATTTCCTCTGGTATTTTTTTGGTTTGGCTAATAAGCCGCCAAAAGTGGCCTAAACGCCAGTTTTGCAAGCGCCCAAAAGCAGACATTGATTTTTATTTTGCCGAAGCGGAAAAGCCGGCAATGGCGGAAAAGCGTGCGAGCAGACGAAAAGGAAAGCGAGCCCCAAGCAAAAGACGCGCCACCTTTTTATGGCTCGTCTCGCTGTCTGCTTATGTGTGGGAGTGTGTGCGAGGGAGGGGGAGAGGGTGAGAGATTGTATGTGTGTGTGTGTGTGTGTGTGTGTGTCTGTGCTACTATTCCATTTAGAACATTTTACTACAGTTTTATGACGGCTTATTAAATGAATATAAATGTGAAGGAGCGCGCAGTTAAATAGATTATATATATGGCTTATATAAAGGCCATATATAGGCTATATGTGCTATATAGGCTATGTGTGCAGGCCTTTGTGAATCTTCTTTTGCATTGTGGGAGGTCAGTAAATGTTTGAGAACTGCGCCGCTTGGCTTTTTGGCCTTTTTTGCCAGCTCATTTTCATCTTTTGGGATACTTTGCGACCTTTTTATTTATGCTGTGATTGTGTGTTTGTGTATACATATACGTGTGTATTTATACATAAATAATGTGTGGCAAATCTTGTTTAAAGACTCAGTTTTATATCACAGAGCAGACATTTAATAAACATTAGGTATATTTGATATACAAATGTATGTATAAAAGTATATCATATACATACGCATATATTTAATATATAAATATTTTTTTACTTCAGATTTGAATAATATGTATATGCAACTTAATATCATAAATATATATTTGCAGCATATATTCTGCACTCCTAAAGGAATCATAAGCAACATTTTCTTTATAACTTAAAATGTGTGTTGTTGTTGTGTGTGTGTGTGTGTGTGCTTACTCGAGTATATATATATATGTATGTCTGATGTTCATACGGGCATCTATACATACATATGCGTTAAGCACATCTTGCGTCTCTTTCTGACAACTTGCAGATTTAAATCGCATAAGCAAAAGGAAATAACAATCAAAATTGCGCATACGCCGCGTTGGTTTGTATGCTTGCAAACCGGTTTCTATTTACAGTTATTGAAAAGGCAGCCGCCTGTTATTGTTGGCTCGCATAACACACACACATACACAAATACACACACAAACAAACTTATATAAATATGTATGCATGTGTGTGCGTATGTCTGGCTCAGCCTCTCAGGCGTCTCCTGCCAAAAAAATTCGTCCTGGCCGCCACATAAATCCCGCCAAGCCGCCAAATAAACAACAAAGTAACTGTAAAATACAAAAGAAAAACAAAACAAAAAACACCTGTCAGACATATCAATCGAAGTGCTACTACTTTTGATTAAAATTTTGAAATGCTGGCCGAAAAAAATATTAAAAAAAAAAAGAAACCCGAATTTTTTTTTGTTCGTTTTTGGCTGCTTCTAATTGTGGTTTTGAATATTTGGCGTTTAAACATATATACGCATATATATTTCCATATATATTCATCTTCATGTTTATATTTGATTTCCCATTTCAATGGACTTTTTTCTAGCTTTTTTTTGGCTACTTTTCGAAATGAAGGCTTAAATATTTGTCCAGCCCTTCGAACAAAAGCAAATAACGTATGTTTTTTTGTTTTTGATTTTTGATTGTTTTTTTAATATTCATGTAGGTATTTTAGAGCTGGTTTACAGTTGTATTTGTACTGTTTTTTTTTATTTATTTTTGTTGAATGTGTGTGTAGTTGGGGTTGCTTTGCTTTCGGGCCATTTTAGCACTTGAGAAATGAGAATTTTTACGAAATGAACATTTGCTTGGCCTTCGGCTATTTTGCATTGCAGTCTATCAAAAATTTCCACTTTTGGGGGTGTATTTTTACCGTTAGGCAGGCGAACAACCATTAACAATTACTTGGCATGAAGTGTTCTAATGGATTTTCGGCATATCTCCAATGAAGCGCTTGCAAGTATTTTAAACTTTGGTCAGCTTTTTTTTTCCTTTTTTAACGGAAGTTTCTGAAAGTCTTTTATAGGTTTGTCAAATACTTTGATCACAATTTTAAATAAAATGGTTTAATTTCATTTTACAGCATCTGAATTCAACAATGAAAGCACATTAAAGCTCAGCTAAAAGCTCATTAACATCGAATGCGATACTGAAAACTAAACTGTTAGGTTACTATTTATACCGCACTACATATTCTATTCATATAGCACAATACTTTATAATTCTCTATCAGACTAACCTTGACTATTTGATAGACCATAAAAGATGGTTTTCTATGGCGCCGCGCACTATTTCAAAGTTATAAACAAAATCGGGCGATGCATAAAAACATAAATAACTGAATCATCCAAATGAATGAAAGATAAGATTAAATGTTTAGAAAACAGCTTACGAAATGTTGTCATCGCACTAATTAATTTTCAAGTGCATTTTAAATGCGCTTCATCCAGGCAATAACAACAATCTAAACATGTCTAATATTCATAATATATATTATATGTATATATACATATATACAATATATAAGTGTATGTGCAAAATTTGCGAGGCAGAACGTAAACAAGCAAAAGGCAATTAGTAAAACATTTGTTCTTTTTTTGCAACAGTTTTTGTATTTTTCTTTCGCTTTTTTCGTTTGTTTATCAGCATTCAATTCGTTTACGCATATAAAAAATAATATATATGTATTGCCTCTTCTGTGACCCAATTTCTGTGTTAGAAAAGCAAAAAAAAGTGAATTAAAAATAAAATGAAATCAAATTTTAATCAAAAAAACAAAAAATGTTAATTGTTGTGGTTTATTTTTCATTTTCATTTACGCTGCGCCTGCATTTCGATTTAATTTTGATGAAACAAGCATTTTATATTGTGTATACCCTGTAATTGTGATCGAAATGTGCCAGGTGAACTGCTTTTATTTAAGGACATTCTTTCTCTTATATTTGCTTTCTTATGAAATTGTTTATATAAACGAAATTTATTCTTAAATTTATTGAAACTAATAATAAAGCATAAACATCGACTTTATTTCAATGAATATTTGATTCGTGTACTCAAAATAATTGCGCTTTATAGTTGTTTCTTTATCTTATCGCCAGAAATCTAAGATATATAAACAAATATATTCTTCGATAGTAGATTTCTCTATATATACATATTTATCTGTTTGCTTGATGAAATTTACAGTTTTAATCAGATCACAATTAAGATTATGAAATTTTGGGCAGATTTTCGTGGCTCCCTAAATCTTATTTTGATTGCATATGAATATATATATTATATTATATATTACATAGTACATATATATAGTCGCTTAGCTGATTGGCAGTTCTTATCATTCGCTTGTTGACACACTTTTCGACCGAAAATATTTTTTCTAGCTGCATTTCGATTAGATTAAAGAATTGCTCGACCTATCAATAACTTTTTGTCTGCAGCCAAAAAAAAAAAATTCGCCAACAACTTTTGTTTTGGCCAAAGTTATATACTCATATATACAAGTTGGTTCCTTAATTCCTTATAACTAATTGAACTGGTTAATAGAATGAACTGTAACACGCAAATAAACGATTGAACTTGTACCATCGTTTGAACTAAAAGTCGCAACTTATAATTAGCTATAAGTATGCCGTCTTATACTCTTATACTCTTATACTTATGTATGCTTAATGAGTATACTTAAACAAAATTCACTTCGCTCTTTGTTTTTGCACTGAAGGAAGCCCAACAAGTGCCCCATAAAGTCAAAAGCCCCAGCCCCAAATTGCAGACAGCTTGCCAAAAAGTGAAAGCGTGAAAAATTTCACCCTGAATACCCTGTACATATACCCACGTATATATGTATATATATATAACAAAAGGCAGCGCGGCGACGAAGTCAAGAAAACACATAAAAAAAATATACTTAAATTGTCTTGTCGATGGGGCCGGCGAATGGGGGTGGGGGCAGTGGGTGTGGCTGGGCAAAAAGGGATATTGCGTATACGACAAGGAAGCAGCAGCTCGTTTTTGTGTGTCACAGGTACACACACACACACACACACACACACAGCAAACAGCGAAAGTGAGACCCAAGACGTTCGCCAAGACGCAGATGTTGAATAATAACTCACACACACACAAATATTCATATACTGTGTGTGTGTGTGCGCGTTTGTGTATTCAAGAGCAAGCAAATCATTTCCTTGCTCGACTTTTATTATGCTTTTGTGTGCTTGATATCTGTGAATGAATGTGTGTGTGTGTCTGTGTGACATGATTTTTATGAGTTCAAGGTCTTGGCGAGTTTTATGCTAGCGGCGCCACCTGTTGGCAGTTGGCTGCAGCTTATGACCCGTCAAAGATTGCTTTAATTTCTTTTTGACTATTTGCTAAGCGGCTAAATGTGAGTTTTTTTTTATTACTTCTTGCGTTTACTTTGTTGGGATATTTGATTAATGCTTCAGCCTAAAGTTTGGGCTTAAGCGAATGCTTCGTTAAATTCGCTTAAAGCAAAGTGAAATAAATAAATAGTAGATGTTATTTTAGAAAATTCAAGGGTAAATGAGTCGATTTAATTAATTAGTTAATCAAACATATAAGATCTCTCTCTCCAACAATCTCTCAAGCTTTCTTTATTTCTATCTATCTATCTATCTTCCACTCATTAATCGTTTACCTTTTCTTTTATTCAACTTATAGGCGCCGTCTTTAGAGCACATAAATTAATATTGGCCGCCTGCTCGAAAAAGTTCGCCGATCTGTTCGAGAACACGCCCACAAATGGCCAATGCGTCATCATATTGGAGGCGACTTCGCCGGACAACATGGCCGCCCTGCTGGAGTTCATGTACAAGGGCGAGGTCCACGTCTCCCAGGAGGCGCTCAACAGTTTTCTCAAGTCCGCCGAGAGTCTACAGGTGAGCTAGGCTCTGGATGGATATGTGAATATTATTATTTATCGATTATATATCGATAGCATAACTAACGATATGTGGTGTGAATATCAACGAGTTCTCTGCTCGTACACCTCTCCTAATGTTGATTATATATATATAACTAATGGCTATCGATAATATATATCGATAACATAACTAACGGTATATCGGGTGAATATCAATAATTTGTCTACTCGTACATGGATTTTCGATTAATGGATTTTTTATAAATATTAATTATCGATACTTTTTATCGATAGCACAAGTAACTGTAAATCATTTGAATCTTCTCGTGCACCACTAATACATGATTAATGATGGATTGTATGCATAATTGTTAGTTATCGATAATATATCGATAGCACAACTGTACTCCTCTTTTATATTATAATCGATGGATTATACATATAGATATTATTAGTTATCGATAGCATGTTTATTTATGATATACATATCGATATCGGGTTGTCCTCTAGTACACTTCTAATCCTTGATCCTCGATTGCAGGTGAAGGGCCTGTCCACAGAGACGGGTCGTCTGGCTGCCCAGCAAGCACAGCAGCAGCAACACATGGGCGACAGCTCGCCGCTGGACTCGCCGACCGGGCGACGCAGCATGCGGAACAGCTTGAGCGGGAGCGGCGGCAGCGGCGGACCAGGTGTGATCGGCGGCGGCGCCATCGCTGGCAACGGGCTGAGCCTGGCGAACGCCATGGGAATGGCGGCAGCCGGCGGAATGGCCGCGGCGGCCAGCGTGGCAGCCAGCGGTCTGAGCACCTTGGCAGCCAGCGCAGGAGCCCTGGATCGCTGCGGCAGCGCCGGCGGCAACATCGGCAGCGGCTCGGCAGCGTGTGGCGGTTCCTCCAACAACGGCGGAGGAGTGGGAATTGGAGGCGTCGGAGTTGGAGGAGTTGGTGTGGGAGGAGGCGTGGGAGTGGGAGTGGGTGTGGGAGGAGTTGGAGCCATTAGCTTGGGCAGCTCGACGGGCAGCCTGAAGCAGGAGTGCGACTCGCTGATGCATCCGAGCAACTCCTCCGGCCTGGGCAGCATGTCCGGCTATGTGCCGCCCATGTACCATCGACCCATGTCCTTCAACGAGCCGCTGCGAAAGCGCGCTCTGCGCAGCCCCTACGCCGAGCAGGAGGTCCGTGGCAGTGTGCTCCGGGACGGCTCCAAGAACTCCTCGGAGTGCCCCAGCCCCATCAACAAGCCCCCCTACCATCGACCCTCCTCCAGCGCCTCCTCCACGGCGCCCACCGAGGCGGACACAATGCACTCCGAGCGTGCCTCTCCGCAGTCCAGGTAGGTTCTAGACAGAGAATGAGGGAGTATGGGTAGTGTTGGAAAACTTAATTTGCAACCTTACTTAAGCTACCAACGGGAATAAATTATTCCTTTGAAAAATTGAAGACCACATCATTATATCTACTCCAATGTTGTGTTAAATTGTTAGCATACAGTGTTGGAAAAGTCATTATTAACTTAACTTAACAATAGGGCTTTTAATATTACTTAAATTAGTTGTCTTGAAAATCGAAGACTTAAGAGAAACACTTATCATATATCTACCTAAGTATTGAGTTTGTAAATTACAGTGACAGTGTTGGAAAAGTCAAAACTTATATCATTAGTTTGCCCAACAATGGGGAATATTCTGTATTCCTTTTCTATATCGATGACTCAAATGCGATCCTTTCAATATAGCTACTCAAATATAGAAATGTGTAGAATACAGTGTTGGAAAACTCTTGATTTTCTTTATTCCACTCAAATCTGGAGTTAAATGTAGAATAAAATGCCTTTACTTGGTTCTTTCTTTAATACTATTGATTATATTGATTCGAGGAATTTACTGTTATCTCTTACTAAATACCCATTTATTCTCCCTCCAGTCGCTATGAGAACCACAGTCCGAGCACCACAGCAGGAAATGGAAACGTGGGCAGCGGCTTGGATCGGATCGTGAAGTCGGAGCGGAATAACGGAAGCGCCAACGAGCCGAACGACGATGAACGCGAGCTGATGGACGAGTCCACAGATGTATGACTACATGATACCCTGTAAATTGAAAGCACTGCTCTTAACTGTACCAATTACTCATTCTTCTGTAGAACGGCGCCGAGGATTTGCGTGTGAAGCTGGAGAACTCGAACTTTTCCCCACCGCCAGCCAATTCGAACACCTCGTCGACCACGCCGAACACCTTGCTGGAGAACATGAAGAACGCGGATGGCTCCCTCTCTGGAAACCTGTCCTCGATAGCACCTGCCGATATGCTGAACGTGTGGAATGCCACAAAGATGAACAACAAGAACAGCGTGAATACGGCGGATGGCAAAAAGTTGAAGTGCTTGTATTGCGATCGTCTGTACGGCTACGAGACGAATCTTCGGGCACACATTAGGCAGAGGCATCAAGGAATACGCGTGCCCTGCCCCTTCTGCGAGAGAACCTTCACGCGGAACAACACCGTCCGGCGGCACATAGCGAGAGAGCACAAGCAGGAGATCGGATTGGCCGCCGGAGCGACCATTGCGCCGGCGCATGTGGCCGCAGCGGCGGCGGCAGCGGCGGCCGCCAATCATTCACCATAGGAAGCGGCCGCAACGGCAGCGGCAGCAGTAGTCATGAACGCCCACAAGGAGGCGGCGAAGCAGCGTAAACGTAAATCACTCAAAATGGCATTGGAGAAGTGCATGCAGAGGCGGGATGCGATGGCAACCGCCGAGGGGTCGGGATCGGGATCGGGATCGGGAACGGGAACGGGTTTGGGAACGGAATTGGGAGCGGGCTTGGAGGCGGCAGGAGCAGGCGAAACAATTGGAGCAACGGGTATGGGAGGCAGAGGCATCATCGATAGCGATGCGGCGGCGGCGGCCAGCGGTCTGCTCAGCTTTGTCCAGCAGCAGCAGCAGGTGCATCAGGAGCTGGCGCTCCAGATCAAAGCGGCGATGGCCGCTGAACAGGAGCAGCACCAGCTGGAGGCTGAGGCTGCCGAGGCGGAGGCGGAGGCGGAGGCGATGGATACAACGGCCAATAATACAACTGGTACAACAATAACAACAACAACAACGGCAACAAATACGACAGCAACAACAGAAGGCAGCGAAGCGTCCGCCATGGACATCGATGAGTCGCTGCGACGCACGCCGGAACCGGAACCGGAACCGGAACCGGAGTCGGAGCTAGTTGTGGTTGAACCCAAAATTGAGCCGCTCAGCGATAGCGAACCGGAGGAGGAACCAGAGCCGGAACCAGAGCATGAGGAGCAACGCCTCTACACAGCCACGCCCACTGCTCAGCTATCGCCCTCGCCCCACAGCCCGCCCACATTGAGCTCCACGCCCAAACTGAAAATAGAAGAGCCCTAAGAAGCAGAAGCAGAAGAAGCAGAAGAAACCCGCCCAAACCCATGAAATAAAGAAGAAGCAGAAGATTGAACAAACCCCCCGAAAGAAGAAGAATTTAATGCAAATACACTGATTGATAAGAGTGATTGATTGATTGAGTGATGACTGATGATGTTTACGCGCTGATCATGAACAACGGAATGATCGAGACAAGAAGAAGAAGAAGAAGAAGAAGAATGACTACTGTTGCAACTGTCGTTGCCCTCGGAGAAAAAAAGTCCCAGTTTGACAACTGGGCAGCAAAATTGTTTACTATGAAAACAAAAACAACAAAAGCAAAACTAAAACTAAATTTTAACAAACACATACAACAACACACACATACACACACTCAAACTACAGTATTTGTTTTTATTGACAAATTTATTTAACAAAACAGATGAAAAAATAATTGAAATATTTTTTATTTATGACAAATAAAAAAAAAAACAAATCCGGCTGAAAAATCGTTTTCAGGGTGCTAATGAAAATAAACTAAAAACAAAAACAAAGTTAAAAAACAAAGTAATAAAAATAATTAAAACATGAGAAATATAACAACAAAAAAAGCATGCTTAAAAAATATATAAAAACAAAAGTTTGAACGTTTTTGATTGGTGCCGTAGCTGAAAATAAACATAAATAAATAATTAATTAAATAAATTAAAATAATTTATGTTTTTAAAACAAATTAAAAGACATTTATAATTTTTATAAAGAAACAGATTTAATTTTTTTAAAAGAAACAAAAGTTGCCTCAAATCAAAAGTAAACAAAAACAGAAACTGAATTTAAATATAAACAATAAAAAAATAGCTGCAATAAAAAATACAACAAACTACAAAGCAACAATAGCAACAAAAACCACAAGTACCTGCAACAATTAAATAGTATAAAAACAAATACAAAAAAAAAAAAACTATAAAATACAAAACATTAATATTTTATTATAAAAAAAGTAAATCGCGTCAAGCTGCCGAAATTTTCTTGCCTAGTTTTTTGTAAATAATTTTATTAAATTAATAATACAAAAGGCAAGCAAATGAGGCTGGCTGCCACGCCCACTTTTAACCAACTGTGTGCGAGTTTTTCATTTACTTTTTATATTTAATTTAAAACTTAACATTTTTGACTGCTAAAAAATTTACGCGCACATAAATTTAAATTCTTGATCAACAAAAAATTGCAATTATATAATTTAATTTTTTTTTTAAACAAACAAAATAAGTAAAACAATTGGTAAATTGGGTGCCTATAAATAATATATAAAAAATTTAAACGACTATTAGTAAAATTTTATAAACAAAAAAAAGAAAAAACTAAAATGCTTTTTTATATGTATTTAAATAAATAACTAAAGTAAAAGTAATTATAGCGAAAATGAAAACTTGTTAAAAAAAAAAAAAACAAAACACAAACAAAAAACCTCTCAAAAACGTTCGCAACAAACTTTACAAAAAAGCAACAAACAACAACAACAAAGACAGCAAGAAAGAAAAAAAACAAAACAAAAATTCAAAACTTAAACTTTTGGCACACCTTTCGAAAACATTTTTCAAGAAAAAACAAAAATTTTACTTTTCAAACCAAACAAACGAAAAACAAAATCCAAAATTTCTTAAATTCAAAATTTCTGATTTTTATTTTGTGTTTTCTTTTTATAATTAGAAATGCTGTAAAAAAAATGAAAAGAGAAAAAATATTTGTTGTAAGCAAAAGAAATGAAGAAATAAGCCAATGCCCTCCGAAGGGGGCGTGGCCATGTATATAGTATACAAAATAGACACACACGCAGACACATAAACACACACACACAGACACACATACATACACGCAAAGCTTAAAGTTTAAGACACAGTTGTAAAGTAAATTAAGGCACAAAGTAAAGCCCAAAGCTAGGCTCTACCTGTATGTATATATATATATATATATATATATACATGTATGTGCATATATGTATGTATATGTAAAGCGCATATGTAGGAACACTTAAGCTCGCCAAAAGTTGCTTGCAAGTAGTTTTTTTCACCTCTAATTTTCGTATTTTATTGTTTATTAATTGTTTGTTTTCTAAGTTACGCAATAGATGAAGGATTTCTATTAATTATAACTAACTACAGGGTGATTCACACACACACACACACACACACACATACACTCACAATTACAATAGCTGACAAATAGTATTGAAAATAACGGAATAGCCAAATGTTAAAGTAATCACAGATCCAAATTACAGATCTAATTACAATATTTAATACACACACATATATATATAACTGTTAATACACTATAGAAAAACAGACTTTTGAGTAGCGCATAGAGCGGCGCAGCCAACGGTTTTATGTTTTCTTTTTTAGTGTGATTTCTTAACCTTAAACCCAGTTTTTTCTGTGATGCGCGGCGCAGGAAACTGCGCTGCAAAGTTTTCGTTTTCCTCTTTTTTTATAGTTTTTCTTTTTCTTATAGTTCATTAAACTACCGTTAATCGAAACAAACAAGAAATAGAAAAGAAAAGAGAATCGACAAAAAAAAATTGCAATACAATTTAATTTAATAAATTGGACAAGTTTTTCGATTGCTTTAACCATATATTTATGTAGATACACACACACACACACATACACACACTTACATATAGACAGGCACGCACATAGACACACCCACTAATATGCTCGACCCTCAGGCGAGCCACGCCCACTTTTGCCGCCCCCTTCCGCTTCTGCCGGTTTGCAACGTTCTCTGGAGTCTGAATTACATTTTATTTTTAAGTACGTTGCGGCCGGTGGGCGGTGGGCGTGCCCAGCAAATGGGCGTGGCAAGCGAAATAATACATATATATATATATACATATATATCTTATCTAGTTTTTAGTTTTTAGTTTTTCTTAATATAGTTTAGACTTATGCACATTTGTGTGTGCATGTAAATCAAACTCAGGAACTCAAATACCTCAGAATCAGAAACTATAACTTTGACTTTATAATCCATACGAACACCATGTATATATATATGTATGTTTATGTATGTGATTGGGTCAAAGTTCAATTTGAAGATGCTACAAAATATAAAATAAAAGGATAAAAACAGCTTTAGTTTTTAGTTATGTATTTTTTTATTTGCCCTTAGTTTTTGATTTTAAACCTAACCTAACTTTAGAAGCTAATCTTACGTAACACACACACACATACACACACAAACACAAACACATACAAAGCAATAGCAATAACAACAACAACAAATATCGAACTGCAATAGTTAACTAAACTACCTCAATGGTTCCCATAGACTGCGCCTAAAGCAAATATTTTTAAATATATTTAACGAAGAAAACCAAGAAAAGAGAAACACTTTTTTATTTAAGTTTTGTTTGTAAAATGGTGACACATACACACACTACTACTACTACACACACACACACACACACACCTTTTGGCTTTTCATTTTGGAATATTTACAAAAACATTTGCAACATTTTTTGGCTATAGACTTAAAATAAACAAAAAATTTGGTTGTACAAAATTAATAAATAAATTAAACACATATTCTCGATAGGTTTTTGTAAATATGCGCTAAATGAAACACGAAATTTCAACAACAGCAAAAATAATACACTGAAAAAAAAAAGAATTACAAAAACACATTTAATGTAAAGTTGAAATCTTTTTGGCTATATTTAAAAAAATAAATAAAAATGTAACTTTAATGAAAAAACTACTAAACAATTTACGATTTGTTTAAAGTAATAAAGTCAAATGTGAAGTACATTAATTTTCGGCAAAGCAAATAAATGAGGCAAAACAAAAACAAGCAAAATAAAAAAATTAAAAAAAAAAAACGAAAAAGAAAAAGAAACTTTAACTAAATATTTAAAGAGAAATGTAAAAGAAAATACAAAGAAATTATTTTAAGGCTACACAAATTATAAACTTAAAATTTCACACACAATGCTAAATAACGGTATACTTTTGCTAGAGCTACGCGTAACTGTCCAAATAAACGTAATGTAAACATTTTGTTGACAGCCCAAAAAAAAAAAGAAGAAAAACGAAAACAAAAAAATAATAAAATTAAAATTCAATTCAATGCGAAACCCAAAAGGTTATAAAAACAAAAACGTGTAAAAATAAAAAATTCAATACAAAAATTAATTTAATAAACCTTTCTTAAAGAAATTTTGCATACGAAAACAAAGCAAAAACTATTTTAGGATTAACTTTCGGCTAAAAATATTAAACAAACAAAAAAAATAAATATAAATTAAAAAACACAGCATATTTTTAACACACAACAAAAAAAAAAAAACAATTAGGCACTTGCAAAATAAAAAATAAAATAAAATAATGAACAGATATTTGCATAAATATTTATTTCGAGTAAAATTTAAATTTTAGGCCCAACTTTCGACAAAAGCGGCTCAAAAAATAATTTCTTTGTAAAAAAGTAAGCGAGAAAACAACAAAAACAAAATGCATAAATTAATAACTAAATTTAACAAAAACACAAATGTCGCCATTTTGCATTTAGAGAGCGTTAAAAGTTTAATAACAAAATATGCGAAAAACTTTTAATGTACATAAAGTAAATTAAATATTAAATACAAGAATACATGTATATATATATATAATCTATAAATTATATATATATATTTTTTTAACTTTATGTTTATTTTGTACAATTTGTTTAATTCAATTTACACTTTTTTCTATAATTTTTGCGTTGTATAAATTAATTTGTAAGCGAGTAAAAAAATATATAAAAATATATAAATATAAAATAAAAAATTATTGATAAAAGCGCGCTGTAAGTAATTTTTGTTATATATTTTTGTTAATACTTGTTTTCTAATTAATATTTAGTTGAATAAAATATATAACCACAACAACAAGCCAATTGTACTTATACAATTTTTCAATAACTTTAAAAATAAAAAACAAACAACAATTTTGAAATCTTTTGCAAATGAAAATAAAAATGTTTTTAAGTTGATTTACATACGAAAATAAAAAGAAAACAAATCGTAATCGATCGCAAGTTATTTGAAATAACTATAAAAAATATCAAATTGAGAGCCGATGCGAAATTAATTTTAAGCCTTTAAAATCTATGTAAAAAAATATAAAGAACTATTTTATTTTTTATTTTGTAACATTTTTGTTTTATGTTTTATGTTTGTTTCATCAGCACGCAAATTGGCTTGTTTACAGTTATTTTTAATTTGTAACGTTTAAAACTAAATTTATAACACATATATATACACACATACACAATATATACATATATATATATATATAAAAAAAATTATATATATATGTATTACGTAAATGCTAAATTAATGCAACTAAATAAATGTTAAAAACCAAAAACAAAAAAACAAAACTTGGAATAATTGGCAAATTTTTATTGGTAAACACACACAGAAAAAAAACACATTTACATTTTTCATTTTTACAGCAAGCGGACAGGAAAACATAAAAATTAAAGATTTACATAAATTAATTTTATTTTAAGGCAAAAAGTATACTAAAGAAATAAATCAGATAGTAAAGAAAATGATGTTTAGGCCTAAGCGACTTTACAGTTCAGTTCAGCGATATATATACAACTATATATATATCATATGTATATGTATGTATATATATGTATATCATATGTATATATATGTATGTATGTATATATGAATGTCCTCCTTTTTTCCTTCTTTATAAATGTGTAAATCAAGTTGTTGTAAATTTGTCTAAAATGCAAATCGAAGCGAGTACAAATTAAATTTAATAAATGTGCGTAAACTAGTTTTTATTTTTCAATCATGTCTTAATGTTTCCTTTGTCCAGTTTATTATTAAATGTAGGTCACACTTTAACAACAACAACAACAACAACAACAAAATTAAAGTTGAAAATTTAAAAGCATACAAAAAACTTTTGGAACAAAAATAAGTACAAAATTTCAGGTAAAAACAAAACTTAGCAGTAAAAATTTGAAATTAACAAATTTATTATGAATAAAACGTACAAATTTTTCGGCATAAAAAATAAAGTTAAAAAATGAATTAAAAATTAAGCGAGCAACTGCCATAAAAATGTTGGCAATCGACTTTGTGTGACTTTTAGGAAAAGTGTTCAGTTTGACAAAGAAAAGTTAAAGGAAAGCCCTTATTTAAATCAAATTTAATTTTCATTATTATTTCTTTCAATTAACATAAAATAAAATGCAACAAAACTTGAGTTACACATAAAAATAAATATTTAAAAAAAAATGCGCTGAACTGCAAAGTGTGCAAAAAAAAATTAATTGAAACTAAGAAAACAAGATTTTATTTTGAACGACATTTTTGAAGGGAATGTAGCCGAAAGGTCAAGAAAAGTAAAGAAAAGTCCACTTAATAATACGAACTATGTAAATGTACGTTAAATATATGTACATAAACATTTATTTAAAATAAAAAATAGCATATATATATATATATATATATGTATATATATATATGATCCGTTTTGGAGCAAACTCAGGGCATTATCAAGACTCACGACGATGTATACATGCATTTAATACCAAAAAAAAAATACTTTAAAAAAAAAAAGAAAAATTATAAAAAAAAACAAACTTTTCGATATGTATTGCAATTAAAGCATAAATATTGTAATAATCATGCAAAAAGGATTATGAACAACTCAGGTATTAAATATTAAACAACAAAAACAAAATGAAATATTTTTAAAGAAGAAAGTAAGGCGACATTTTCTCAAAAGTTGTGCAATATTCGTAAAAGTTTTCTAAATACGTAATAGTATTAATCAACGTAAAAAAAAAACATAAAGATGAGTGTTCATAAGAAATGATGTCGAATCTATATAGATCGGAGTTTGGGCCTGGTCAAAGATCAAATGTCAGAGGTCAGAGGGCAGAGCATGGGCGTGAGTTTTTGAAGCACATGACGATTTAGCATATAGCTTTCATTATTTCATCATTTGTTAATTATTTATTCTACTTTGTGTTTACAACAAGCCACAAAACACAACTACAACAACAACAACAATAAAGACACACACACACACAAGCAACACACACACGACAACAACAACACACGCATAAATAGTGAATTAAATAGCTAAATGAAAATGAGTTTATATAAAGAAGGAAAACATAAAACTGTGATTACATTTTTTATTGTCGATTCGTTGATAACAAAATGTTGCATAATTATTGAACGAAAAACAAATGAAAAAATATCTAATTATCTTATGATTTCTTTGAATGAATGCTTAAAATGCATAACTAAATAAATATTTAATTAGCCGAAATATTAAACTTCAAAAGATTTACTAAGCATTAAAAACAAAAACAAAAAAAAAACGAAACAAAAAAAGCATACAAAATATTACTTATAAATTGATTTGAGAATTAGAAAATAATGTGTATCAAATTATATTTTCCCAGACTTTTTTGATTTTGCATACCAAACTCTAAAAAAAAAGGTAAAATTGAAACATTTAAATTTTGTTCACCCTCCATGGAACACTTTCTGTATGTAGTGCACTTTAGTTAAAAATTAAAGTCTGAGATTTTACATTTATATGGTCAAAGTATACACCTAATTAAAAATATATAAAAACTTATAAAAAACCAAAAAAAAAAAAAAAAAAAAACAAAAAAAAAAACACAAAAACATAAAAAATTGGACTAAGTTTATGATTATTAAACAAAAACTATGCAAGAAATCCTGACAGAAAAATAAAACTCATTTGTATGCGGATATATACGATAGATGTATGGAAGGGAGAAATTGTATGAAATTGAAGGATCGTAAGGAAAGAAATGAAAGGAAACTAAACTGTATTTTCACTCCGTGCGTATGATTTCTATATATAAATATATATATGTATCTGGAATATGTGCAAGCGTGAAATTTAAGTAAACAGCTTAAATATATTTTTAATGACAATTCGGATTAAAAATTTACGATTATGGCATAAACTTTTGTGTAAAATATTAAATCTAAGCTATACAAAAACGAAACAAAAATGAAAACTTACAGAAAAAACGCATTGTAACAAAAACTCACACAGCATGGAAATGGGGAAAACAGATATTGAGGATAAAAAGTATATGAACGAAAAATCTAAATTCAATAAACTTGTTGCAAAAATATAATAAAAAAAACTTCAACGCTTGTTTTATTTCGAAAATTGTAATATGTTGAATATTTAAAATTGAGCGCCTTGCAAATAATCATCTCACTTCTATCGATAATATAATCTATTGGCTGGTCACACAGTTCTTAAAACAGCTGATCACTTGTGTGCGAAACCTGCGAATGGTCAGACGCCATTGTGTTACGTGCTGACGAATCGAGTAAGTTGAAATTTGTTGTAAATATTGGTGGATTGTGTTTTATCTCGCATAAAGCTCACACTTGACATCTTTCAGCACTTTCTTAAGAACGATTCGAAAATTATTTGAAGAAGCCTAACCAATTGGAAGTCATACAACAAGCACAACAACACAAAATAACGTAAAAACAGTCACAGTTAACAAAATGGTGAGTAATGCGAAAGATATGAAAACAAATTAAACAAAAAAAAAAGAAACAAGTTATTGAGGTAACCGCCCCAATACGACATAACTGCTGAGATATTTAATAGGCACATGTGGCTAATATGTATTTTTGGCAAGCTGAAACATTGGGGCGGGTAGTTGGCCTGTGACCTAAAACGATGCCCATATATGGTAAAAGTCGTGGCATGCCGGTTAGTCAGGCGGGCGAGGAAAAGAGAGAAGATGGGGCAGTTATCAGCTAGAGTGGCAAAATGAGTCAATGTCGATGAGGAACAATGCAGCTATTTAGCATAAATATATACAAAAACTACTTTCTATCTTTATTTGTAGTCGGAAATGCAAATGGATTGTGCGCTGGATCTGATGCGGCGCCTGCCGCCTCAGCAGATCGAGAAGAATTTGATTGACTTGATTGATTTGGCGCCCGATTTGTGCGAGGATCTGTTGTCGTCGGTGGACCAGCCACTGAAGATAGCCAAAGACAAGGAGCATGGCAAGGATTATCTGTTATGCGATTATAATCGCGATGGAGACTCGTATCGTTCGCCGTGGTCCAACACCTACTATCCGGCGCTGGAGGATGGCCAAATGCCATCGGAGCGCTTACGCAAATTAGAAATTGAAGCGAACTATGCATTCGATCAGTATCGTGAAATGTACTACGAGGGTGGCGTCTCCTCCGTTTATCTGTGGGATCTGGATCACGGCTTTGCAGCTGTGATATTGATCAAAAAGGCCGGCGATGGCAGTAAAATGATACGCGGCTGCTGGGACTCCATACATGTTGTGGAGGTGCAGGAGAAAACAACAGGACGCACGGCTCACTACAAGCTCACCTCGACAGCCATGCTGTGGCTGCAGACAAACAAACAGGGTTCGGGTACCATGAATCTGGGCGGTTCCCTTACCCGTCAAACAGAACAGGATGCCAACGTAAGCGAATCCTCTCCGCATATTGCAAATATTGGCAAAATGGTAGAAGAGATGGAGAACAAAATACGCAACACCCTTAATGCAATTTACTTTGGCAAGACCAAGGATATCGTGAATGGGCTGCGCAGCACACAATCGCTGGCCGATCAGCGTGATCAGGCGGCCATGAAACAGGATCTGGCAGCGGCAATATTGAGGCGCAATGTCAAACCCGAATCGAACTGAGCTATTGACGCCTTGGCGCCAATGGCGTCTATAGGGACAGTAATCGAATTGGCCGCATAATTCAAATTCAAGTATCGCAATGCGCATTTGTTAACAAACATAATAATAGAAAATCTTGTTAAATGAAGGAAAGCAAAAAAAGAAAGAAAAAACAAAAACGTATTCATGTAAATTGATTGCCCGGATTTCTATTTGCCCTCCTCTACTCCGGCTTGTTGCATTTTATATCAATTTTCAGTCCATTCACATAAATAATGTCGCGCCAGCTCTGCCGCCGCCCTTTAGACAGTATCTATTAAGTATTTGAGTATTCTGTATCTTTATAATGCATATATCATTATTTTTTGTATCTGAAAGTCGACGAAAAAGGGTTCGCATTTCGATTTGCACGATTCATTTAAAAAACGTTTCGATTAGTTTGCAAATTTGCATTTTTTTGAAAATTAATTAATTGTGTTTATATATATAATTAAAAACAAAAATAAATAAATAAAATAATGTATGTATGTGTGTATTCTAACAATAAGAAGCTCGAAGCATAAATTTTACATTACGTACTTTTAGTGAAACGCTCTGTATTATGTAAAAAATACACATTACGTACGAATCAGCGAAACAAAATGGAATTTCTTATTTGATTTTTGGGAGTTGTTGGTTTATAGACTTGTGGTAGTTAAGTTGTAAACCAAAGGATTGTTAAAGGAAATACATTTGCATTGCGAATCAAGTATTTTTTAATTAATAATAAAGATGTATTTATTTGATTTGTTTAATGAAAAATCGTGTAAATCTTAGTTTTGGTATGGCTATGATTCGTTTATTGTTCATGAAAAAGTCGCTAACTGCGCTACAAGTTACAATTAAGTTGCGTTTTATATGTGTTTCAATTTAAATAAGATAAGATGTGTGGCCTTATATCGTATAGTATACACGAATACAAATGTATTTTTAGTTATCGGTAAATTGAATTGAAACTTTTTCCAGTTATGCGTATCTTTCAATTAATTTTTTTCATTTCGTTTACCATGATTATTAGATGTTAAACGTATACATATAAATAATTGTTTTCCTTTGTTATCAACTATATACAAAAAACGCGACAACAATTTTTGTGTGTGTTAGTGAATGTGTTTGATATAGAATGTAGAGTTTTTATCGAAGAATCGGTTTCTTTTTCAATACTAATGAAGTATTTTGTCGCACTAGATATCTACAACTTAGGCTAGTGTTTACGAATAAGTTAGATTTATTTAGGTTAGAAGTTCGAAACTGAAATTATTTTACGTTCTTTACATACAATATTTTACACGGGCTGCTCATTAAGCGTGTTTTTTTTTTTTTTTGTTTGTTGTTTTTTTTTTGTTGACCGACAGCAAAAATTCAAAATGTTTTTTGAAACAAGCGATTGATATAGGTGTTTATCCTTGGGAGAAGCCACAAGATGGGCAGTTTTAGAGATATAGTAGACCAGCAAGTTATACTCCTCGGCTGCCATTTAGTGCGTACAATAAAAGTTATAAATAAATGTGCAGCACATATATAGATATATATGTGATATACAGCCACATATATAAATATATATATGAGTTATATATATATGTTAAAGTCTCTTAGGTACAGCCAACTGCTTATTGCATTTTGGAAACTTCAAACTTGGTATTGATGATCTCCTCATCGGAATCGAGCACCGGTAGAGCCGGATCACTCATAGCAGAAGGTATATTCTCCTCGACCCATCGCAAATCATCATCCTCCGTGGTAGTAGCTGCCCGTGAATTCTTTGTGGTTTGTGCTGTGCCATTTTGATGTGAGCCACGCATCTTAATTCCATACGCGTCAGCCACGAACTGATCCTCTTCGTCTGCAAAGAGAACAAATTGTTAGTTAATGCTTCAATTTATTGCCCGGCAGCTTACCCTCATCGTCCTCGTCCTCGGGATTGTCCAGGAGCGGCGTAAATGCATACCGCTGATTGTTGTTCGTGGGTCGCCAAAGAATCATGATGACCAGCAATAGGACTGAGAACAATATATGCCAGAAGCCCGTATCGATCCAGATATCACGCCAGCCCTGAATTAAAGTATTAAATAGGGGTTTATATATGTACATGAGCATAGTACACTTACGGGCGTGCAGTTCTCGGTTCTACGCAAACGCAGGGCAAACAACATAAAGATAATGGAAGCGATAACAGCAAATATCAGCGTATTGGTAAAGTGTCTGTACAGTGATAGCTTAACCATGTTTCTAAAAATACAATTTTAAGGATATCAGGTGGAAGGGAGTGTTTGTTAAGTCAACCTACCTACGCAGTCGCAACGTGCGTGTGGTCTGCACTAGAGATGTGAAAATCCACCAGCAAATAACGGTGTCCAAAACAGCCAGCGGTATGGTGGACAATAAGAGTTCGCTTCGATCGCTCTTCACTCGGGTAATGCGCAAATAGCTCTCCACGCAGGCCAACACAAAGTACAATGTGCCCATGCCCACAACGCGATGTAGCATGGGGCCCAGACGAGGTCTGACAAGATAAATATATATAAACAATATCATTATGATCAGGAATTCAGCACAAGGTATTAACATTATATTACTTGACTATGCCAAATCCCAAGCTCATGATGATGACAAGCATGCGCGCCAACGTACGTTTAGCACAGGATACAAACTCTGCAACCAGTTCGGCATGCTGCACAGGATACCCTGTATTGGCCACTGTCTGGTATTCGGCATAAAAGAAAGCCTTCTCCAGCATGCCTAGCAATATTACGCCGCCAATCCAGAATTGAATACGTAGCAGATCCCGCCATTGTGCAAACGATACAAAAAGCCAAATAATGCCAAATATAACATACGCGACGCACATTATTAAATAGAACTGCAATAAGGAAGTTACAAGTTATAACATATTTAAAAGGTAATCCTTATGGGAGGACTCACGGGCAGAAAAGGCCAATCAATAGCTGATATATAGCCATGTGGTCCCAGAAATTCAATGTGCACCGTTGCACGGAATTGGGCAGGCGGCGTTGCTATAATAGTCAGCTCCAGCTCGTAGATACCATCTTCGACAATATTCGAAATTGCCTTCGGTGTCGCCTAGATGTGCATAAAAGATATGGGTTTGCTATATACATGCTTTTTCAAGGAATAGAGCTTATGATATAAGTTAAAAAGTGATTGGCTCTCATATTTCTTATATGTGTACAATCTGCACAGATATTTCATAATTATGCCCTTACTTATCATTTACTCATAATCTCGTTTACAAGCTAATCATTATGTTTTCCTTACTCATTTCAATTCATAGTACTAAAATTGTATATCTTAAAAGATTTTTGAATAATGAGTGATTACTTCAAAGAAATAATTATATCGACTAAATAAACTTTATCTTTAGCAATCAATTTTTGTTCGATTTTCATTCGATTAGTCTTGTAATTTGTAATGAAACAGAGTTTGACTCTTAATGTTTGCTTTAAGCAGAATTCCCTGTCGTTTAGTTATATACATACACAAACATTATGTTCTTGATAAGCATTCGACACGCACAATGCAAGTCGTTAGAATAGGGGCTAACACTTAAATAGGTATGAATGGTTTATTTTTTTTAAACAAAAAATAGATAAGGAAATGTTTTCCTCATAATATTTTGAAGACCAACTGGAATCGTATTTTCGCATTTTTTGAATTTTGTTCTACTTCCGCATCAAACAATTTGTACGCAAGCGAAGAACGATAAGTTACTGATAAAACCAAATATTTGCCTTAGGTATTTGTTGTTATGAAACTGGAACTGAGTCAAAGGCATGGAAAGAATTGTTGAAATATCTTACCGAAAGTGGATTTTGGCTCTGCTTAAGCGGATGCACTTCCTCCGGTGTCTGCTTGACGGCGGTATCAATGCTTTCGCTCAGGACAATCTTATGCGTGCAATTTGCAGGAATGGTTGTCGATTTCACGAGATGGCTTGAGGAAACGTTTTTCGGCAGATTCGGATTATCGCTTAGTGTCTGCAGCGGAATATCAATAAATATGCATTAACGCGTATCTATTATTTAATTTAATCACTTACAAAACGGCCCTCGTAAAGACACGGATGTTGCGTCAGTTTGTAGGTAATGGTTAGTGGAACTTCCCCTGCAGACGAGCACTCCACTTTTTGTGTGGGTGGAAGGAGGAAGGGGTAGGGATGAAGGAAAAAAAATGTTTTCAGTTAATGTGAGTTGTTCACGTTGCAATATATCGTACACACTTTTTATGTATATTTTTGTGTTGGCCAACAATGGACGCTGCTCGACAATCGGTTGCAGATCCTATTTTAATGAAAATTCATATTAGAACTTATGCATATTCATTGTTTTGATTGGATTTTACCTGATCTATATTAACGTCGATGATACCGGGATCCGATCTTCCAGCCGTTTGGCTGGCAAAAAATGCCAGCAGCATCAACGCGACTGTAAAATGCTTCCACATCATGTATTCGTCCCACGAAAACCACCTAAATAAATATTATTTATTTATTTTCTCTGTTGCTGGCTACGCGTTAGAACAATACTATTAAAATTTATCGGTCGGCAAAATTATCGATTGCTTCTTATTGTGCGCAGTCAAGACTTCTGCCGGCATATGAACATTAGTGGAGCGAAAAAAATATAATAGATAGTAATTACCAAGTATAATAGGCTCTTTATATATATTACTGTTTGTTAAGATATAAACATAATTAAAATTATTATTCACTTTGAGCAATATTATAAAAAATATATGAACAGCTGTTTCAATTGAAAAATACGGAGTCGGTGAAAATACCGCAAGTGCCAACCGACACATCTGAACAACACATTTCCATGTGAATGGTAAAGTTGTCGTTATCGACAGCTATCGAAAAGTCGGAACTTCAGCGTTGGTAATTTTAGTTTTGTAGTAACCTAACTTAAATGTTTTTATTGGCTTAAAACATGGTAAATGTTATGAAAGGAGTGCTTGTCGAATGGTAAGTGGATAATTTATTAGTTTGTTTAGTTAGTTCATTGAATCTTTTTCCAGTGATCCGGCTATGAAACAATTTTTGCTACATTTGGATGAGAAACTGGCGTTGGGTCGCAAATTTATCATACAAGACTTGGACGAGAGCCATCTATTTATCTCCACAGACATTGTTGAAGTGCTGCAGGCGCGCGTTGATGAGTTAATGGATCGTATTAGCTTTCCATTGCACGAAAAGGACCCATAAATCTTATATCCCCATACAACAAGAACTACTAGTGATACAACCAAAAATATGACAGGGCGCGAATCGCATCGCATCAAGGATGCTGAAAAGAAACGTGTTCTGGATGAAGCAGCAAGACAGCGACGAGCACGAAAAGCTCTCGAAGCCCTGGAGCGTGATAACTTTCAAGATGATCCGCATGCCGATCTGGTTATGTCGAAAAAACTACCAAAATTCCAGGACAGCATAAAAAACGCCAAGGAGAAAAAGGGCAAACGCAAGGGCGCCGAATATTTTCGTGCTAAATATAGGAAAAACTTTCAACAATTGCTCGAGGAGGACAAACAGAAACCCAACTATGAGAGTGCAGCTGCGCCACCGCCAAAGAAACCTGTGCGCCATTTCTGTGCTGTCTGTGGCAATTTTTCTCAATATTCGTGCACAGCATGTGGGAGCCGCTATTGTCGCGTTCGCTGCCTGCGCACCCATCAAGACACACGTTGTCTAAAGTGGACTGCTTAAATTATTGGTTGTAAAGCTATTCATATCCCATACAAATGTCATTAATTAGTATTCCTGCAATAAACCATAAATATAAACAAGTGCTCTGTTTAAAATATATCGATATACAAAAGCTTGTTCAGAAAACCGATTAATATGTCTCAGCTGGTGCGAAACGATAGTATACAAGTTGAGATAGGAGTTGAACTTAATCTTTCATATACATAAAGTACAATCGAAATATATTAATACATTTATTCGCGTGAGTTTTAATTTTTTACTGTTTCCGTTTTCATTTACTTTATTTAGCGGTGGTAATTTGTCGACGAGCACCCATCTCCAATCCAGAGTTGTCGCCTGCACGTTCTCATTTAGTTTGAATGTGTGTCAACATTTGTAGCTTTTCGTTTTGCGGTCACACCATCGCGCAGTCTCATTTCATTTTTCAAACAGGACAGTTGCTGCGCACGATTATCGCATTGTACAATAAATTAAATTTTAAGTATAACGGCCTACGTTGCAAACGAGTAAAAAAAACAAAATCTGACAAGCTTTTATATATTTTAATACATAAAATAAACGAAAACGAACAAGGCGAAAAAGCAACAAAACAGCCGGTCGAGTCCGTGAGCGTGTGTGTGTGAGTGTGCTCCCATTCATATGCGTATGTGAGAGCGTACCAAAAATCCAATCTGAAAAAGGATACCAAAGCAGCAACAGCAACAACAACAACAACCACAAACGAACGAATTAATTGTATTGCAAAATGGATTTCAATTTTGCGGATCTGAAAAAGGAGGCTGCCTCAACGGCCGAAGACATCTTCAACAGCGCCAGCAACGCAGCCAGTGCAGCCAATAAGAAGGTAACCAACACCTACGACGATTTGCTGGGCGACCTCAGCGGCAGCGGCGCCGACAGCGTCAATGTCAGCGGCGGCGACGGCAACGTTAGCAGCGGCGCCCAGGACGATAATGCCCATACCGAAAAGTATTTTGCCAACGAGCAAAAGAACTTGGATTTCGGTGATCCGCAGGCATTCGTTCAGCGCATGTCGGCCGGCGCAAAGGAGGCGCAGGAGCAGTTGGATGCTAAGTTTGCCAAGCAAACAGACAACTTTGGCGATTTCCTGACCCAGACCGGCAATTCCGCCAAACAGGGAATCAGCGAGTTGACCAGCGACTTTATGAATGTGGAGCGTGGACTGTTTGGAGATGCTTCCAAAGCAGCTCCGGCTGTCGCAGTCCCTCCGGCATCTGTTCCGGCAAGTGCTCCGGCTGTACCGGCTCCGGTTGTAACTGCTCCGGCTGTACCGGCTCCGGCTGCACCTGTGCCGGTAACACCTGCAGTGGCACCCGCTTCAGAAACTGCTGTGGCTCCCGCTCCGGTTGTTAAGCCAGTGGAAGAGGATTTGCTGGGCAGCTTTAGCCAGCCGTCAAGCGCGCCGCTGCAGCCCTTTGAGCCGGCCAGTGCCCCGTTCTATGACCAGGAGGATGACTTTGACGATGACTTCTTAATCAAAACAACTGCGGCCGCGATTGTCGCTAACAAGGATTCCGATACAGATTCGCCTTCCGCTTCGTATACCCCGTCGCCGGCCAAGAAGTCCATTGCTGATGCTCTTAAGGAGCAGGACAATGAGAAATTCATCTCTTCCGAAGATTTGCTGAGTGACTTTAAGGACGAGCGTACAGCAACGCCAACCAAAGCAGCAGTTGCTCCGGTTCCAAGTGCAGTTCCGGTTCCAGCTCCGGTTACAGTTCCAACTCCGGCTCTAATCACCGATTTGGATGAGGAAGAGATCCCTGTGAAGCCGGCGCCCAAGGTAGAGCCCGTTAAACCAGTTGCTAAGGTGGAGCCACCCAAGGCAAAGGCGCCACCTCAGCAGCCCCCAAAACAACAACAACAAGAACAACAACCAAAGATTGTCTCTGTGGAGGAGATCTTCTATAAGTACGGACTAGGTAAGTGCCCAACAAGCAGTCCGCATATATGTGTATGTATACTATATATAGTAAAAATCCTTACTTCGGCTTGCCGACATTTAATGCTCTTGCAGTGCTAAGATATTGCCTTTCAACAAGACTATATAGTATAAGAAATTATCATATATCTGGATTATACAGTATTTCTTTCCGTCAGGCAGTGATTCTATAAGCTAAGAAAATATTAAATCAATATGAGTATAGAGAAATATTTGGTTGGATTTATTAGCGAAAAGCTAAAGCTCATATATAAAATTGACTCATAATATCAGGATTTATTCATGACTAATATATTATTAATATAAGAAATAAAATAAATGCTTTATATTTGATTTAGATGTATTCTAAATTAAGTGCAGACTCTTATTCCATAAAAAGTTTTTTTTAGAACTCTAAAATTTGGTTTTCTATATAGAAATAAAAAAGATAAAATACATGTCCGCTTAATTTTCACCTTATCTTTGATATATGATTGAAATAGTGCAATAACTGCTGCAGGGGTATCTAAATATTATTGTTAATCGTTATCATTTCGTTTCAAATTAGTTTGTGCCTGACAACTAGTCGTCATTCAGTTTATGTTTTTGGTAATGTTTTTTGTATTCCCTCTTGTGTATCCTCGACCGCACCTTTAGGCGTAAAACTCATTACGCTGATCTGGTCACATTTTCACAAAGCTCTTGTTATTGCTGTTTTTTTTTTTTTTTGTTTTCTGTTGTTATATTTGTTACTTAGTCACTTTTTTTTAGCAGTAAACAAGCCGCTTGCACGCTCTCCTCTCTCTCTTCTCTTTTAACCTGCGTGCCTTTTGCTTTACGGCTTTGGCATTTTGTTCTTTTTTCTTGCGCTCGCTGATGTCATCGGCATCAAGTTTTGTGCTGTTTAAATGTACACAATAAATACAACAATGCTTAAATATATATTTAATTCGCATAGAATTTCAGTTGCCAAACGTTTTTTCTTACTGCTGAAAATTTGCATGCAGCCTCTTACTCTCACACTTACACTTCCAATCGCTCTGCCAATAAGATTTAAGGCATTTCATTGCAACGACTCGTCATCGACAGTGGTGCCTGATATAATTGACTATAAATAACCAAAATACATTTTAAATCTAGATTTTAATTTAGAATGAAATGGAACGGTGGGGTGTAATAGATAATTAGAATTGCACTTGCCGCTAACTTAGCAACACTGATCGATGGCCTACATCAATTTAGACGTGAGTCACGACTGCGCAATAACTATTGAGTTAGTCAATTAAATTTATTTTATATGCCACGGCTTCATTTTATTTCTATTTCTTTTACTTATATTTTATACACTTGCTGATGAATCAGCATTTTTTTGCTGTCCCGCTCATTGACGTGCGCACAGCATTCATAATTCACATTTGTTTTTTTTTGTTTTGCACTACATTTTATCGTGGGCCCATTAAAGCAATTATGACACAAAATAGAGAAGAGAGAGAGATAGTGACAAAGAGAGCGCGCACAGCTACTGTATTTTCGAGTGCTCTTTAATTTAAGCCTTGCCTGCATAATTCAATTGTCTAGTTGGGGGCCCGCTTCACTGCGCAAATTCATTTTAATATCAGATTTTGCACACCCTTTCCAATTAGTGGTTAGAGTAGATTGGTTTGTCCAAAGCGGGTTCGGGAATCAGTTTGTAGATTATAGCATACATCAAGTTAATACATTTTTGTTATATGAAATAAAGTGTTAAAGCTTTTTAAGCGGTCGACAGACTCTTGAATTATTTACAGAGTATTTTTGAGCCAACTGCAGCTGCAGTGTACTTTTTGTTGCGTTCTGCAATCTGCGCCTTTATTTTCACCGCATGGCAAAATTTTCCAATTAGTAAAGTAATTTTTTTTTGTTCCGTTGCATTTGCGGCGATTGCCTTTGTTTTAATTTGCTATTTTTATGGCGATCACATGCTAAACGTCTGCCTGGATGTCTGTCTCGCTGTCTATCTCTCAGTCTTGCATTACGTGTGCCTTTTCTTTTTTTCTTTCTTCCAATTGGCATTGACTTTGCTGCTGCGCGCCTGTCGTCGACCCAGCTGGAGGCTCTTTTTCGATAATAATAATGTTTTTTCTTTACCAGTTGCTCTTTTGTCTGCGCTTTGTCTTTAAATGCACATGTGCTTGTGTATGCGTATCAGTGATGCCAATTGCAGAGAATGCAATTAAAGCTAGTTAATGTTGGCAAATGTTGATAAGAAAATTGCAGAAGTAACCGATTTATTTTCAAAATCATTTAGCTCTTTACAACACTAGGCAAATACGTATTTCGTTTTATTAAGATAAAGCTTCCTTTCTCTCTCTGCCTTCCGGGCTCCCTCCTATTAAAACACATTTGGCTTTTAAAATGATCAATAAACAACACTGCCTGCAGTGGTCCCTTGCATTGGCTTCCCTTTCTATCTATTTTTGCCTCTCTCTCTATCTCTCTCTCTCTCTCTTTCTTCCGAGAGTTACTCTCTACGCTTATTCGAAGCTTGGCACATGCTAAGCTTGCACACTTATCAGCACCTCCGCTTTGCACTTATCGCCCGCTTTATAACTGTAGTTTCATTTGTTCGGCTCGCCGTTGCTCACATGTCTATCGAAAGGCAATTAAGTTCTTATAAATAGACTGTGAATATCGTCAAGAAGTTATCCATAAACTCATACATACATATGTACATATATATGTACATACATATATGCTCGTACTTATCATGTTTGAGATTGTGTTTAAGATTAAAACAAAAGAAATGAAATATAAATAGAGTGCATTTTCCAAGGCGTGACGAAATTGTGAAAGCTCCCCCGTGAACAAAGTGTGAATAATTTGATAGTTTTTTTTTTCATGGACTCCAATTGTTTCCACTCAGGCGTGTTAGCTAGTGGTTTATTATAGATGTGGGCTAAATACGACTAAAATAATTTTTGTTAACAAAAAACACACATATTGTTAAAGTTTTTACAATCGTAAATTGAATTTATTTTACTTAGAAATAGCCACAATTCTAGATTTTGTTGTTTACGTAAAAATATACATACATACATATGTATATAATTGAAGCGTTTATTTTGTTTGCTTAACAGCTCTCAAATGTGTATCCCATCAATATATGAAATTTCTTTGACATAAATAGATCAAATGGTGTAGTGAACAATTCTATATATGTATGTATATGTATGTCTGTATGTATAAACATACATATGTGACTGAATATAGTGAAGCGTGCCTAATACGTACATAAAATGTTGAAAAGTGGATTATTGAATTGTTCAGACTTAAGTAACGGCAATTTTATACACATACATAGGCATTCTGTGTTTCATATATGATAGCTACTTATTACCTTTTTACAAAGGGGGCTTGTGATATAGTGGTGCAATTTTAGAGGGTTATACGCCAATTTTTTAGAGATTGAAAAACCTACTGTATGGAAAACGATGCCAAGATTCAAGACTCAACTTTATGGGTCTCGACCTTTGATATTTACCTTCAATGAGTAATTTATAGAACCTCCTCTTGAAAGTTATAAAACAATCTAATGACAGTTAGACGTTCATATAACGGCTTTTCAGTGTAAGAAACTGGTTTATTTCTAGGTTAATTGCACTTTGATGAAAGTAACTGTCACGAACAGTTGCAATTGCACAACATTGCAACCAGATTTCCTCTTCTAGAAGCTTCTCTCGATGCTGACAAATCGATTTGCTGACTGAGACACTAAGCCAAAGATGTTGACCAATTGGCACGCAATGCGCCAACCTTGCGTCATATAACGGAATATACATATGTGTATAATAAAAAGGGAACAAGAAAAAGTCAGATAAATTATCAGCAATGTGGCTAAAAAGTAAGACACAGATGCTCGACGCCCTGTCTACTCATTGATTTCGTATCTAGGCGTAAACACATGCCAAACCCATAGCCAAAGGCAATGGCAAAGGCCAACCCCTTGGCACAGCTGCAAGCAGTGCATTAGACACCGCACCCAAAAAGAGAAGAAAAAAAAAAAAACAGAAACGTGTATGGAAGTAAAAGCAAACAGAAAAAAAAACGGAAGCAGCCGTCTGTTAATTTCCGTTACATGCCCAACGCCCACCCAAATGTCTACAAAAGCAGCGCATGCGCTTGCAGCCAATGCAAACAAAATTCTACACAGAACTCTACATGCTGGTCGGTCAGCTGCAGCGGCGACAGCGGTATAAACAGCAATTGTTAATCGATGCATTTGTCCAGCTCTAGCTTTATTTTTGCCTCTTAATGTGAGTTCAGGGCTAATCGCGGTTGCTCAACCCAAAGCACAGGTCGCTTATCGATTTTGCAGTCTCTTGAACCGAGCTCTCTCTCTCTCTCTCGCTCTCTTACGCATATTCTCAACCGCTCTCTGCGTCGTTGTCGTGGCTTGTGGTGCTTTTGAACTAGTCCTTTTGAAGCTTTTCAGCCTACGTTCAGTCTCAGTACGCGTCGTGTGCCTAACGGACGGCAGTGAATTCTTTTACGCAATTGCTTATAGAAATTGACAAGCAACGTAATACGTTAACGTTACGTCGTAATTTAACTAGCGCTCGCTCGCAGGCTCTGTCTCGCTCATTCCCATTGTGCTTTGTTTGTTGCCTGTACAAAAAGCTATACACAAATTTTGTAAATACGCAGCAAAAATACAGTTGTAATTACTTGCAACTGCTTGGTGAACAAGTTTTTCATTAGAATAACAAAGAGTTAATAAGAAATATAATAAAATGTGTACAATCGGCGAGACCGGACAAAATGGCGTCTGCAAACAGCGCCCATTGATTTGCTCCATTTTGGATCCCAGTAAGTTGCACACAACTACTTATACACACACACTCGCATACGCATACATATAAAGAATGGAAGCAAAACTAACGGAAATGCATATTGTTGTATAATCTACCTCTGGTTTGGGTTATTTTTCTTATATACATTTAACTTATAACTTCGACTTAAATTGCATGTTTGATTTTTTTGTTTGTTTTATGCACCTTTTATACACCGCTAATGCACGCTTAACCGCTCTCACTCACTCACTTACTCACTTTTTATCCTTTTCTCTGTTTCACACTGTTTCTTTGTATCTCTTTCTATGTCTCTCGCTCTGTCTGCCTTGCACAACACAAAACCTAATGCTAACTAACGAAAATCAATATATCCATCGCCTATTTGCAGATGCCTGGTTCAAGCCCGAACGTTTGCACCCGCTAGGTAAGTGTATCGCCAGTCAATGTCTGTCGAACTGTACAATCCAGTCCGCCTGCAACTGACAATTTGCAAACTGTATAAGAAAAAAGGGAAAACAACAGAACAAAACAAAAAATAAAGCGTATTTGATTATATATGCATTATAAAGTCTGCCCCTATACCTTTGTAATGATGTCATTGTTGCGCCCGCACAATAGCCGCCGGCGCCGCAGCTATCCCCCAACCCTTCGAGCACTTGTCTATTAAGCCTTAAAGTATGCTTTATTATTTTTTTCTTTCTTGTTTTTGTGCACTTGTGTGTGTTTCCCTTTGTCTATTTTGTAAGTGCGTCGTATAACCCTGAATATATATATGCTCAACTATTATAATATAATATATAGATATAATATATTGCGATACCCATTTAGTTAAGACATTTGTTTACCATGCATACCCTCTCAACACAAAGAAGCGAGTAAAATTAATTTTAATTTGCTTAACGAACTAGCTCAAAATTTGTATATGCTTTTGTCTTACGATGCGAAACTAGTTCGAAATATTTGTTAGTTCATCGGAAAACTTGTTACACAAGTTGATATTTTTATTTTATATAAGATTTTCTAATAAGTAAGCGTTTTTAAATTTTAATATTTAATTATGTCTTAGCTTTGATTCCAATATTAACAAAAAAATAGACGTTAATATGAGAACTGTCGATTTATATATAGAATATACGTCATAAAAGTATTTTTTTATATTTTCTATAGCTCGAAATGCAAGGTATTAAATGTTAGAGCTTTCCCGTCAAGAGATACCCTTTATTCGCTCTTCCCCATTGCCTCCCGGCTATGAACATTTTGTATTCCGTCCGTCTCTCTCTCTCTCTTTCTCTCTCTCTCTCTCTCTCTCTCTTTTTCTCTCCCTTCGCTGGTCAAAGCCAAAAGACCCGCTTTAGAGGCTTAATAAAAATCACGTCCAGCGCCTAAAAAAACGCAACACAAAATTTGAAAAGTCGAAAAGAGGGAAACGTGTGCCCAGGCCATAAGCAAAAACTGTTTGTGTGTGTGTGTGTGTATGTGTATGCTTATGCTGCCTTCCCATAATTAGTGGCACTGCATAAATGCAGTTCACTTACCTTACCCCCACTTCCGCTCCTCCACCCCCAGTGCTGCCGCCCCCGCCACACCCGGCGACTCGCACTGAAGCGGCAAAATGGAAAGAAAGAAAATTCGTAATCGGATCGCATGCTAAGCGCTTTTCTATGGCTAAAGCTAAAACTATAGAGAGAATGTGCTCTATAAGGAAAATGAAAAATGGAAAAGTTTTTATTCGTCTACCGCCAAAATGGAAGTTGATATGGGGTCTGTCAGTACCTGAGAAGGTGCGAGCTAAAGGTGCAAATTAAAAACCCCCTCCGCTCATTCTCTCTCTTTTTTTTTGCATGCATGCATTGCATGCACTACTATAGTGAAGACATAAATATGTACACTTTTATACGTAAATATACGTATCACTATTTTAATTAGTTATAAAATTCTAGTGCAATTTAATGAATAAGTTCATTAGTTCCCTAACGAGTCGTTAACTAAATTGCATTTTCTGCTAACTAGTTCACTTACTACTGTAGTTTTTTTTTTCTTGAGTCGTTTACATATTAACAGATAAGCAGCCCAATAGAGAGTATAACAAAAAGTAAGTTGACCAGCTCAGTAGATGTGGTTCATGAACAGAACCAAATAAATAGTTCAATACGCGTATTATATTTTTAATAACTGTTTGTGAAATATTAAAAACTGAATACTGAATAAGCTAAGTAGTTCGTCTGACACAAATGATTCCATTGAACGATACGTAACAGCTCACTAATATGTACATATACCCATATATATTGCATGTACATATATATCAATAATTTACAAATATATATATCAATCAGTTGGGAGCATTTCATCAGCTTATGAAAGCAAATAGAAAATCATTTCGACAGATTCAACAAACGACATTTCTGACGTCTTTTTAAGCTCAGCCTTCCAAGTGCAGCTGTAAACTTATGTACTTGTCGATTCATTATATATAGAATTATGTATAGTATAATTTACAGGTATGTAAGCTCTGAGCTGTAACTTACACAGATTAAAATCGGACTTTTAACTTGCCTCGAACAATAGAATTTGTCACTAGTTTTAGTTGTTATACTAATTAAAAAGGGTCAAATGGGGTGTATTGGTTTGAAACAAACGTACGGGACAGACACAAACTGCACACAATTTCACCTACTTGTTGATTTATTAGTCGTATCTCAATTAAAATAATCAACTAACTATTTTGAGCATAGCTTATAAAATTTGTTTTCTAAAGCCTCGAGTACTTCCCATTAGTGTAAGACCCCCCATTTAGTCTTAGCCATTAAGTGCGGCTCCTTTGATGAGCCACCCGCTTGGCTCGTAAAAGCAATTCCTCGATTTTACTTGTAACCAACTTTGGTTACCGATCCAAAGTAAGTCGAGAGACACTTGAGTAACGCCGCCCAGTAACTGGTTCGAACTTTCCGGACTGCCCACTGAGCAAACCCTCTCTTAACGCCTGCTTCTGAGTCACTCAACCCAAACGAATTTGGCTTGAAATCTTGTCTTGACCATAAAACAGGCCAAACGAGGCGTTCAACTGTAATAATTCAGACTTATGTAATCTAAAAATAGACTAGTTTGTTCTTTTGATAGAATTTGTAAACTCGAAATGTCGGAATTATTAATTAATCATTGAAATAAAACATATTAAATATTTCCAAACTCAGTTTCTAAAGCTGAAAATGAGCTGAAGCTTTTAACAAATAATGTATTTGTAATTTTCTGCATTCAGTTCAAAAATTGGATTGTACTTTTAAAAGTATTACAAATTGAAATATGTCTTTGGAATATAGAAATAATAGTTTTCAAATTATTTTCCTGAACTTCATGTCAACTGCTTTTTATTATTCTATTTATACTCTATTTGTAATACGATAAAATATAAATTCGAATATTTTTTAATATAGTCCCAAAAGAGATACTTTAAATTAATTCATTCGAAACTATATTAAAATCCTATTAGCCATATCATTTTATAAAGAAATGTAGACATTTTTTGAATCAGTTTTTTAAATTAGAAAAAAAGGAAATACTTCGGTAATGCGCTTAATGAATTCTATATTAAAAACTTATTCCTTATAAACTGACTCATAAATTTGTACTCATACAACTGGAAATAGGTTTTACGGCCATTGTGCGGGTCGAAGAGCTCTTAAACACTTAAATTATTGTAGCCTACGTTCTTTTTTACTCTTTGTGAATCATAATTAGAAATTTCTGGCTCGTTCCTTTTTTGGACATGACTTCATTAGAAGAACTTCCAGCCCATAGTTTAGCTAGCCTTTCACCTGCTCAAAATAGATTAAGCTCTTCAGCCATTCACCAAATGCTTTTCAATACCGATATCGATCGAGCTATATATATATAAATATAGTTAAATACTACTTGATTCCAGTTTTTTCCAAGCGATTTTCGCATTAGATCATCAGAAATATTTCTTTCTATTAGAAATTATTCATACATGATGTATGTATGTGTGTATTTGTGTGTACGTATGAATGTTGAATAAAATTTCGCATTAATGTGCAAAGCGAATTTCGCAAATTGATAACTTAAACAAATGTAGGAAAAGTAAAATGTGATAAATGCACGACATAAAGCTACCCTGGATATAAAATGTTTCTTACTAAAATATAAACAAATATAAATAATAATAAAAATAAAATGTCATAAATATTAATATTTGAATTAGTTCTGTTTTCAATTTCTGATTGAAAGCCTAGCATGCCGCACTCAAAGCCATTTCTACAGATCATTTGAGAAAGTGAATTAAGCTAAAAAGCCAAAAAGAGTGCCTCTGATAAGAACTTTTCGAGTCATGTGCTATTCCAGTGCACAGTTAGACTAGCAGAAGAAGCGGACGTCGATAGCCGTTGACGTCACGCCCAACAAAACTTTCCACGCCCACGCCCGAAAATAACGATATGAAAAAAAAATTCGAAAACGAAATAAATTTTGTTTTTGGCGCCTTAATGAGCAAGCAGTTAAAAGCTTTCGTATTGGTTGGCAAGCAGTGCATCGCGGCCGCATACAAAGCACTTAACCTTGAATTTTCGATGCTCTTAATTGTTTTATTATTAATGCTGCTCTCCCTTGCTCTCTCTCTCTCTCTCACACTCTCTCTCCCGCCACAGCTGACAAAATTGTTGTTGGCACTTGTTTTACGTTCTGTCTGCCCGGCCGGCGTCTACGACGTCGACGTTCGCATTTGTCTGCTAATTTTAGCTTTTTAGCTGTTTCAGCCATTTTTGTTGTTGCTTAAGCAGTTCGATTTTCGGATTACAATCCGACATAACAAGAGAGAGGGAGAGAGTACGTGTGTAAAAGACGAAGGGCAGCACTGCTTTCGAGCTGCATCCTGCAGGTCTTGTGGCTCTTCAAGCTAAAGGGCTGAATCGCAGTTCGATTTTTAGCTACTTTTATTAACGTAAAAGAGAGTGATTGGAATAGAGAAGAGAGCGCACTGCTTTGTGGTTGCAGTACTCTGCTTTGCTTAAGGGTCGTTTCACAGCGATCACTAATTGAATTTCATTTGCTCACAGCTGATTTGTATAACAGTTTTTTTTCCACATATAGAGTGTATCAGTGCAGCCCTGGTCAGTCCTTTTTGCCTTATGTACCTGCTAAGGGTCATTCGTATTGTTCTTTACCTGCGGAATGCATGCAGCGACATGTTCGCCAGATAGGGATCGCTACCTAACAGATCAGCTATAATATGCAAGGCGACAACATTTACAGCTTGAGCGTTCGCGCTCTTCTCCCTCTCTCTCTCTCTCTCACTGTCTCTCTTTCGCTCTCTGCAACGCTCTGTGCCACTCGAACATTTTATTTGCCATAGTTTACCCCTATATAGACAGCACATGTGTGTGCATGTATGTATGTATGTACATACGTCTGTCAGTGTGTGTGTGTGTGTGTGTCTACCTATATGTACCTCATGCTCAGGCCCTGCATCTGAATTTAATTGTATTTTAGTTGATGTACGGACTTTGTCAACGCTGCACGCATCGTTTCTCAAGTGTTGCTCCGGTTCGTCGTGTATTAAAACTCTCTCTCGCTCGCTCTCGTGTGTGTGTCTGTGCGTGTGTGTTCTCTGTGCGCATCTGTAAGATACAAAGATACTACAAAAGCAATGCAATGCGCATATATTCTATTTGCCATCAGCTGTTGACCTCAAGAGTAACAACAATAACAGCAACAATCCTAAGAAGAAGAATAAGAAGAACTGAAAGAAAGCTAGAGAAATACTTTCGATTCATTGGCATTTTTTTATTTCTCTATTCTTCACGCCGATCTATGATACACCCTATAAATTATATAACTTCTTATTAAATAATTTTTGTGGGTTTTTCTTAGAATCAATTGGCAGGCGTGCTTATCGAGTGCGTCTATTGCTACACTCGGAGAAATTGGCGTAGACGTAACATTAAAGAGATCTAAACAATTTTTTTTGGATAGATGCATTTTTCTCGTTTTATTTATACAAATTTTTTTAATTCCCTTTATTTATAACAATATACAATTATGAACCTATCTTAGGATTTCTGGCGAAAATTTTAAAGAGCTTTAAGAAGTTCCCATATCTTGCAAATAGTTAACAATGAGAAAATAGAATGCTTGGAAACAAAGAAAGAATACAATATAGATAAGGCTTTTGTTGATCTTAAATAATTGTATATATGTATGTATATATTTGCGATAGGGAACTGTAGCTTTCTTCTAAACAGAATAATTTTTTTGTGTAAAAAAAATATCGCTAATTAATTTCTCTTTACAGTAATTCGAAATTTGTAACAAATTGTAACTCTTCAATTTCTCTAAGTGTAGTGTGTGGTGGCACTTATCTATCATTGCAGTTGAACGAATGCGTTCTATATCAATCCCATTTTTCATTATAATACTCTGTAAACAATGAAATTGGTAAACGGGGTAGTTTTATTGTCCGAACTTGTCTGTAATAGGTAATAGGGAGTTCAAACTCTCAAATAAACATGGTTACATAGCATACGTAGTGTTATTGGATACCTATTTCCCATACCTCATTTCTCTTATATAGATAATAATTCAAATTTCTATCTATATTTATTTAAAACACAACTCGCGAATTATAAGAACTTGAGATTAGAAACTTTAGGTACTTCTAGATACCAACTTCATATACCCCCGAAAACAAAAGGTATATTCTAGTCGGTCGCTTTCGACTAATCGAGTTTTCATTAGGCTTGCCATTTTGGCAAGTCATCCGCTGAAATCGCCCACCGTCGATGTTGTTGCTGTTGTTGTTGTTTTAGTCTGGGGCTTTTCTTGTTAGTTCTCTGGGTTCGCTGATCGTTCGGTCGATCGCCTCGTTTCAGTTAACGGTTAATTCAAATAGCGTCGCGTGTGCTTTCAACTTCCTAATTCCGTTCCGTTTCGTTGCAGTTGTTTAGCTAATTGCAATACAAGCAGACATATATATATATCTACTATAAAGTATATAATCCCCTATCTATAAGTAATGGCTGCTGCTTTAGAAACGCTTCAGGCGGTGCTCGCAACACTCGCCGAAATTAAGGAACTGCCCTTAAATCGGGAATCTTGTAAGTATTTCACCTCAAACTTTCGGTTGGTTACGTTTCTATTTAGAACTATATATCATCTATATCTAGAGAGACCTCTTGGTATTTTCTCTTGCAGCTAGAATTTATTTATAAACATAGGCAAATAGTTCAGGGTTTTTTTTTATTTTTGATTCTCTTCATTATATTATAGGGTAGATGCATTCCTTTTACCTGATTGTACTTTTTGTTAGTCACATTTGTTATCTGTATTTTGTTTTAGTTCAGTTTTCAGAGTGTACTTTTATTATCTTCATAAATTTAAATGTATTATTTTTAAAATTTTTCTTTCAGAACTTTCGTAATACTCTATTAATTTTTTATGACTGAATGCTTAATCGTTATTTTAAAATATGGTTGCCAGGGTTTTAACAAGTTTAACTAATTTTAAGCGCGGTATTTCTTTACGAGCGTTTACTGTAATCACAGTTACTATGTGTATCGTTTATGAATTTCCGTTTCAAACTGTGAGAACTGATAAATGACGAAGCATTAAATCTTGTATCATGTTTGTACTTAAAGATAGAACGCTCGGTATTATCAGAGATAGGTCTCAATATTGGATTTAGGTTGATTTTGCTTGGCTGGAGTGTGAGATAAGGTTGGCAAACTGTAAATTAAAGAACTGACAACTACAAATGTTGATAACTTTTTATATATGTCAGCACCTAAAATGGTAAAGAATACATAATAAAAGGAATGCAATATTAAAGACACCCGTAATAGATAGTAAAACCACGTGCACAAAAGCGGTGATGGAAAAGAGAGAACCTTAAAGATATGGTAAAACGAAACACAATAGAAAAATAGAAATAGTGGGAAAAAAGGACTGACAAAGAGAAATAATCACAACTAAGGGTAGACAGATATGGAAGAACAAAAATATAAAAAGAGAGAATGATAATTTCATTCATTCATTCATTCATTCAAAAGGGAATATAAATCAGTTAAAATACATACATCAATAGATTAAATTCAAACTGTTGGAAAATTTACTTATGCATTCTTAAAGTACGCATTCATTTATAAAAGTAGGGTATTTTCTAGCCGCAAACACCTTTCTTTTTTACTATATTGTTGCTTTATTCTTCTGTCTAACATTTTTGTTGTCTTTCATTTTGATTGTTGGCCGCGGCTGTTTTTGCCACTGAATTTTATTTCATTATCATTTTTATTGCAATTCGCGCTCGCTTATGTAATACGAACGCAGACAGGTGCAATTTGTATTAATATATTAA
>JBAMCK010000898.1:0-31717 GCA_037075185.1 Drosophila pseudotalamancana | reverse complement strand
CGAAATTATGAGTGTGGTAGAGACTTGAAATTTTACGAGCCCGTCTAGTTTGTTTTCGATAGTCGATAACTCATTCGTTTGCTTTTATCGATAACACGTTTTAGTTCCTCCAAACACAACTTCTACATCTAGCTAGCGGTATCAAGCTTATTATATATATTAATCTAAAGAAGACACACATTTTTTAATTATTTAGGAAATACTTCGAAACGTGTATGCAGTTTAGCGTTATATGTTATTGAAAGATAATTTTAGACTGTATTTATAAACTTATTTCTATCCCTAAGAAGTGGTGGTCTGGTGTTGGCGACGTTGGCAGCGACGTCGATTGTGTGTGAGCAGCGACGTAGCAGCAGAACCGTTTCCATAAGTGGCCTGATCGTGGTGATCTTGCGAATAGTTATCAGCATTTATTGTTGTTGAGTCCATAACTCAATTGTACAATGTTGCACTATGTTGCAACAGTAGCATTCTGGGAAGTTTTTGGGTTGGAGGTTGTTGAGATTGAGTCCATAACTGATTCTCCTTTAAATCCTGGTTTTCCTCAAGTTCCTCAAGTAAATTGTGGGGCTGGTTGGGTAATGGCTTGTAGAGCTATGTTGTTGGGTTTTCCAATATTGGTGTTCCTGACTTCTGTTGGGCGCCCATCTGTAGGATGACGTTTTTCTTCTTTTGCATGTGCATAAGTGTGGTGAAAATGATTGCCGAATAAAATACTCTATTTATTGAAGTGTGCTCTTTTAAATTTGTAGGTTGGCTTGTATTGTTAATATGCAGAGCTTCAAGTGATTGTAGGGACAATATTTTTAAGCGTTTCATTTCTGTGGGTGTCATTTGTATAATGGGTATCCCGATGATTATGAGTGATTTCTCTTCGTTGCTGAATTCTGTCTCGTTGATGTTTATAGTGTTCCAGAAGTTGATAAGGTATGTGCCGTATAAATGGTTCCTTGTGTTATTCCAGCTTATGTTACCATTTAAATTATTATTTTTGACATATGATCTGTATTACTAAAATCACATAGTGCTTTTTTAACTTTGAATAAATTAGGGATACATTTCTAATACATAATCGAATTTTTAAGGTCGTTGCAATGAGTTTATTAAGTTTTTCTTGTAGTTGTGTATTTACAATTACTTGTTGATTATTTTTTTTTATTAAATTATTAAGATTGTGTTCTATCATAGCCAAGTCATTGTGGTCGGGTTTTCCTGGGATATATTTCCATACTGATTCGATCCAGTCTATCGATCGAGTTTGCCTTTTACTTAAATCAGAGGTTATTGCACTAAGCTGGCTCTGTGTTTCGTCATTGGATACGTGGTAGTTTAAGTTGTCTAAAGTTTTTTTGATTTGGTCTAAATTAATCAGATGAACGTTTGTGGTAATTGATTCTCGTATTTTTCCAATTCCTATGTACGTCGTAATAGCTTCGACATTTGTGTAATTTGTTATATCTACCGTTGCCGTTACCAATGATGGCAGTATCAAAATTAAGAGTATATTATACTTATGGACAACTCGGCCTTTCTCTGTAACAAATGTTGTTGTTTTCTTTGATTATTTCTTCTTGATAACATGAGGATAATTTTGAACCGAGTGTTGTTTTGATTTTCACGAATATTTCTTGACCAGGTGTGTAATCAATGATTTCTTTTCTTTGTTTGTTGTGTGATATTAACTCTGATTTATGTTTTACTTTTAATCTGTCTATGTGCTCTTGTCTACTAATTTAATTTTCTCCTGGATTGGTTGATACATTACTTCCAAAAAATACTTCTAACGGTTTTTCCCTTTTACTGAGTTTACTGAAAAATTATATGCGTAGACAGCGTTATCAAGAAGTTCCTGAAATGTCCGTTATACTCTTTTCCTCTTTACGCATCTCAATATCTCCGAGAGCGTTGAATGTAATCTTTCGATTTTTCCATTTACGGAACTTTTGTAAGGAGGCGCCTTGTAAATTTTAAGACCTAATTGATCTTTAAGCATAAAAATGATGATAAAATGATACTAAATTATGGTTTTGATGTTGTCGACCTTATCGGTACCAGTCATCGTTATGTAATTGTTCAAGTAGACGCGTTTACCAAGTATGTCTATCTTAGTCATAGCCTTAAATTAGACAGTAAGAGTTGCATAAATGATGTTCAATCTGCTGTTTCTTTGTTTGGAGTACCAAACCGAATAATAGCTGACCAGGGAAGGTGTTTTACGGGTGGAAAGTTTAATTTATTCTGTTCAGATAAGAAAATGAACTTGCATTTGATTGCCACAGGGACAAGTACCCTAGGAGCTGAATATGTGTGATGATTATGATAATATTGTTGAGATTGATAATACAGTTGCAGACTGTAAAAACAGAAAAAAATGAAAATATTGAGAATCTTAAGAATCTTGAGAATCTTGAAGTAACTGAAGAGAGTGAGGTACACCAATAAGGGTGACAAATGATTTTGTATAAATGGCCAAAGAAAATGGCAGAGTACTTGATTATATAATAATGCAAGCACAAGTGCAAAACATACTTATGTTTGTTTTGATCATGGCGTGTGGGGCATTGATTATGTAACTCTTATGATAAATGAAGAGAAGTAAATAATGTTGAAACAATTGGTCATAATGCAAGCACAAGTGCAAAACAAATGTTTTGATCATGGCGTGTGGCGCATAAGACGATGTAATGCGAAACCAGTTGGGTTCATGATGATGAAAAGAATAAAAGAGAAATGTTGTTTGAATCAAATGTTGAGTACACGAGGTCGTGTAATGGTCAGGATGGCCGTGTCGGAGTATGAACGTATTTTGACCACGGTACGTGTGTGTCACATTATAAACATAGTTTGACCACTGTACATGCAAGACGCTGCTGTGCAATAAGTTTGGTAGATTCTTAGAATTAGTCTACAACGTAGAATATGACTGGCGCCAGGATACCGTACGAGCGAGGCGACAGCGTTGTCGCCGAGTGTAGTTCAGCTTGCGTATAAAAGAAGCATAGCTCGATGCGTAATCGAGTAGAGAGTGCAGAGTCGCGCACAGAGAATAGTTAAGTTCGGTCAGTCGCTTCCGCAAGTCGGAATTCACTCCGCTCTCGGGTTATTGTGTCAATATGGCAGACGCGCCGCTAGACTATCAACGCTACGACATATATATATATTCCTATCCGGGATCCAAATAAAATCAATTGTAAGACTACGGATACTTAAATTTGTTTTTGGTTGAGATTTTTCAAAGATCTAAGTTTTCAAATAAAAATCCATTAAAAATGTGTAAAGAGAGTGTAATGTTTTTGTGAAAATGTATTTAATAGGCAAAAGGAGGTGATGTCGACCCCTTTAAGCATATGTATTCTTGATCAGAATCAACAGTCGAGACGATTAAGCCGTGTTCGTCTGTCCGTCCGCGAAATTATGAGTGGTAGAGACTTGAAATTTTACGAGCCCGTCTAGTTTGTTTTCGATAGTCGATAACTCATTCGTTTGCTTTTTATCGATAACACGTTTTAGTTCCTCAAACACAACTTCTACATCTAGCTAGCGGTATCAAGCTTATTATATATATTAATCTAAAGAAGACACACATTTTTTAATTATTTAGGAAATACTTCGAAACGTGTATGCAGTTTAGCGTTATATGTTATTGAAAGATAATTTTAGACTGTATTTATAAACTTATTTCTATCCCTAAGACGTTGGCAGCGACGTCGATTGTGTGTGAGCAGCGACGTAGCAGCAGAGCCGTTTCCATAAGTGGCCTGATCGTGGTGATCTTGCGAATAGTTATCAGCATTTATTGTTGTTGAGTCCATAACTCAATTGTACAATGTTGCACTATGTTGCAACAGTAGCATTCTGGGAAGTTTTGGGTTGGAGGTTGTTGAGATTGAGTCCATAACTGATTCTCCTTTAAATCCTGGTTTTCCTCAAGTTCCTCAAGTAAATTGTGGGGCTGGTTGGGTAATGGCTTGTAGAGCTATGTTGTTGGGTTTTCCAATATTGGTGTTCCTGACTTCTGTTGGGCGCCCATCTGTAGGATGACGTTTTTCTTCTTTTGCATGTGCATAAGTGTGTTGAAAATGATTGCCGAATAAAATACTCTATTTATTGAAGTGTGCTCTTTTAAATTTGTAGGTTGGCTTGTATTGTTAATATGCAGAGCATCAAGTGATTGTAGGGACAATATTTTTAAGCGTTTCATTTCTGTGGGTGTCATTTGTATAATGGGTATCCCGATGATTATGAGTGATTTCTCTTCGTTGCTGAATTCTGTCTCGTTGATGTTTATAGTGTTCCAGAAGTTGATAAGGTATGTGCCGTATAAATGGTTCCTTGTGTTATTCCAGCTTATGTTACCATTTAAATTATTATTTTTGACATATGATCTGTATTACTAAAATCACATAGTGCTTTTTAACTTTGAATAAATTAGGGATACATTTCTAATACATAATCGAATTTTTAAGGTCGTTGCAATGAGTTTATTAAGTTTTTCTTGTAGTTGTGTATTTACAATTACTTGTTGATTATTTTTTTATTAAATTATTAAGATTGTGTTCTATCATAACCAAGTCATTGTGGTCGGGTTTTCCTGGGATATATTTCCATACTGATTCGATCCAGTCTATCGATCGAGTTTGCCTTTTACTTAAATCAGAGGTTATTGCACTAAGCTGGCTCTGTGTTTCGTCATTGGATACGTGGTAGTTTAAGTTGTCTAAAGTTTTTTTGATTTGGTCTAAATTAATCAGATGAACGTTTGTGGTAATTGATTCTCAGTATTTTTCCAATTCCTATGTACGTCGTAATAGCTTCGACATTTGTGTAATTTGTTATATCTACCGTTGCCGTTACCAATGATGGCAGTATCAAAATTAGAGTATATTATACTTATGGACAACTCAGTCTTTCTCTGTAACAAATGTTGTTGTTTTCTTTGATTATTTCTTCTTGATGTCATGAGGATAATTTTGAACCGAGTGTTGTTTTGATTTTCACGAATATTTCTTGACCAGGTGTGTAATCAATGATTTCTTTTCTTTGTTTGTTGTGTGATATTAACTCTGATTTATGTTTTACTTTTAATCTGTCTATGTGCTCTTGTCTACTAATTTAATTTTCTCCTGGATTGGTTGATACATTACTTCCAAAAAATACTTCTAACGGTTTTCCCTTTTACTGAGTTTACTGAAAAATTATATGCGTAGACAGCGTTATCAGAAGTTCCTGAAATGTCCGTTATACTCTTTTCCTCTTTACGCATCTCAATATCTCCGAGAGCGTTGAATGTAATCTTTCGATTTTTCCATTTACGGAACTTTTGTAGGAGGCGCCTTGTAAATTTTAAGACCTAATTGATCTTTAAGCATAAAAATGATGATAAAATGATACTAAATTATGGTTTTGATATTGTCGACCTTATCGGTACCAGTCATCGTTATGTAATTGTTCAAGTAGACGCGTTTACAAAGTATGTCTATCTTAGTCATAGCCTTAAATTAGACAGTAAGAGTTGCATAAATGATGTTCAATCTGCTGTTTCTTTGTTTGGAGTGCAAACCGAATAATAGCTGACCAGGGGAAGGTGTTTTACGGGTGGAAAGTTTAATTTATTCTGTTCGGATAAGAAAATGAACTTGCATTTGATTGCCACAGGGACAAGTACCCTAGGAGCTGAATATGTGTGATGATTATGATAATATTGTTGAGATTGATAATACAGTTGCAGACTGTAAAAACAGAAAAAAATGAAAATATTGAGAATCTTAAGAATCTTGAGAATCTTGAAGTAACTGAAGAAAGTGAGGTACACCAATAAGGGTGACAAATGATTTTGTATAAATGGCCAAAGAAAATGGCAGAGTACTTGATTATATAATAATGCAAGCACAAGTGCAAAACATACTTATGTTTGTTTTGATCATGGCGTGTGGGGCATTGATTATGTAACTCTTATGATAAATGAAGAGAAGTAAATAATGTTGAAACAATTGGTCATAATGCAAGCACAAGTGCAAAACAAATGTTTTGATCATGGCGTGTGGCGCATAAGACGATGTAATGCGAAACCAGTTGGGTTCATGATGATGAAAAGAATAAAAGAGAAATGTTGTTTGAATCAAATGTTGAGTACACGAGGTCGTGTAATGGTCAGGATGGCCGTGTCGGAGTATGAACGTATTTTGACCACGGTACGTGTGTGTCACATTATAAACATAGTTTGACCACTGTACATGCAAGACGCTGCTGTGCAATAAGTTTGGTAGATTCTTAGAATTAGTCTACAACGTAGAATATGACTGGCGCCAGGATACCGTACGAGCGAGGCGACAGCGTTGTCGCCGAGTGTAGTTCAGCTTGCGTATAAAAGAAGCATAGCTCGATGCGTAATCGAGTAGAGAGTGCAGAGTCGCGCACAGAGAATAGTTAAGTTCGGTCAGTCGCTTCCGCAAGTCGGAATTCACTCCGCTCTCGGGTTATTGTGTCAATATGGCAGACGCGCCGCTAGACTATCAACGCTACGACATATATATATATTCCTATCCGGGATCCAAATAAAATCAATTGTAAGACTACGGATACTTAAATTTGTTTTTGGTTGAGATTTTTCAAAGATCTAAGTTTTCAAATAAAAATCCATTAAAAATGTGTAAAGAGAGTGTAATGTTTTTGTGAAAATGTATTTAATAGGCAAAAGGAGGTGATGTCGACCCCTTTAAGCATATGTATTCTTGATCAGAATCAACAGTCGAGACGATTAAGCCGTGTTCGTCTGTCCGTCCGCGAAATTATGAGTGGTAGAGACTTGAAATTTTACGAGCCCGTCTAGTTTGTTTTCGATAGTCGATAACTCATTCGTTTGCTTTTTATCGATAACACGTTTTAGTTCCTCAAACACAACTTCTACATCTAGCTAGCGGTATCAAGCTTATTATATATATTAATCTAAAGAAGACACACATTTTTTAATTATTTAGGAAATACTTCGAAACGTGTATGCAGTTTAGCGTTATATGTTATTGAAAGATAATTTTAGACTGTATTTATAAACTTATTTCTATCCCTAAGACGTTGGCAGCGACGTCGATTGTGTGTGAGCAGCGACGTAGCAGCAGAGCCGTTTCCATAAGTGGCCTGATCGTGGTGATCTTGCGAATAGTTATCAGCATTTATTGTTGTTGAGTCCATAACTCAATTGTACAATGTTGCACTATGTTGCAACAGTAGCATTCTGGGAAGTTTTGGGTTGAAGGTTGTTGAGATTGAGTCCATAACTGATTCTCCTTTAAATCCTGGTTTTCCTCAAGTTCCTCAAGTAAATTGTGGGGCTGGTTGGGTAATGGCTTGTAGAGCTATGTTGTTGGGTTTTCCAATATTGGTGTTCCTGACTTCTGTTGGGCGCCCATCTGTAGGATGACGTTTTCTTCTTTTGCATGTGCATAAGTGTGTTGAAAATGATTGCCGAATAAAATACTCTATTTATTGAAGTGTGCTCTTTTAAATTTGTAGGTTGGCTTGTATTGTTAATATGCAGAGCATCAAGTGATTGTAGGGACAATATTTTTAAGCGTTTCATTTCTGTGGGTGTCATTTGTATAATGGGTATCCCGATGATTATGAGTGATTTCTCTTCGTTGCTGAATTCTGTCTCGTTGATGTTTATAGTGTTCCAGAAGTTGATAAGGTATGTGCCGTATAAATGGTTCCTTGTGTTATTCCAGCTTATGTTACCATTTAAATTATTATTTTTGACATATGATCTGTATTACTAAAATCACATAGTGCTTTTTTAACTTTGAATAAATTAGGGATACATTTCTAATACATAATCGAATTTTTAAGGTCGTTGCAATGAGTTTATTAAGTTTTTCTTGTAGTTGTGTATTTACAATTACTTGTTGATTATTTTTTTTTATTAAATTATTAAGATTGTGTTCTATCATAGCCAAGTCATTGTGGTCGGGTTTTCCTGGGATATATTTCCATACTGATTCGATCCAGTCTATCGATCGAGTTTGCCTTTTACTTAAATCAGAGGTTATTGCACTAAGCTGGCTCTGTGTTTCGTCATTGGATACGTGGTAGTTTAAGTTGTCTAAAGTTTTTTTGATTTGGTCTAAATTAATCAGATGAACGTTTGTGGTAATTGATTCTCGTATTTTTCCAATTCCTATGTACGTCGTAATAGCTTCGACATTTGTGTAATTTGTTATATCTACCGTTGCCGTTACCAATGATGGCAGTATCAAAATTAAGAGTATATTATACTTATGGACAACTCGGCCTTTCTCTGTAACAAATGTTGTTGTTTTCTTTGATTATTTCTTCTTGATAACATGAGGATAATTTTGAACCGAGTGTTGTTTTGATTTTCACGAATATTTCTTGACCAGGTGTGTAATCAATGATTTCTTTTCTTTGTTTGTTGTGTGATATTAACTCTGATTTATGTTTTTCTTTTAATCTGTCTATGTGCTCTTGTCTACTAATTTAATTTTCTCCTGGATTGGTTGATACATTACTTCCAAAAAATACTTCTAACGGTTTTTCCCTTTTACTGAGTTTACTGAAAAATTATATGCGTAGACAGCGTTATCAAGAAGTTCCTGAAATGTCCGTTATACTCTTTTCCTCTTTACGCATCTCAATATCTCCGAGAGCGTTGAATGTAATCTTTCGATTTTTCCATTTACGGAACTTTTGTAAGGAGGCGCCTTGTAAATTTTAAGACCTAATTGATCTTTAAGCATAAAAATGATGATAAAATGATACTAAATTATGGTTTTGATATTGTCGACCTTATCGGTACCAGTCATCGTTATGTAATTGTTCAAGTAGACGCGTTTACCAAGTATGTCTATCTTAGTCATAGCCTTAAATTAGACAGTAAGAGTTGCATAAATGATGTTCAATCTGCTGTTTCTTTGTTTGGAGTACCAAACCGAATAATAGCTGACCAGGGAAGGTGTTTTACGGGTGGAAAGTTTAATTTATTCTGTTCAGATAAGAAAATAAACTTGCATTTGATTGCCACAGGGACAAGTACCCTAGGAGCTGAATATGTGTGATGATTATGATAATATTGTTGAGATTGATAATACAGTTGCAGACTGTAAAAACAGAAAAAAATGAAAATATTGAGAATCTTAAGAATCTTGAGAATCTTGAAGTAACTGAAGAGAGTGAGGTACACCAATAAGGGTGACAAATGATTTTGTATAAATGGCCAAAGAAAATGGCAGAGTACTTGATTATATAATAATGCAAGCACAAGTGCAAAACATACTTATGTTTGTTTTGATCATGGCGTGTGGGGCATTGATTATGTAACTCTTATGATAAATGAAGAGAAGTAAATAATGTTGAAACAATTGGTCATAATGCAAGCACAAGTGCAAAACAAATGTTTTGATCATGGCGTGTGGCGCATAAGACGATGTAATGCGAAACCAGTTGGGTTCATGATGATGAAAAGAATAAAAGAGAAATGTTGTTTGAATCAAATGTTGAGTACACGAGGTCGTGTAATGGTCAGGATGGCCGTGTCGGAGTATGAACGTATTTTGACCACGGTACGTGTGTGTCACATTATAAACATAGTTTGACCACTGTACATGCAAGACGCTGCTGTGCAATAAGTTTGGTAGATTCTTAGAATTAGTCTACAACGTAGAATATGACTGGCGCCAGGATACCGTACGAGCGAGGCGACAGCGTTGTCGCCGAGTGTAGTTCAGCTTGCGTATAAAAGAAGCATAGCTCGATGCGTAATCGAGTAGAGAGTGCAGAGTCGCGCACAGAGAATAGTTAAGTTCGGTCAGTCGCTTCCGCAAGTCGGAATTCACTCCGCTCTCGGGTTATTGTGTCAATATGGCAGACGCGCCGCTAGACTATCAACGCTACGACATATATATATATTCCTATCCGGGATCCAAATAAAATCAATTGTAAGACTACGGATACTTAAATTTGTTTTTGGTTGAGATTTTTCAAAGATCTAAGTTTTCAAATAAAAATCCATTAAAAATGTGTAAAGAGAGTGTAATGTTTTTGTGAAAATGTATTTAATAGGCAAAAGGAGGTGATGTCGACCCCTTTAAGCATATGTATTCTTGATCAGAATCAACAGTCGAGACGATTAAGCCGTGTTCGTCTGTCCGTCCGCGAAATTATGAGTGGTAGAGACTTGAAATTTTACGAGCCCGTCTAGTTTGTTTTCGATAGTCGATAACTCATTCGTTTGCTTTTTATCGATAACACGTTTTAGTTCCTCAAACACAACTTCTACATCTAGCTAGCGGTATCAAGCTTATTATATATATTAATCTAAAGAAGACACACATTTTTTAATTATTTAGGAAATACTTCGAAACGTGTATGCAGTTTAGCGTTATATGTTATTGAAAGATAATTTTAGACTGTATTTATAAACTTATTTCTATCCCTAAGATCGTTGGCAGCGACGTCGATTGTGTGTGAGCAGCGACGTAGCAGCAGAGCCGTTTCCATAAGTGGCCTGATCGTGGTGATCTTGCGAATAGTTATCAGCATTTATTGTTGTTGAGTCCATAACTCAATTGTACAATGTTGCACTATGTTGCAACAGTAGCATTCTGGGAAGTTTTGGGTTGGAGGTTGTTGAGATTGAGTCCATAACTGATTCTCCTTTAAATCCTGGTTTTCCTCAAGTTCCTCAAGTAAATTGTGGGGCTGGTTGGGTAATGGCTTGTAGAGCTATGTTGTTGGGTTTTCCAATATTGGTGTTCCTGACTTCTGTTGGGCGCCCATCTGTAGGATGACGTTTTTCTTCTTTTGCATGTGCATAAGTGTGTTGAAAATGATTGCCGAATAAAATACTCTATTTATTGAAGTGTGCTCTTTTAAATTTGTAGGTTGGCTTGTATTGTTAATATGCAGAGCTTCAAGTGATTGTAGGGACAATATTTTTAAGCGTTTCATTTCTGTGGGTGTCATTTGTATAATGGGTATCCCGATGATTATGAGTGATTTCTCTTCGTTGCTGAATTCTGTCTCGTTGATGTTTATAGTGTTCCAGAAGTTGATAAGGTATGTGCCGTATAAATGGTTCCTTGTGTTATTCCAGCTTATGTTACCATTTAAATTATTATTTTTGACATATGATCTGTATTACTAAAATCACATAGTGCTTTTTTAACTTTGAATAAATTAGGGATACATTTCTAATACATAATCGAATTTTTAAGGTCGTTGCAATGAGTTTATTAAGTTTTTCTTGTAGTTGTGTATTTACAATTACTTGTTGATTATTTTTTTTTATTAAATTATTAAGATTGTGTTCTATCATAGCCAAGTCATTGTGGTCGGGTTTTCCTGGGATATATTTCCATACTGATTCGATCCAGTCTATCGATCGAGTTTGCCTTTTACTTAAATCAGAGGTTATTGCACTAAGCTGGCTCTGTGTTTCGTCATTGGATACGTGGTAGTTTAAGTTGTCTAAAGTTTTTTTGATTTGGTCTAAATTAATCAGATGAACGTTTGTGGTAATTGATTCTCGTATTTTTCCAATTCCTATGTACGTCGTAATAGCTTCGACATTTGTGTAATTTGTTATATCTACCGTTGCCGTTACCAATGATGGCAGTATCAAAATTAAGAGTATATTATACTTATGGACAACTCGGCCTTTCTCTGTAACAAATGTTGTTGTTTTCTTTGATTATTTCTTCTTGATAACATGAGGATAATTTTGAACCGAGTGTTGTTTTGATTTTCACGAATATTTCTTGACCAGGTGTGTAATCAATGATTTCTTTTCTTTGTTTGTTGTGTGATATTAACTCTGATTTATGTTTTTCTTTTAATCTGTCTATGTGCTCTTGTCTACTAATTTAATTTTCTCCTGGATTGGTTGATACATTACTTCCAAAAAATACTTCTAACGGTTTTTCCCTTTTACTGAGTTTACTGAAAAATTATATGCGTAGACAGCGTTATCAAGAAGTTCCTGAAATGTCCGTTATACTCTTTTCCTCTTTACGCATCTCAATATCTCCGAGAGCGTTGAATGTAATCTTTCGATTTTTCCATTTACGGAACTTTTGTAAGGAGGCGCCTTGTAAATTTTAAGACCTAATTGATCTTTAAGCATAAAAATGATGATAAAATGATACTAAATTATGGTTTTGATATTGTCGACCTTATCGGTACCAGTCATCGTTATGTAATTGTTCAAGTAGACGCGTTTACCAAGTATGTCTATCTTAGTCATAGCCTTAAATTAGACAGTAAGAGTTGCATAAATGATGTTCAATCTGCTGTTTCTTTGTTTGGAGTACCAAACCGAATAATAGCTGACCAGGGAAGGTGTTTTACGGGTGGAAAGTTTAATTTATTCTGTTCAGATAAGAAAATAAACTTGCATTTGATTGCCACAGGGACAAGTACCCTAGGAGCTGAATATGTGTGATGATTATGATAATATTGTTGAGATTGATAATACAGTTGCAGACTGTAAAAACAGAAAAAAATGAAAATATTGAGAATCTTAAGAATCTTGAGAATCTTGAAGTAACTGAAGAGAGTGAGGTACACCAATAAGGGTGACAAATGATTTTGTATAAATGGCCAAAGAAAATGGCAGAGTACTTGATTATATAATAATGCAAGCACAAGTGCAAAACATACTTATGTTTGTTTTGATCATGGCGTGTGGGGCATTGATTATGTAACTCTTATGATAAATGAAGAGAAGTAAATAATGTTGAAACAATTGGTCATAATGCAAGCACAAGTGCAAAACAAATGTTTTGATCATGGCGTGTGGCGCATAAGACGATGTAATGCGAAACCAGTTGGGTTCATGATGATGAAAAGAATAAAAGAGAAATGTTGTTTGAATCAAATGTTGAGTACACGAGGTCGTGTAATGGTCAGGATGGCCGTGTCGGAGTATGAACGTATTTTGACCACGGTACGTGTGTGTCACATTATAAACATAGTTTGACCACTGTACATGCAAGACGCTGCTGTGCAATAAGTTTGGTAGATTCTTAGAATTAGTCTACAACGTAGAATATGACTGGCGCCAGGATACCGTACGAGCGAGGCGACAGCGTTGTCGCCGAGTGTAGTTCAGCTTGCGTATAAAAGAAGCATAGCTCGATGCGTAATCGAGTAGAGAGTGCAGAGTCGCGCACAGAGAATAGTTAAGTTCGGTCAGTCGCTTCCGCAAGTCGGAATTCACTCCGCTCTCGGGTTATTGTGTCAATATGGCAGACGCGCCGCTAGACTATCAACGCTACGACATATATATATATTCCTATCCGGGATCCAAATAAAATCAATTGTAAGACTACGGATACTTAAATTTGTTTTTGGTTGAGATTTTTCAAAGATCTAAGTTTTCAAATAAAAATCCATTAAAAATGTGTAAAGAGAGTGTAATGTTTTTGTGAAAATGTATTTAATAGGCAAAAGGAGGTGATGTCGACCCCTTTAAGCATATGTATTCTTGATCAGAATCAACAGTCGAGACGATTAAGCCGTGTTCGTCTGTCCGTCCGCGAAATTATGAGTGGTAGAGACTTGAAATTTTACGAGCCCGTCTAGTTTGTTTTCGATAGTCGATAACTCATTCGTTTGCTTTTTATCGATAACACGTTTTAGTTCCTCAAACACAACTTCTACATCTAGCTAGCGGTATCAAGCTTATTATATATATTAATCTAAAGAAGACACACATTTTTTAATTATTTAGGAAATACTTCGAAACGTGTATGCAGTTTAGCGTTATATGTTATTGAAAGATAATTTTAGACTGTATTTATAAACTTATTTCTATCCCTAAGACGTTGGCAGCGACGTCGATTGTGTGTGAGCAGCGACGTAGCAGCAGAGCCGTTTCCATAAGTGGCCTGATCGTGGTGATCTTGCGAATAGTTATCAGCATTTATTGTTGTTGAGTCCATAACTCAATTGTACAATGTTGCACTATGTTGCAACAGTAGCATTCTGGGAAGTTTTGGGTTGGAGGTTGTTGAGATTGAGTCCATAACTGATTCTCCTTTAAATCCTGGTTTTCCTCAAGTTCCTCAAGTAAATTGTGGGGCTGGTTGGGTAATGGCTTGTAGAGCTATGTTGTTGGGTTTTCCAATATTGGTGTTCCTGACTTCTGTTGGGCGCCCATCTGTAGGATGACGTTTTTCTTCTTTTGCATGTGCATAAGTGTGTTGAAAATGATTGCCGAATAAAATACTCTATTTATTGAAGTGTGCTCTTTTAAATTTGTAGGTTGGCTTGTATTGTTAATATGCAGAGCATCAAGTGATTGTAGGGACAATATTTTTAAGCGTTTCATTTCTGTGGGTGTCATTTGTATAATGGGTATCCCGATGATTATGAGTGATTTCTCTTCGTTGCTGAATTCTGTCTCGTTGATGTTTATAGTGTTCCAGAAGTTGATAAGGTATGTGCCGTATAAATGGTTCCTTGTGTTATTCCAGCTTATGTTACCATTTAAATTATTATTTTTGACATATGATCTGTATTACTAAAATCACATAGTGCTTTTTTAACTTTGAATAAATTAGGGATACATTTCTAATACATAATCGAATTTTTAAGGTCGTTGCAATGAGTTTATTAAGTTTTTCTTGTAGTTGTGTATTTACAATTACTTGTTGATTATTTTTTTTTATTAAATTATTAAGATTGTGTTCTATCATAGCCAAGTCATTGTGGTCGGGTTTTCCTGGGATATATTTCCATACTGATTCGATCCAGTCTATCGATCGAGTTTGCCTTTACTTAAATCAGAGGTTATTGCACTAAGCTGGCTCTGTGTTTCGTCATTGGATATGTGGTAGTTTAAGTTGTCTAAAGTTTTGATTTGTTTTAAATTAATCAGATGAACGTTTGTGGTAATTGATTCTCGTATTTTTCCAATTCCTATGTACGTCGTAATAGCTTCGACATTTGTGTAATTTGTTATATCTACTGTTGCCGTTACCAATGATGGCAGTATCAAAATTAAGAGTATATTATACTTATGGACAACTCGGCCTTTCTCTGTAACAAATGTTGTTGTTTTCTTTGATTATTTCTTCTTGATAACATGAGGATAATTTTGAACCGAGTGTTGTTTTGATTTTCACGAATATTTCTTGACCAGGTGTGTAATCAATGATTTCTTTTCTTTGTTTGTTGTGTGATATTAACTCTGATTTATGTTTTTCTTTTAATCTGTCTATGTGCTCTTGTCTACTAATTTAATTTTCTCCTGGATTGGTTGATACATTACTTCCAAAAAATACTTCTAACGGTTTTCCTTTTACTGAGTTTACTGAAAAATTATATGCGTAGACAGCGTTATCAAGAAGTTCCTGAAATGTCCGTTATACTCTTTTCCTCTTTACGCATCTCAATATCTCCGAGAGCGTTGAATGTAATCTTTCGATTTTTCCATTTACGGAACTTTTGTAAGGAGGCGCCTTGTAAATTTTAAGACCTAATTGATCTTTAAGCATAAAAATAATAGATGAGGAATTAAAATAGTTTTCATTGTCGAATACAATAAATTTTCGGCACGCCGAAATAAAATAGCATATCATGTAAAGGGTTTTTAATGTCTTCCATTGATTTGGATTTTATGATTCTTGTTTGTTTCTCTTCAGTGGAGTATATGTATGTCTATAGGTATTGTATGACCGGGGTGTTCTGGAATTGGAATATTTGTAGGTTCTGGGTTAGTCGGGTGTCTATCGTATTTTTCTTCTTTACATATTTTACATTTTTTTACTATTGCTGCTATTCTTTATTTTCTTTTGAGAAAGTAAAATTTTTTCCGAAAGTTGAATTTTGTTTTCGTGTGCGTTTCTATGAGCTCTGTTATGAATTTCCAAAATTTTGTTGTCTTGTACTACTTCTTTTATAAAGTCTTCTTCTTTAAGTTGTGCAAATCTTTAATATTAAATATTTGGGGTATAATATCTATAACTGTCCCATTATATCTTCTGAAGTATAGATTCCGTTTATAACTGATGGATTTAAATGTTTCTGAAGTATTTTTATTAAATCGTCGTCTGTAAATATTAGTTGAGATATAATGTGTCTATGGAATGAGGTAAATGGAATAATAAATTTATAATCTGCATGTTTTTCATTAAAGTTTGAGTTTGTTTCATTTTTGTTTTTGTTATCTGGTATGCGTGAGACGGCGTTGGCAATTATATTCTCTTTCCTGGCTTCTATCTTCTAATTGCTATGTCTCCTTTCTAGTGACAGTCATCTATTAGTAGTTTATGATCGGTATAAATTTCAACTATTATTGTAAATAACCTCGGAATTCTTTGCCCATATTATAGCAAACAAAAAGTATTGCACCGCGTGCAAAGTCTGAAGCGTCTGTTGCGAGAGTTAATTCTTTATTAACGTCTTGATAGTGTAACATAACCTCATCAGAGATGAGTGTTTTTTAATTTACGAAAGGCTTTTTGTGCATCGCAATTTAACGTAATTGCATTTTTTTGCTGAGATATTTGTAGATATGCGCCCGCTTTCTTCTCTTAGTAAGCTTGTTAAGGTTTTGCTTTCGAAGCATATCCTTCTATAAATCTCCTGTACTAACCTGAGAGACAAAGGAAAGATCGTAATTTCATCAGAGTTTTTGGCAGGTTTTGCTTCAACCTCTGCTTGAAATTACAAATCCTCCTTAGATATTCTCCTTATCCTAAAAGCAATTCGCATTTATCTAATTGACATTTGATGTTTGCAATAGTTAATGTTTCAAAATTTTTCCCAAGTTTTTTATATGTGTTTCTTCGTCCTTACTAAATACAATTATGTCATCTATGTAAATGTAGCAGATTTTACCTATGTGTTCTTTAAGAATGTCATCTAGTGCGCGTTGAAATATAGATGGGGCGTTTTTTAAACCAAAAGGTGGAATCCACTTTTTATGTCTACAACTGAAAAGAATTTATTATTTTATAGCTGAGCAAGTACTCCATTTATATCAGGAATGGGATATCTATCTGCTATAGTGACACTATGTATGATATTTTCTTATAATTAATTCATCTATTTTAGGAACATTCTTTCGTGAATTTTTGGAGATGCATCTAAAATTTTTTCTATTAACCTCATCTCTTAGTGATATTGGATATTGATAGAATTTTGAATAAACTGGTCTATCTGACTTTGTTCGGTGGGGTCTGTGAAGATAGTTGGGTATTTTTTTACTAAATGGCATAGTACTTTCTTTTGAGCTTCAGTGAGATGTTCCTATTTTGGGATGATAGTATAAACTGCTCCAAATTTATTTTCTTTGATCGGAGAACAGTTTTATTTTATTTTGGGATCATTTTTTTTGCACCAAACCTCTTCGTTAATTTGTTGAATGTTTTTAAAGTAGGTAGTAAGAAGAATTGAACGGGTATGTTCGGATTATTAAAAAGATTTGACATTTTATGGTGAGTTATCTGAATGGTACCTCCTACAGACACTGTATTGAATGGCTTTTCATTTGGTATTGTCTTGCTAACGTCTTTTGGTTGGATAAAATTTCTATTGGAGCCTGTGTCAATTAAAATTTTTGGAATTTGTCTATTCCTCAGCTTACACTCAAAAAAAGGTAGCGATGAATCGCTTATTCGTAAATATCCATAGCCATATTGGCTTCTGTTTCGGTTAATTCTATCTGTTGGTCTGTTTTTAAAAATTAAAATTTTTTAACTAAATTCGGCTGGATTGCCAGAGAACTCTCGTAAGCATTTACGATATCTGGTACCTTGTCTAAACCACTCGTATCTCCTCTATTTTCTCTACAGGGTTTTGGGTATTTTGAATCAACGTTGGCAATTGTTCGTTTATTAGTCTACGAATTATAGTTTCTATTTAGTCTACGAATTATAGTTTCTATTTCTCCTGGATTGGCCATGTTTCTCAACTGTTGGTATGTTTCCTATCTATTTAGTTGCCTTCGTTGTTGTAAATATTGCTGTTGTTGCCTATTTTTTTTCTTTTTTCTTTCCTTCGATTACTGCATTAGGAATTTGCTTAATATTAAGTACTACTGGTCTTATTAAAATGTGCGGATTAGCCATTCGTAAATTTGCGTTTTGTTCTTTGTTTGGTTGGTTAATTATGTTGTTAATTATTAATGTTTATTTCAAAATTATGGTTGGTTTTATTAGTTGAAATTTATGAATTGTTTCTTAAATTAAATTTTCCTTTTTTTTTTTTTGGTTAAATTTAAACTTATTTGTTAAATATTTTACTTATTTAATAGTTTATTTTAATAAAAGTATAATTTCTATTTTGTTATTATTGAATTGGTTTGAGTCATACAAGTAAGACAGTTTTGTTTATTGTCTTACGCTATGTTATTTTCTGTTTAATTCGTTTTCCTTTGCTTTCCGTTAATTTACACTTAAGGTTTACTTTATTTCATAATTTTATTAGTTTCTTAACTTTTATACTTATCACTAGCTTACACTTCCTTGGAGGGTACTCAGTGGACGGACCTTGGGACAGAATGCGAAGTCCACCGATGGGTGTTACCCGTTGGCCTTTTTTTTATATATATATTTCTTATAAGGAGTCTTCCAACGTTCACTTTTATTTTGTGGGACAATGGGCGCACAAAGCACAAAGCACAAAGCACTTAATTACGAACTTAATTTGCCGATATACCGCGTTTGTTTCTGCTCGGGCGCCAGTTAATTTTCAATTCTAAACTTGAACTTTATTTATTGAGAGATTATTTTAGACTGAATTTATAAACTTATTTATATCGCTAAGAAGTGGTTACCAGCGTTGGTTGGCAGTGACGTCGATTGTGTGTGGGTAGCGCTGTAGCGGCAGAGCCATTGCCATAAGTGGCCTGATCGTGGCGATTTTGCAAAGAGTGCGTTATCAGCTTTTATTGTTGTCCGAATGTCGGGTTGGGTCGTGTTTATTTAATCTGGGAAGTTTGGGTTGGAGTTTGTTGACATTGAGACCATAACTCAATTATACACTGTTGCACTATGTTGCAGCAGTAGTATTCTGGAAAGTTTTGGGTTGGCGGTTGTTGACATTGAGTCGATAACTTACATATTCCGAAAATTTCATTAAGATCAAGGTATCTCATAATCGAGCACACACGACTAGAGTTTTCTTACCTGTTATACCCTGACCCCATTCAAAGTGGATAAAGAGTATATAACAGGCAGAAGGAGGCAGGAAACAGTGAAACTTCGATATAACGAACCTTGTTACAACGAAAAACTGCAAATAACGAATTTTTCGTTTAAGAAGTTTTTACGAAATTTTTTTTATAAAAAATGCACTATAGAATTAACGAAAAATGTGTGAGCCTCTTTATAGCGAAGCAATTATTTCAACACCTCTATACAAGGAAAATAGAATTTGTTGCAAGCCGTAAAAGTCCAGTTTTTAGATTGAAAGACTTTCTTTAATTGTCTTTAGACAACGAAGTCAAGTCAAGTTATTACGTTGTGTGTACATATTAAGTGCGAGAAATTGTAATTAATTGTGCTTTGACTTCACTAAAGTGTAAATCATTTTCTATTCGTGCACAAATTTACAAAATTGATGCCGTTGATTCGGCTGATAAGTCGAAGAAAGAAACTGCTAAACAATTTAAAATTCCATCGAGTGCTCGAGGTTTCACCTTATATTCTTGATCAGCATCAACAGCCGAGTCGATTGAGCCATGTCCGTCTGTTCGTATGTATGAACGCATCGATCTTAGCAACTACACAAGCTATCATCTAAAACGAATTTTGCATCGATAAGTGCAAGTTTTAGTTTCTATTTAACATATCCCCTACATCTTAAGAGCTAGAGGTATAAAACTTACTATACATATACATACATATGTATGTCTGTCTATGCCTTTGTTCTTGTGTAAGCATGTAGTGCAGAAAGCAAATTTGCAATATATGCATATGTCGTAGCGTTGATATTGTTTTGCGGCGCGTCTGCCATATTGACACAAGAACCCGAGAGCGGAGTGAATTCCGACTTGCTGAAGCGACTGACCGAACTTAACTATTCTCTGTGCGCGACTCTGCACTCTCTACTTGATCACGCATCGAGCTATGCTTCTTTTATACGCAAGCTGGACTACACTCGGCGACAACGCGACAACGCTGTCGCCTCGCTCGTACGGTAGACTAATTCTAAGAATCTACCAAACTCATTGCGCAGCAGCGTCTTGCATGTACAGTGGTCAAACTATGTTCATAATGTGACACACACGTACCGTGGTCAAAATACGTTCATACTTCGACACGGCCATCCTGATCATTACACGACCTCGTGTACTCAACATTTGATTCAATCAACATTTCTCTTCTATTCTTTTCATCATCATGAGCCCAACTGGTTTCGCATTACATCGTCTTATGCGCCACACGCCATGATTAAAACATTTGTTTTGCACTTGTGCTTGCATTATGACCAATTGATTCAACATTATTTACTTCTCTTCATTTATCATAAGAGTTACATAATCAATGCCCCACACGCCATGATCAAAACAAATATAAGTATGTTTTGCACTTGTGCTTGCATTATTATATAATCAAGTACTCTGCCATTTTCTTTGGCCATTTATACAAAATCATTTGTCACCCTTATTGGTGTACTTCACTCTCTTCAGTGACTTCAAGATTCTCAATATTTTCATTTTTTTCTGTCTTCACATATATATTTGTAATTTCGTTTATTGGTTAGGGACCTTAAAGTTACCTGTCACCCTCTAGGACATCTATTATTTCAAAAGGCCATTTGAACTTTGGACTCAGTTTGGTTTGATGCATTTCTTCGCTTTTAAGAAGCACAAAATCTCCAACTTTGCGACTAATTACATTTGCCCTATTTTTATTAAATCGTTCTTTGTCATAAACTACTGTAGCTAAAACTTTCTTTTCAGCTTGCGCCATTACGTTTGGCAGGTCAACCTTATCTTCAGTATCACTATGTGGAAGTAGTCCTGATGGACGTGCTACCTTTCCCAATACCATTTCTAACGGACTAGCCTTCGTCACACGGTTAGTTGTACAATTGATTACCAGCTGCACCTCTCCTAACACATCTTGCCAAAACTGAGTTCCAGTTTCAACCGCAGTCATCATATTTTTCAATGTGCTCATGGTTCGTTCCACTTCACCATTAGCGCGGCTAGCTCCAGTGGCAATCAAATGCAAGTTTATTTTCTTATCTGAACAGAATAGATTAAAATTTCCACCCGTAAAACACCTTCCCTGGTCAGCTATTATTCGGTTTGGTACTCCAAACAAAGAAACAGCAGATTGAACATCATTTATGCAACTCTCACTGTCTAATTTAAGGCTATGACTAAGATAGACATACTTGGTAAACTCGTCTTCTTGAACAATTACATACTCCTTCTGGTCACTTTTGCCACTTAGTTTTCCAGTTATATCGATGTGGATAGTGTGCCAGGGAATATTGACTTTAGAAATTAGGTGCAATTCAGCTTGTATTTTTTTGGACATTTTACAAGTGATACAGTTATCAACAAATTTTCTGAAATATTTTGACATATTGTCAAACCAATAGAAATCGTAGACCTTATCCAATGTCTTCTCCCAACCTAAATGCATTATCGACTCGTGAACTTGGTCAAGTCTTGTTTATTTCTTGACGCCTTTAGTGAGTTATAACCAGTAAGCACCGTAAAGTTCCTGCCAAACAGATAATGTCGAAAATTTTTAATGGAATTTACAACAGCTAAAGTTTCCAACTCATACGAGTGGTATCTTGACTCTGCAGGAGAAGTGGTTTTACTATAGTATTGTATTACATGAGGTTTGCTATCAATCTTATTATAAAATTGCACCGTAGCCAATGCAACTTGCATCTGTATGCAATTCAATTTCATAATTTTGGGTCAGAGATAACGAGGACTGGTACCGATAAGGTCGACAATATCGAAACCATAATTTAGTATTTCTCGCCAATAACAATTTCGATTTGCATTTGATCGTCTTATAAAACATAATCTCCATACAGTTATCGTCAATTCTTATGTTACTCAACATTTGTACAGAACTACATATTCCACTGTTGCCTATGCCTTTAAGCATAACAATACTCGTACATCGTTAACAGAGAATTTTGTACTTATCTTTTCTTTCATCAGTGAGCACTCCGCTCCAGAACCGAATGTAATTTCGAAAACTTGTCCTCTATGGTCCAGATATCCCTCCGGTACTGCAACGCTGCACTGTTCCACTCGTTTTTCCCGGTTGAATGTTTTGTTCTTGTCAGCTTTCTTCCTTGTACTCTGGGTGGATATGTGACCCAACTCTCCACACTTGTACCATGTTACGCTTGATATCTCACTGTGATGACCTTCTTGTCTGCCACGTCGTTCATTACCACTCGCAAAATAATTTTGTTGTTTCCTGAGTTGACATTCAATCATTTTATGGCCCAATTTGTCACAGAAGTGACACTCTATCGATGGTTGTTTTTGCCGTTTAGGAAAAGTCTCAGATCGATGCTCCATAAAGCCACTTTTCCTTTTATTAAAAGTAAACGCTTTTAATTCGGACTGCAGATCGCCTCTTGTTTGAACATTCGACGTGAAGCTTAAACGCTGCAATCGGTTCTCAAAACTTGCTAGCAACGCAAGAGTGAGATACACAGCAATCTCTCCAGTTTCCATTTGGCGCCATTTCATCGCCAGCTCTGTAACCATTCGACTTGCATGCACTGCAAGGCTCTCGCCGTCAGTCGGTCGATCTGACAGCATATTTAGAACCATTGCGGCTGGTGTTTCTACGGTGTCGAAGCGCTGTATGAACAGTTCTTAAAACTCGGCCCAGGTAATTTCGGCGTAACATACTTGCGAAAGCCATTGGGAAGAGCTTCACTTTAATGTTGAGCTTAAGGCCACGACCAACGCACTGCCATTTAATGCATTCTCTTGAAGAATAATTTCAACGGTAGTACACCACGATGAAGCGTTGGCGCCCGACTTGTCCGGGTTGAATTTGGGTAGTTGCACTGATTTATTTTGCACTGCGTCTGATGCCGTTGTTTGTATGGCCCGAACCAGTTCAATGAAATTTTTATTTTGCAACTCCATTATAGTCTTCCAGGATGCATCGACTGTTGAAGGTAGAGGGCCAGATCCCACTTCTGATGTCGTAGCGTTGGTATAGTCTAGCGGCGCGTCTGCCATATTGACACAATAACCCGAGAGCGGAGTGAATTCCGACTTGTTGAAGCGACTGACCGAACTTAACTATTCTCTGTGCGTGACTTTGCAGTTTCTTCTCGATAGCGCATCGAGCTATGCTTCTTTTATACGCAAGCTGGACTACACTCGGCGACAACGCGACAACGCTGTCGCCTCGCTCGTACGGTAGACTAATTCTAAGAATCTACCAAACTCATTGCGCAGCAGCGTCTTGCATGTACAGTGGTCAAACTATGTTCATAATGTGACACACACGTACCGTGGTCAAAATACGTTCATACTCCGACACATACATACATATGTACACTCGACTAAAATTTTTATACTTGTTACTTATTGAATAATATCCTCATAAATGTGAACAAAAAGTTTTATTAAGATTGAATAAAACACATTTTTCGTACATCACTAGCGGCGAGCGCTCGGCACTGCTGGGTCGGCGCTCAATTTTCTCGATACTTTTGATTTTCGGTTATTGATTGGGTACATGATGCGGATGATTTTATGTATTTATCTATTGCAAATACTATATGATATTTAAAAGTAAGTTTTTTGTAAAAAAAAAAAAAAAATTCCAAGAGACCGCATATATTCACCCATTGTATTCATTTTTTTTAATGAGGATGGCGTTGGTTTTGTTAGGATACATTTTAATTTTCCATTTGTGGTAGCATTGTTCAAGTTCACTTAGATAGATTTATTTGTAAGGTATTCTTAATATCCACATATAATATATATAGGAATAAATGCCGGCATTATCAGCAAACAAAGAAATCTTTCAACTTGTTGATAGAGGTGGACATTTTTAATAGGACTAAGCCTTGTGGAATTCGAGAAGAAATATGTAGTTGAGTGGATTTCTCAGCATTTAGGTCGATATAAAATATGCGTTGTGTCAATTGTGTCAGTTTTGAGTTTCAATATTTAATAAGTTGCGGACTAATCTTTGTTGTCAGACTGTGTCAAAGTGACGGAAATTGCACAAAACCAATAGTACCTTTTTTCTTTTTGGGAAAAGAAAAAATAATTTTCTCATCAGGTTTCGATCTCAGGTCATCAAACAAAAATCATCTCATATTTCAAGAAAAACGTGAGGGCATTTGTCTTATCATCAAATCCAAAATACTTACCATCTGCTTTAGCACCAGCCAGAGAAGCTGAGACAAGCATCGAACAATGAACCTTCTCAGCTTCATGCACTGGGGTCATTGAGGAAGGAGCATAGCCAAGCGGGAGAAACAAAAGTTGCCAATATCCTAAACAAAACAAAGGCACAAACGAAGATAGGCACCAAGACGAAATAGACCTATAAAAGACCTCCAATTCAAGAAGAAAATGCCAAAATACAAGCCAAGATATCCAAATCTAGGCAGCGAACTGACTTTGGAAATAGTCAAAGCAATGCGAACCAAACCCACAAAACACACAGAACGGAAGAACTTACAACTGGTACAAGACGCCAGTGTATCAAAAACATCGACCAAAGAAGAACTAAAAGAAGTAGTCCCAGCCGACAAGCCCTTCACTGTGAGCTAAATTCGCGGCTTTAGTAAAATCATAAACAAATGCTTAATAAAAATGTTCGTGCAAACTTCATACTTCCTCTTGTTAGACACCCTCAGTTCATTCGACTCTATTATAGGCTTTAAGCTGCTAACGCAGGTCGAAATTATATTGAACAGCTAAGGCAGCACCCTGAAATATCTAAACAAACAGGAAAAATTGGAGTAGCATGACAAGAAAAAAGGCATTTTCGACACCATGTTTCGGCTTCGTTTTCAGAAAACACTATCACGTGGCCCTCTGTAAAATGCCAGATTGTTTTAAAACAATCATCAAAATTCATTGAATGAAACTATAGGTATAAAGAAAACGTCTGGTTTGCACTTTAGCACCAATACACCAATCAAAATTCAATTGGAGCCGCAAGTAGTAATGTTACATTGTTATTACAGCATCTACCACATAATAAATTTGCTACATTAGTTGAAATTAAGTATAATATATCGGTGTGGCGTAGAGGGTAAAGGCTGCGCAAGTATTGCCAAATACACAGGGTCGAGTCCGTCTGATGACGGGATTATTAGTTAAATTTTTATTTATTTTTTTTTGAAGATCTGTAATGGAAACTGATGGGAAACTTTATTTTATTCTTTTGGTTCCTAATTAATATCTATATCTATAATGCATCCCATCATTTTACTGCGGTTCAGTACTCACAAATCGCATTTACTGCAGACTTCGAGAAAATGTATCGACAAATATGGGTTAATCCCAAGGATCAGTTTCATCAGATGATTTTTTGGAGACAACATCAAGGTGAACCTTTAAAATACTACCGTCTAAAAACTGTTACCTACGGTACAGCATCAGCACCATACATGGCGACAAAATGTCTGAAGACTTAGGGAAAATTCATAGATTCATAGCCAGAAGTTCTTTAAATACACAGGTAACTCAATGCATTTCTCAAGGGAAGAGATTGAAGCTGCGAAAGTACTGTGTGAATAGCGCACAAATAATGCAAGCAGTACCACGTGAATATATGATATCAAGCTATGGCCTAACGGATTCTATGAGTAATTGCAGTATAAAGGCTCGGGCATTGTTTGGATGCCTAAAACGGCCCGCTTTTGCGACAATGCAGCAGTAACCATCACAACGAAATGAACAAAACATGTTGTGGCAGGGATAATCATCAAACTATCCACAATTTGCAAGCTGAATATGCGGCAAAGGTACAAAAGGAACATCATCTCATCCTACAAAACACCGATGTATTATTGAAATGATTCCAAAGTGGTTTTATCTTGCATAAATGCTCCATGCTACAATTTGCGTACATTTGTGGCAAGTCGGATTTAAAAAATTCTGGATTAACGCTTTCGAGAAAGTAGAGACCCGTAACAAGTTATCAAAATGCTGTTGATTCTTTATCAAGAGTAACTTCGGCAGCTCAACTAAGGACCCTCTCTAATCTGAATACGTTTCAGGCAAATATATTCTTTTCCAAACATAGTAATTCATTACGTAAGCTGCAACGAGTTATTCTTATATGCGTCGTTTTGTTTAAATCATCAGGAACTGGAGGAGGCTTGAATATTGGTTATAGATATTTCCAACAAAACGCATATTCCGAACACTATGAAATGGTCAAGACTGACACTGTCAACAAGACCTCACATTTCATAAGTCTGCAGCCCATTATTTAAAACTCGCTTATTGTGGTTGGCGGACGACTGGGGAGATCTCAACTTCTGCCAATGACCCAATTCTGAAAATGATAGTTACACAAACAAAACATGCACTTCGCGTCTTTGGAACTCAGATCCATTTAATAATCCGGTATACAACAAGTCATGGGAATCCTGCCATCAGCAAGAGTAACGCCATCAAAGCCGTTCTCCCACAGCAGAGTCGACTACTGCAGACTTTTCCGGGTACAACACAAAGTGATTCGCATCAAAGACAGTTCATCTTGAGTTGGTTAACGATCCAACAGCAATTATTGGTATACTCCTGGACTTACTCTAGTGTTAAAACAGAAAACTCACTAACAAGTAAACAGGAACTAATTATGGGGTTAAAAACTACCCTGAAAAAGTTAAAACAATGAATGAATATATTATATATTGAATATATTGTTTTTTCTTCGGATGTTACAGAATCTTCTTAAAAGACTTTGCAATAAAACTGAAGTAATGTTTGACGATAATATTTTGGAATCCGAGGATGTTACCCTCATGTAGCCAGACTTCAACCAAACACTTGACTTGACCACAGACGCGTCAGCGAATGGTGTTTGTGATGTCCTATCATAAGGGGGTAGACCAATAACAATGATATCAAGAACTCTCAAAGCGAGCGAGGGAATTACGCAGCTATTTGTTTAATGCCAAATAAATACAAAATTTCACAGACCATCAACATGTTACTTTTACGGTATCCGAAAAGAATGCAACGGCCACACTTAAAGGTGAAAAATCTTAATGCGAAGGCATTCTACAAACCAGAAAAAGAAAACTTCGTTTCCGACCATTTCCAGGAAAAATGTAAACGCCTTACAAAATAAACCTCAGTCTGACGCTGCAATAATTAACAGCTAACTCTGTCGAACTTACACGGCAGAAAGAAAGAAGCTCGCCTATTTCTTAAAGCAAAAATTCATTCTCTTTGGCTAAAAACTCTAATCACTTTCACAGATAAGAATTCCCTAGTTTTCACTTTTAAATTGGCCACTTTCTAACACAAATTCGTATCGACATTTCCAGCAAATAAATTTTGACACTGCAAGAATTATGTGTCAGGCATCACTGACAAAAACAAACAAGTGGAAATAATTACGGCTGAACATAACGGAACATACATTGCAGCGCAAGAAAACATTAAACAAGTCATCCGTAATATTACTTTCCTAAAATGAATGTCGTAGCTGAAGAAGTCGTTGCAGACTGCAAAGTTCGTACTAAATCAAAAGACGACAGACACCCCTGAAACCGAAACTTACTGTGATACCAATTCCTTCGTACTCTGCGAAATGTTACACATGAACTTTTTCCAATAAAAAAAGTCATTCCTTACGTATATCGACAAATTTTCCAAATTTGCTGACCTACATTCACTACTGTCTCAAACAAAAGTGTATTACAAAATGTTCATCACCCAGATAGTAAATTTCTTTCCTAACACTAAAACTATCTACTGTGACAACAAAGTCGCATTCAATTCAGAAACGATCGTGTCCTTTCTAAAAAAACAGCTATAACATTGATATTGTCAACAGAATACTGCTTCAAAGCAGTTGAAATGATCGGGTAGAACAGTTTCATGGCATAGCTGATATTGCCAGAAGCCTAACTTATTTACTAAATCGAAATCCGATAATCCATTAAAAGGATAATTGAGAAGGCACAACAAGCTGTGCTCGACAGATGCAACCCGGATAGACAAAACAGATCGTTTGAAGTAGGTAAGAAGGTGTTCCTGAAAAATAACATGAGACTTGAAAACAAACAGATCTAAGAACCACGGTTGTGCTGGGGTGCTGGTCCAGAAAGACAACCTCAGTTAGTAGTTAAGAATAGTCTCCTAAATACAGTAGTTAATCTCTTTACTCTTTATCTTTTACGAGCTGAGTACTTCTATTTATGCCATCAATAGCAGGTCCTCGAATTGCCGATTACTCACGATCCAATTAGATTCTCATAATGCATGGATATGAACTAATTTGGGAGCAACAGGGTATATTAGACATCCCAGCGACCTGACAGAATTAACGAATATACTAAAGAACACAGATAAGTTGTCTGAACTGTTTTGAATAAATTAGAAATCTTTTGTCCGTAGCAAAAGTGAACCACCGGATGGACAAAAGTCTAGAGTTTGAAAATATTTGTCAGAAATCAAAATGTGTTAATCAAAGTTTATCGAATCAAATAATAGGTCACCATATGCTCAGAAACACAAAAACAAATCAACCTCCTAACCAAAATAATAAACGTAATCAGTCCTAATATCATACCCCAGAATAAAGTTCTTTTTTAAATAAAATAACAGTCTATCCAGTATCCTACAATTATATTATATTGCAACTACCAGACGACAACATAGCGGAATGCAACGGCGATGTAAGGCAACCACCATGTGCTCCAAAATGGCGCAATTTGCAGAATAGCAAAGGGTGACACCTGTGCTCAAGCGTTGGCTGTGCCGGGGGCACAGCAAATTGCAGCTCCCAGCTCCGCAATCTTAAGGCCATCTCTCAAGTAGACGACGGCGAACTAATTAGTAAATGGGAGTCCTGCGAAAATAAGCTCTGATGGTGGTCCGAAAATTTACATCAACGACACCTACCTCTCACCTTTGTGCGACATGACGCGATCAAAAGAAGAGTCTAAGTGTAGCAAGATCTCCACCAATTAACAACCTTAGTCATGAACCCGTAATAAGCATGCCATAGCTTCATAGAATGAATTAACACAACCAACATATCATCCGAGAGTTTAAGGAAAAGTTGGAAACATCCGGGTCCCAAATAAATTGGTTGACCAGCGCCATCATCATAAGCATCGCCTCCAGTTGCTGCATCATCGTTGACCAGGTTCTCAAACGAAGAAGAAGCTCGTCGAAGATACAAAAGGCTATGGATAAAGATAGTAGTATGGACGCATAATGCTTAAGCTATCCATGCACAAGCATTCTGCTGACACATCAGTGCAATGCCCCCTAAAAAGCCAGCAATGGTAAACACGACGCTAAACTATGTTGCAAGTTGAATTGGTTATCAGTTACGTGGAATTGGTTTGGTCGGCTATGGACTTTGTATAACGTACACATATTACCATTCCGACTCTAGCTTTTAACTTAGTTCCTAGATTGAATCAATTTGTAATTTGACATCGAAGAGAAGCGAATAAACACTTTCTCTTACAGCCGTAAGCAAATTTCTTATTATTGAAACAAGTTATTGAGCCACAAGGCCAGTAACACAAAATAGCCGAAGTTAAGCATAAGTTAAGCTCGAATTTAAAGAACTTTTTACGCAGCGTTTCGACACAATAGAAACTCCTGCAGCCATGTTTCTAAAAATGCTGTCAGATTGACCGACCGACGGCGAGTGCCTCGCAGTCCATGCCAGCCGCATGGTTACTGAGTTGACGACAAAATGGCGCCAAATGGAGAACGAGGAAATCGCTGTGTCAGTGACTCTTGCGTTGCTGGCAAGTTTTGACAACCGACTGCAGCGTTTAAGCTTCACCTCAAATATTCGGTCCAGAAGCGATTTGCAGTCCGAATTAAAAGCGTTCGCTTTTAATAAAAGAAAAAGCGTTTTTCCTGAGCAACAGTCTGCGACCTACCCTAAACGTCAAAAACAATCATCGATGGAGTGTCATTTTTGTGGCAAACTAGGCCATAAAATGATAGACTGCAGACTCAGGATGCACAAAAACCAATCGGCGCATAGCAATGGGCAGCACCGTGAAAAGTCTAATGTTACTTGCTTCAAATGCGGAGTCGTGGGACACATCTCTACTCACTGTACAAGGAAGGAAGCTGACAGAAACAAAACTGGTATCCGGGACAAGCGAGCAGTGCAGCGTTGCAGTACCCAAGGGCTACATGAGCCACAGAGACCAAACTTTTGAGATTACTTTCGATTCCGGAGCAAAATGTTCATTAATGAAAGAAAAGCTAAGTACAAAGTTTTCTGGTAAGAGATCTCATAATATTGTTATGTTAAAATGCATAGGTAGCAGTGGAATCTGCAGTACAGTACAAATATTAAGTAATGTAAAAATTGATGATAACTATATTGAGATTTTATTTTATGTAATTAACAACGATCAAATGCAAAACGATATTGTCATTGGTCGAGAGATACTAAATCAGGGTTTTGATATTGTCATTTCCTCAAACCAATTTAAAATTTCAAGAGTCAAAACAATTAATGTATGTACAGGTGGTGAACCATCCGATATTGATACAGAACTTGAGGGACAAGATAAAATAAAATTAAACTCATTGTTGGCAACATACACAAATTCTTCTATAAAAAATATCCCATGTACCAAAGTCAAGGTTGGCGAAATGAAAATTAAATTAGTCGATCCAACAAAAACAGTCCAAAGAAGGCCATATCGATTAAGTCCTGGTGAACGAGATCTAGTGCGAGAAAAAATTGGTGAACTACTAAAGTGTAACATAATTAGACCGAGTTTCTCTCCTTACGCAAGTCCCATACTACTAGTGAAGAAAAAAAACGGTTCGGATAGACTATGTGTTGATTATATGGAGCTTAATTCGAATACAGTCGCTGATAAATCCCCTTGCCACTTATTCAAGATCAAATAAGTAGATTAAGAGGAGTTAATTTTTTACTTGCCTGGACATGGCCAGCGGATACTACCAAATTCCCTTGCACGCAGAAAATTCCATTGAGTACACCGCGTTCGTCACGCCATGGCCAGTACGAATTTTTATCTATGCCGTTTGGGCTTAAAAACGCACCTTCTGTTTTCCAACGGATAGTAATGCAGGCCCTAGGGGACCTAGCAAAATCTTATGTTATAATTAACATGGATGACATCATGATAGTTGCCTCAATAAAATGTGAAGCGTTTGAAAGACTACAGATTGTTTTAGATATACTTACGAAAGCAGGGTTTTCATTTAATATTACAAAATGTTCCTTTTTAAAAACATCGGTTCAATATTTGGGTTACAAAGTTAGTGCTGGCGAAATTCGCCCAAACCCACAGAAAATTGAAGCTTTGACCGCTCTTCCGCCCCCACAGAGCGTCACATCACTAAGACAATTTATCGGCCTAGCATCGTATTTCCGACAATTTATTAAAGGGTTTTCTCAATTAATGAAACCAATTTATTTCTTAACTTCAGAGAAAAACAAATTTGTTTGGAAAACAGATCATGAGGAAATACGGAAAAAGGTTATTTCTATTCTCACAGATAAACCAGTTCTTGTTATTTTTGATCCAA
>JBAMCK010000896.1:0-30551 GCA_037075185.1 Drosophila pseudotalamancana | reverse complement strand
TGAGCAGATGCATTTTCATCTTTTACTGTCGAGGGATAGGATAGACCGCCTGCTCCAATTCTGGAAGTAAGAGGCAGCTGTTGTGAATTGTGGTTGTGGCATAATATAATTTTGATAATTTTCCTTTTGGTCAGGGTCAGCGCTTTTGTCAACAGGTTAAAGGTATTTTATTTTGCACAGTAATCCATCGTGCCACATCTTGTCAACGCTTCCTGCATGTCAATGAAGACAGCGTTGGGATACTTTGAGTGGGCAACAGTCTGCAGGATGTGTTTCCCGAATCTGTGAACTTGTTGAACTGTCCCACGTCAAAATTGTTGTTGTGTGCAGTAGCTCCACATCTCTACCTTTTACTGCAATGTCGTTGACATTTCAGATGAGAATCTTTAGTGAGTTGATTGTGAGGCAGCGGCGGTGTCATAAAGCTGGTGAGTCGATGGATCCTCAGTTAATTGCTTTAGCGTGCGGTCCATTTCGTGGACCATTTTTTCGAGCCGTTCTCATCGTATACTGTCTTCTTTGTTTTGTTGTTGTTGATACCGTTGCTGCGTCTGAATCCACGAAAAGAACTGCTGCTGCTGTTGATGCTGCACTTGCAGCTCTTGTGTTAGGTGCTGCTGCCGCGAATTATTTCCTGTAGGCTTAGCTAACTGGAGTTGTGCTTGAATATTATGTATGCGATTCAGAGCAGATGCATTTCCATTTTTTACTGTCGAGGCATAGGATAGACCGCCTGCTCCAATTCTCGAAGTAATAGGAAGCTGTTGTGGTTGTGATTGTGGCATAATATAATTTTGATAATTTTACTTTTGGTCAGGGTCAGCGCTTTTGTCAACAGGTAAAAGGTTTTTTATTTTGCACAGTAATCCATCGTGCCACATCGTGGCACACCTTGTCAAACGCTTGTTGCACGTCAATGAAGACAATGTTGGGGTACTTTGAGTGGGCAACAGTCTGCAGGACGTGTTTCCCGAATCTGTGAACTTGTTGAACTATCCCACGTCAAAATTGTTGTTGTGCGCAGTAGCTCCACATCTCTACCTTTTACTGCAATGTCGTTGACATTTCAGATGAGAATCTTTAGTGAGTTGATTGTGAGGCAGCGGCGGTGTCATGAAGCTGGTGAGTCGATGGATCCTCAGTCAATTGCTTTAGCGTGCGGGCCATTTCGTGGACCATTTTTTGAGCCGTTCTAATCGTTCACTGTCTTCTTTGTTTTATTGTTATTGTTTACGTTGCTGCGTCTGAAACCACATAAAGAATTGCTGCTGCTACTGCTGCACTTGCAGCTCTTGTGTTAGGTGCTGCTACTGTGAATTTTTTCATGTAGGTCTGTTTGCGCAGACATTTCATATCAGAATCTTTAGTGAGTTCATTGTGAGGCTGTGAAATTGTTCAACTGTTTTACGTCAATGTTGTTGTTGTGCGCGAATAGCTCCACATCTCTACCGTTTACTGCAATGTCGTTGACATTTCAGATGAGAATCTTTAGTGAGTTCATTGTGAGGCTGCGGCGGTGTCATGAAGCTGGTGAGTCGATGGATCCTCAGTCAATTGCTTTAGCGTGCGGGCCATTTCGTGGACCATTTTTTCGAGCCGTTCTAATCGTGGACTGTCTTCTTTGTTTTATTGTTGTTGTTCACGTTGCTGCGTCTGAAGCCACGAAACGAATTGCTGCTGCTGCTGCTGCATTTGCAGCTCTTGTGTTAGGTGCTGCTGCTGTGAATTATTTCCTGTAGGTTTAGCTAACTGGACTTGCGCTTAAATAGTATGTATGCGATTCTGAGCAGATGCATTTCCATTTTTTACTGTCGAGGCCTGCTCCAATTTAACAGCTATGTTGGGAGACAGAGGTTTCTTCCTCTTCAAAATTCAGTTTTCAACATTTTTGAGCAACAATATTTGCAGAGACAGGTGGGGAGCTGACTGCATGACAGACCATGCATCCGCTAGGGACCGCGCTGCTGATTGGTTACAGTGGAATATATATTGCTACTAGTAGCGCTAGTAATGTGATTGTAGTTGTTACTGTGCTGAGGTTTTGGGAGTCGATGCATGATAGGCGATGGTTATTATTAATCTAAGCCCTCAATTCAAAAGGTGTTTTACCAGCTATTTGTAGTGTAGCATATCTACCCTACCATCATACACAACTAAAGGGTATATCATTCAGTTCATACATTGTGACACTTTGTCATAATAAACACAAATATACAATTACCCAAATGACCACATAAAACTACATAAACGTACCAGCGCATATGTAATGCGATCCACCACTTATGTACAGGCGGATCGCAGCGCGTGGGAACGCTGAGCATGCACTTTGCAGCTCAAGTGGTCAAACCATACATAACATATACATGCCTTCTGCATGCTTATGTATACACTAACACACATACCACATATATGTAGATATAAGAATTTCATGTATTAGACTTAAGCGAAAAGAAATATAATTGAATAAAGTCAGTTCAAACCTAACAGCCGAAGAGAGCAGAAGCTCAGTTATTTGATTAATTCGACAATTGCAAGATATTTCAACCACATGGCGACCGTGACATAGTCACATCTTCGGATACAGCAACAGCAGCAACATCAGCAGCAAACAACAGAAGCAACATTGACAACAACAACAGCAGCAAGGCACATGAATGACAACATTTACGAAGGATATATATACTGAGTGAGTAGAGTGCAGGTTATGGCTCATAGAGGGGGTGTACGGAAAAAGATAAAGAAAAGAATAGCACACTTAAAGTGGCAGCTATTCGCAAACCCGACACCACTCTCCTGGGCAACGGCACAAAAATTGCAAGAAGAGCTAGACTTTCTAAAGTCAATACTTGAAAATGCAAAGCCGGTAACCACCACTCACTCAGAAAATATAACAACTGAATATAATAAGAAAAGTATTGACATCCCTAAGGAACTACCCAAGAGAACAAAGAAGTGCCCCGCGGACTGTCCTGGACCATTGTATTCACCATATTGTGAATACAGTTGCTGCATCAATAAAACTGGTGCGATGACCGGCACCGGTACCGCCTGAGCTCATAGGCCCTGGACATCAGCAGCCGACAACAAGAATAAGAAGAAGAAACGCAACAACAAGTGTGAAAGGCAGGCCGCTTTTTACGCCATCGATGGAGCATCAGCGTGCCAACCGGCGACGACCAGCTGATGCTAAATGCAGATGAACACAACATAATTTAAGATTAAGCTTATGAGAAAACAAAATTTTAATTAAGTATATATATAAGGAATGTAATGTAAAAAAAAAAACAACTCACAAATTGTAAAATTGAGCGGAATCTTATCTGCCCGATAGCAGTATGGCCTGTAAAGCCATACGAACCATTAGGTAGGGTAATGTGTAAAAGGAAATTTTTCATTCAACAAAAATTTTCTTCAAAATATTTATATATGAAATACTTGAATGTTTGACAACATATTTTTGCTATTCAAACAAGTTTTCTTTTTTGTCACAACAAAAAGATCAGACAGAATTATATTTGTTTCTTTCATGAAACTTTCCAAATTCAATTTTTTTTACTTTGAATAATTAGAAAAACCACCTTATGGTAAAATGGGATGGTTTAGCGATTCTAGCGAGGCAAAAGATAACACTGCCAATGTTGTCAATAATGTAAAGATAGTTGATCACACCGACGATATAAAATCGTTGTGGATACTATTGCTGATAATTACAATAGTATCAGTTTTACAATTTCTGCTAACAATTTATGTTAAGCATAATAAAATAATTAAAAGGAGATATTTGAACAGGGGAAACGAATTAGATAAAATATAAACCTTCCAATAAAGAATGGAATGGAACGAAATTGCGAGACAAATAGACGCATTTCGTAGTAGATTCGACAAATCCTATAAATGCATTAATAGAGATGCAGTAATAAAATCAGAAACATTAGCAAACCATATTGACATAATTGTAAGAGAATACAATAACATAGTTACCATAGTAAATAAATACGAAGGTAGATTAACACCTGATCATAAAGAAAAATGTTTAAGGGTTTTAAAATCCCTGAACACAAGAATAATTTCTGTCGCTAATAGGCGACACATTTCAATAAATGTGCCAGGAAATCTAAACCTATTGGCGGACTTTAATTCCAGTCAGCTAAAAACAGTAGACGAATCTATACAATCGAGTGATGTTGAATTTGATAGTGATATAGAAACACTGGAAGAAACAACAACCGAATCAATCGATACAAAGCACTTGATAATTACAAACACAGAAATGGCACAATCAGTAGTAGATTTTATCAAACTGGCCACATCACTGTTACCAGAGTTTGATGGCAAGCCAGAAAATCTACAAAGTTTTTTAGATTCTTTAAATCTATTGGAAACTTTAAAAGGCACACATGAGCTCACGGCCATAAGCCTTATTAAAACCAAACTTAAAGGCCATGCAAGAAATTTAATCAGTAATGAGCAGACAATAACTGGAATCATTACTCAATTGTCCAAAGCAGTTAAAGGAGAATCAGTAGAAGTAATATCTGCTAAGCTTCTTAACCTGCAGCAAAAGAATAAAACGGCTAACCAATACACCCAAGAGGTGGAAAAACTGGCAAAGGCCCTTGAAGGTGCCTATATCAGTGAAGGCCTAAACCAAACACTTGCTAATAAATACAGCACCACAACAGCAGTAAAAGCAATGACACAAAATTGTTCCATTGATAAGGTAAAACTTATCATGCAAGCAGGCACATTCACAAACATGAATGATGCCGTGTCAAAGTTTGTAAACAGTTGCACGGAGATAACAGGTCAGAGTAACACTGTCCTTTATTATCAACGAGGCACAAATCTCAATAATAGAGGAAGCCGAGGACATAATCGTGGCAGAAATTACAACCACAACAATTACTACCGAGGCAATAACAACAGAAATAACAATAGTAATAACAACTATAACTATAACAATAATCGTGGAGGAAGACGAGGCCAGAATCGAGGAAGAGGCCCAAATAACTCCAACCAAAGTTATAGTAGCAACAATGTGAGAGTGGCGCAAAATACGTCGGAAAACTCTCAGAACCCTTTAGGCAACAACACACAATAATTTCAAAGGTTCACTCAATCAACTTTAGTCTTAATATCTTTGTTTGCTTTATTAATCACTCAACTAAAACAAAACTTACATTTTTAATAGATACTGGTGCCGATATATCACTTCTAAAAATAAATTCAGATAATTATGACATTAAAGACAATAAAATTATAAATATCCAAGGCATAGGCCAAGGAGTAATTAGATCCCAAGGCATTACACCAGTAGAACTTCAGAACACCAAATACATAATTCCACACGAATTTCATTTAGTAGACTCCGATTTCGCAATACCGTGTGATGGAATTATTGGCATTGACTTCATAAAAAAATTCAACTGCCAGTTAGATTTCAAACCAAATGAAGACTGGTTGATAATTAGACCCCAAAATCTAAAATACCCAATTTATATTCCAATTACATATAGTTCTGGCAATAATACTTTACTTCTACCAGCCAGATCCCAAGTGGTAAGAAAAATAGAAATAAATTCAGAAGATGATTACATATTTGTACCAAATCAAGAAATACACAATGGAATTTATGTTGCCAATACACTAACAGCATCCAAGCATGTTTACATCCGTCTCTTAAATACCACTAATTTTGACCAATTGGTCAATGTAAAGAAATTAACTTATGAAAAACTTTCAAATTACGAAATACTTCCAACAAATCCAGATATTAGAAGCAAAACAGTACTTGACAAATTAAAGAAAAATTTTCCACCACAATTCAAAGAACAGTTAATAAAGCTGTGTACTAAGTATAGCGATGTATTCGGACTGGAATCCGAATCCATAACAACTAATAATTTCTATAAGCAAACCCTAAGACTAAAGGATGATGAACCAATTTACATAAAAAATTACAGAAACCCGCATAGCCAAGTAGACGAAATTAAAAAACAAGTAGGAAAATTAATAAATGATAAAATCGTAGAACCGTCTGTATCTGAATATAATAGCCCACTCTTGCTAGTCCCAAAGAAATCGTTACCAAATTCGGAAGAAAAGAAATGGCGATTAGTGATTGACTATCGTCAAATCAACAAAAAACTACTATCCGATAAATTTCCGCTTCCTAGAATCGATGACATTCTAGACCAATTGGGTCGAGCTAAATACTTTTCTATCCTCGACCTAATGTCAGGTTTTCACCAAATAGAACTGGAAGAAAGTTCAAGAAACATAACATCTTTTTCAACGAGCAATGGCTCATATCGCTTCACGCGATTACCATTTGGTCTTAAAATAGCACCAAATTCATTTCAGAGAATGATGACAATAGCATTCTCAGGCCTAGAACCTTCACAAGCATTCCTTTACATGGATGACTTAATGGTGATTGGTTGCTCCGAAAACCATATGATTAAAAACTTAACTGATGTTTTTAATGTATGTAGGAAATACAACCTAAAGTTGCATCCAGAAAAATGCTCATTTTTCATGCATGAAGTGACATTCCTAGGTCACAAATGCACCGACAAAGGAGTAATGCCAGATGACAAGAAATTTGACGTCATAAAAAATTATCCTGTCCCTCATGATGCGGACAGTGCAAGACGATTCGTAGCATTTTGTAATTACTATCGTCGATTTATAAAAAACTTTGCCGATTATTCACGGCACATAACTAGATTATGTAAAAAGAATGTTCCTTTTGAATGGACTAGTAAATGCCAAAACGCATTTCAATACCTTAAAGAAAAGCTTATGCACCCCACACTTTTACAATATCCTGATTTTCGCAAAGAATTTTGCATAATAACAGATGCTAGTAAACAAGCCTGCGGAGCGGTTCTAACTCAGAACCATAACCAAATTCAACTCCCAATAGCTTATGCATCTCGTTCATTTACAAAAGGGGAAAGCAATAAAAGCACAACAGAACAAGAGTTAGCAGCAATTCATTGGGCAATTACCCACTTCAGACCATATATTTATGGAAAACATTTTAGAATCAAAACAGATCACAGACCATTGACATACCTTTTTTCTATGACAAACCCCAGCTCCAAACTAACTCGCATGCGGCTAGAACTTGAAGAATACGACTTCACAGTAGAATACCTAAAGGGGAAAGATAATTTTGTTGCAGACGCACTTTCGAGGATTACTATAACAGAACTCAAAGACATTCAAAATAAAGTCCTGAAAGTCACTACCAGGCGACAAAGTAGACAAGAAAAAATCTGTACAGTTGAAAATAATGAACTTTTGCCAAGGCAAAGTCATCAAATAGTATCTAAGCCCAACGTACACGAAGTCATTGCAAATGATGAAGTACGGAAAGTAGTGACCTTGCGAATAACAGAATCTAATTGTTTATTTAAACATGGAAATAAAGTTATTGCAAGAATTGAAGTTAGCGATTTATATACTAATGGAATACTCGACTTAGGTCAGTTCTTCCAAAGGCTCGAAAAAGAGGCCGGTATATTAAAAATCAGCCAACTCAAGGTGGCACCGAGCGAAAAGGTCTTTGAATCAGTTTCAATAGATTCTTTTAAACATATGGGCAATAAAATATTAAAATCATTACGAGTAGCGCTACTCCAGCCGGTGACCCAAGTAAAAAATGAAAAAGAGATACTTGAAATAATGTCTACCTATCATAATGATCCAATTCAAGGAGGCCATAGTGGCATAACAAGAACGCTAGCAAAGATCAAAAGACACTACTACTGGAAGAATATGACACGTCATATAAAAAAGTACGTACGTAGCTGTCAAAAATGCCAGATGTCTAAAACAACAAGACATACAAAAACTCCTATGACTCTTACCGAAACACCAGTAAACGCTTTTGACATAGTAATAGTGGATACAATTGGTCCGCTACCAAAATCAGAACATAGTAATGAATACATAGTCACATTAATATGTGACCTAACAAAATATTTAGTGGCCATTCCAATCAAAAGCAAAAGCGCAAACAATGTCGCTAAAGCAATTTTTGAAAATTTCATACTCAAGTACGGTCCAATGAAGACGTTCATTTCGGACATGGGAACAGAGTATAAAAACCAGATCTTAACAGATTTATGCAAGTACATGAAGATCAAGAATCTCACCTCAACTGCATATCATCACCAAACATTGGGGACAATAGAACGAAGTCATCGAACATTTAATGAATACATTCGTTCATACATCTCTGCAGATAAATCTGATTGGGATGTTTGGATTCAATATTTTACTTATTGTTTCAACACGACACCATCAGCAACGCATGAGTATTGTCCATACGAACTCGTATTTGGCAGATTACCAAAACAGTTCATAGATTTTAATAAAATCAATAGAATAGATCCTATTTACAATTTAGATGACTATTCCAAGGAAATAAAGTTTAGATTAGAAATAGCCTATAAAAGAGCTAGAGTTATGTTAGAAAAAGCAAAAGCTTATAGGAAATCATTGTATGACAAAAACACTAATAATTTTGAATTACATGTAGGAGATAAGGTACTTTTAAGAAACGAAACAGGGCATAAATTAGACCCAGTATATTTAGGTCCGTATATAGTAGAGAAAATAGAGAATAACGACAACATTTTTATTAAAGATAGTAAAAATAAGATACAAAAAGTACATAAGGATAGACTAAAAATATATATTCAATGAAGCATTTCATGAAAGAAAGAAAAAAAAAAGGCCTGATCAACCTAAAAACACAAAAAAAAAAAAAAGGAAAATAAATAAAGAAAACTTTAATTCTTCTATAAAAATTAAAACAAAATATAAAGCAAAATAAAGTTATCAATGAAAACAAATAATTAACAATAACAGAGATAACACAATTGAATGACTACATTAACCTAAAAAAAAAAAAAAAAAAAAAAAAAAAATTTTAAACACAATATATAAACTAAAACTGTCAATGACTGCATGAATTACGTCATTTCTTTAAAAAGGGAGGTGTAGCATATCTACCCTACCATCATACACAACTAAAGGGTATATCATTCAGTTCATACATTGTGACACTTTGTCATAATAAACACAAATATACAATTACCCAAATGACCTCATAAAACTACATAAACGTACCAGCGCATATGTAATGCGATCCACCACTTATGTACAGGCGGATCGCAGCGCGTGGGAACGCTGAGCATGCACTTTGCAGCTCAAGTGGTCAAACCATACATAACATATACATGCCTTCTGCATGCTTATGTATACAGTAACACACATACCACATATATGTAGATATAAGAATTTCATGTATTAGACTTAAGCGAAAAGAAATATAATTGAATAAAGCCAGTTCAAACCTAACAGCCGAAGAGAGCAGAAGCTCAGTTATTTGATTAATTCGACAATTGGAAGATATTTCAACCACAGTAGCATTCTTTCATAATCCATTGGCGTTATACAAGCTGAGAGTTAGAAAGAATGTTTCTATCCATTTAAATTTATAAAAATTTAAACGCGTTTTTTGGTCCTCTTGAGCGACAACGCGCGGAGAGAGGGGAGATGTTTTGCCCTAACGGGCAACGACTGCAGTCTTATCTCACTGCACTTGTGTTTTGTTTTTGCCAAGCTGCCGACATTGCACAAGACAGCACCCGAAAAGTTTATAACTTGTGCTATTTTTTAGCACACGAAGATAGCAAAATTAAATTGATCAATGCGTTTTTGACTATGCGTGAACTTATCTTGGCGACTTTGATAATTTAATGGTCTTTAAATTTCAAAAATTAAGAACGGAATTATAAGAATGCAATCTTGTCTATAGTTAGCATACTTTTAGGGGCGATCGTGTGAGGCTGTTAGTCCGTTATATAATGGGTTTTTCTTAGGGGCCTTCATTTATATGTGATAAATAAGAATGAGCATATTTAGTAGAACGAGGAAATTGTTGGAACGAATAATTCGCGGCCTGGATATAGCCATTGGCTATTGGCCTTGTCCTTGACCTTGGCCGTAACTTACATAAATGTACGTAAAAAAGTGCGTTGTGCCTGACGATAAATTGATCAACGGAGGAGCATTTTACTCAAATGGCACGGTTTACTCACATTGGTCTGTTAAAATAGGTGCGCAGGAATGCAATGGAATTGTGCCGGCATGTTACGTTAAAGTAATCGATAACAAATGGAAATTGTGGCGGTATGTAATGTTATATTAAGTTAACAGTGTCGTTTGAGACGAGTAGGTCTGAAGCGCATATCGATAGTATCGAAAGTAATGGCGTCTTGTGTAATAAAAAGCGCTATTATCTTTGAAAAATTGGAATATGAAGCCATAACTGCTGAGTCGATGTATCCCCAGTCAATTGCTTTAGCGTGCGCCATTTCGTGGACCATTTTTCGAGCCGTTCTAATCGTTCACTGTCTTCTTTGTTTTGTTGTTGTTGTTCACGTTGCTGCGTCTGAAGCCACGAAAAATTTTAATCTGCTGCTGCTGCTGCTGCACTTGCAGCTCTTGTGTTAGGTGCTGCTGCTGTGAATTATTTCTGTATTTAGCTAACTAATCCATCGTGCCACACCTTGTCAAACGCTTGCTGCATGTCAATGAAGACAGCGTTGGGGTACTCTGAGTCGGCAACAGTCTGCAGGATGTGTTTCACCAATCTGTGAACTTGTTCAACTGTCCCATGTCAATGTTGTTGTTGTGCGCGAATAGCTCCACATCTCTACCTTTTACTGCAATGTCGTTGACATTTCAGATGAGAATCTTTAGTGAGTTCATTGTGAGGCTGCGGCGGTGTCATGAAGCTGGTGAGTCGATGGATCCCCAGTCAATTGCTTTAGCGTGCGGGCCATTTCGTGGACCATTTTTTCGAGCCGTTCTAATCGTTCACTGTCTTCTTTGTTTTGTTGTTGTTGTTCACGTTGCTGCGTCTGAAGCCACGAAAAGAATTGCTGCTGCTGCTGCTGCTGCACTTGCAGCTCTTGTGTTAGGTGCTGCTGCTGTGAATTATTTCCTGTAGGTTTAGCTAACTGGACTTGCGCTTGAATATTATGTATGCGATTCTGAGCAGATGCATTTCCATTTTTTACTGTCGAGGCATAGGATAGACCGCCTGCTCCAATTCTGGAAGTAATAGGAAGCTGTTGTGGTTGTGGTTGTGGCATAATATAATTTTGATAATTTTCCTTTTGGTCAGGGTCAGCGCTTTTGTCAACAGGTAAAAGGTTTTTTATTTTGCACAGTAATCCATCGTGCCACACCTTGTCAAACGCTTGCTGCATGTCAATGAAGACAGCGTTGGGGTACTCTGAGTCGGCAACAGTCTGCAGGATGTGTTTCACCAATCTGTGAACTTGTTCAACTGTCCCATGTCAATGTTGTTGTTGTGCGCGAATAGCTCCACATCTCTACCTTTTACTGCAATGTCGTTGACATTTCAGATGAGAATCTTTAGTGAGTTCATTGTGAGGCTGCGGCGGTGTCATGAAGCTGGTGAGTCGATGGATCCCCAGTCAATTGCTTTAGCGTGCGGGCCATTTCGTGGACCATTTTTTCGAGCCGTTCTAATCGTTCACTGTCTTCTTTGTTTTGTTGTTGTTGTTCACGTTGCTGCGTCTGAAGCCACGAAAAGAATTGCTGCTGCTGCTGCTGCTGCACTTGCAGCTCTTGTGTTAGGTGCTGCTGCTGTGAATTATTTCCTGTAGGTTTAGCTAACTGGACTTGCGCTTGAATATTATGTATGCGATTCTGAGCAGATGCATTTCCATTTTTTACTGTCGAGGCATAGGATAGACCGCCTGCTCCAATTTAACAGCTATGTTGGGAGACAGAGGTTTCTTCCTCTTCAAAATTCAGTTTTCAACATTTTTGAGCTGCCGTCAGTTTTGTAGCAGCATTAATGAGTTCTGGAGCAACAATATTTGCAGAGACAGGTGGGGAGCTGACTGCATGACTGACCATGCATCCGCTAGGGATCGCGCTGCTGATTGGTTACAGTGGAATATATAGTGCTACTAGTAGCGCTAGTAATGTGATTGTTGTTGTTACTGTGCTTAGGTTTTGGGAGTCGTTGTATGATAGGCGTTGGTTATTATTAATCTTAGCCCTCAATTCAAAAGGTGTTTTACCAGCTATTTGTAGCATTCTTTCATAATTCATTGGCTTATATCCAAGCTGAGAGTTAGAAAGAATGTTTCTATCCATTTAAATTTATAAAAATTTAAACGCGTTTTTTGGTCCTCTTGAGCGACAACGCGCGGAGAGAGGGGAGATGTTTTGCCCTAACGGGCAACGACTGCAGTCTTATCTCACTGCACTTGTGTTTTGTTTTTGCCAAGCTGCCGACATTGCACAAGACAGCACCCGAAAAGTTTATAACTTGTGCTATTTTTTAGCACACGAAGATAGCAAAATTAAATTGATCAATGCGTTTTTGACTATGCGTGAACTTATCTTGTCGACTTTGATAATTTAATGGTCTTTAAATTTCAAAAATTAAGAACGGAATTATAAGAATGCAATCTTGTCTATAGTTAGCATACTTTTAGGGGCGATCGTGTGAGGCTGTTAGTCCGTTATATCATGGGTTTTTCTTAGGGGCCTTCATTTATATGTGATAAATAAGAATGAGCATATTTAGTAGAACGAGGAAATTGTTGGAACGAATAATTCGCGGCCTGGATATACCCATTGGCCTTGGCCTTGGCCGTAACTTACATAAATGTACGTAAAAAAGTGCGTTGTGCCTGACGATAAATTGATCAACGGAGGAGCATTTTACTCAAATGGCACGGTTTACTCACATTGGTCTGTTAAAATAGGTGCGCAGGAATGCAATGGAATTGTGCCGGCATGTTACGTTAAAGTAATCGATAACAAATGGAAATTGTGGCGGTATGTAATGTTATATTCAGACGAGTAGGTCTGAAGCGCATATCGATAGTATCGAAAGTAATGGCGTCTTGTGTAATAAAAAGCGCTATTATCTTTGAAAAATTGGAATATGAAGCCATAACTGCTGGATTTATGTAATTGCCAGCTACTATGTGACATTTTGTATGTTTTTCTTGTTAAATTTGAAATTTCAGCAAGCACATGATCTAACAGCGATTTAGATTTGAAGAGAAGGATCGCATAATATAATTTTGATAATTTTCCTTTTGGTCAGGGTCAGCGCTTTTGTCAACAGGTAAAAGGTTTTTTATTTTGCACAGTAATCCATCGTGCCACACCTTGTCAAACGCTTGCTGCATGTCAATGAAGACAGCGTTGGGGTACTCTGAGTCGGCAACAGTCTGCAGGATGTGTTTCACCAATCTGTGAACTTGTTCAACTGTCCCATGTCAATGTTGTTGTTGTGCGCAATAGCTCCACATTTTTACTGCCGTCAGTTTTGTAGCAGCATTAATGAGTTCTGGAGCAACAATATTTGCAGAGACAGTGGGGCTCTAGACTACATGCATCCGTAGGATCGCCTGCTGATTGTTACAGTGAATAATAGTGCTACTAGTAGCTTAATGTGATTGTTGTTGTTACTGTGCTGGGTTTTGGGAGTCGTGTATGATAGGCGTTGGTTATTATTAATCTTAGCCTCAATTCAAAAGGTGTTTTCCAGCTATTTGTAGCATTCTTTCATAATTCATTGGCTTATATCCAAGCTGAGAGTTAGAAAAATTTTCTATCATTTAAATTTAAAAAAAACCTTTTTCCTCTTGAGCGACAACGCGAAAATTTTTCCTAACGGCAACGACTGCAGTCTTATCTCACTGCACTTGTGTTTTGTTTTGCCAGCTGCCGACATTGCACAAGACAGCACCCGAAAAGTTTATAACTTGTGTATTTTTACACACGAAATCAAAAAAATCAATGCTTTTTACTATGCGTGAACTTATCTTGCACTTAAATTTAAAATTTCAAAAAAACATTCCAACTCTTGCTGCCTTCGTTTAAGTCTAATGCTTGGCTGCTAATATCATGGAGCGATTTATCAATGCCTTCCATTTTTATGTCCATAGATAGACCGCCTGCTCCAATTCTGAAGTAATCAGCTGTTGTGATTGTGGTTGGGCATAATATAATTTTGATAATTTTCTTTTTGGTCAGGGTCAGCGCTTTTGTCAACAGGTAAAAGGTTTTTTATTTTGCACAGTAATCCATCGTGCCACACCTTGTCAAACGCTTGCTGCATGTCAATGAAGACAGCGTTGGGGTACTCTGAGTCGGCAACAGTCTGCAGGATGTGTTTCACCAATCTGTGAACTTGTTCAACTGTCCCATGTCAATGTTGTTGTTGTGCGCGAATAGCTCCACATCTCTACCTTTTACTGCAATGTCGTTGACATTTCAGATGAGAATCTTTAGTGAGTTCATTGTGAGGCTGCGGCGGTGTCATGAAGCTGGTGAGTCGATGGATCCCCAGTCAATTGCTTTAGCGTGCGGGCCATTTCGTGGACCATTTTTTCGAGCCGTTCTAATCGTTCACTGTCTTCTTTGTTTTGTTGTTGTTGTTCACGTTGCTGCGTCTGAAGCCACGAAAAGAATTGCTGCTGCTGCTGCTGCTGCACTTGCAGCTCTTGTGTTAGGTGCTGCTGCTGTGAATTATTTCCTGTAGGTTTAGCTAACTGGACTTGCGCTTGAATATTATGTATGCGATTCTGAGCAGATGCATTTCCATTTTTTACTGTCGAGGCATAGGATAGACCGCCTGCTTCAATTTAACAGTATGTTGAGACAGAGGTTTCTTCCTCTTCAAAATTCAGTTTTCCACATTTTTGAGCTGCCGTCAGTTTTGTAGCAGCATTAATGAGTTCTGGAGCAACAATATTTGCAGAGACAGGTGGGGAGCTGACTGCATGACTGACCATGCATCCGCTAGGGATCGCGCTGCTGATTGGTTACAGTGGAATATATAGTGCTACTAGTAGCGCTAGTAATGTGATTGTTGTTGTTACTGTGCTGAGGTTTTGGGAGTCGATGTATGATAGGCGTTGGTTATTATTAATCTTAGCCCTCAATTCAAAAGGTGTTTTACCAGCTATTTGTAGCATTCTTTCATAATTCATTGGCTTATATCCAAGCTGAGAGTTAGAAAGAATGTTTCTATCCATTTAAATTTATAAAAATTTAAACGCGTTTTTTGGTCCTCTTGAGCGACAACGCGCGGAGAGAGGGGAGATGTTTTGCCCTAACGGGCAACGACTGCAGTCTTATCTCACTGCACTTGTGTTTTGTTTTTGCCAAGCTGCCGACATTGCACAAGACAGCACCCGAAAAGTTTATAACTTGTGCTATTTTTTAGCACACGAAGATAGCAAAATTAAATTGATCAATGCGTTTTTGACTATGCGTGAACTTATCTTGTCGACTTTGATAATTTAATGGTCTTTAAATTTCAAAAATTAAGAACGGAATTATAAGAATGCAATCTTGTCTATAGTTAGCATACTTTTAGGGGCGATCGTGTGAGGCTGTTAGTCCGTTATATCATGGGTTTTTCTTAGGGGCCTTCATTTATATGTGATAAATAAGAATGAGCATATTTAGTAGAACGAGGAAATTGTTGGAACGAATAATTCGCGGCCTGGATATAGCCATTGGCTATTGGCCTTGGCCTTGGCCGTAACTTACATAAAAATGTACGTAAAAAAGTGCGTTGTGCCTGACGATAAATTGATCAACGGAGGAGCATTTTACTCAAATGGCACGGTTTACTCACATTGGTCTGTTAAAATAGGTGCGCAGGAATGCAATGGAATTGTGCCGGCATGTTACGTTAAAGTAATCGATAACAAATGGAAATTGTGGCGGTATGTAATGTTATATTAAGTTAACAGTGTCGTTTGAGACGAGTAGGTCTGAAGCGCATATCGATAGTATCGAAAGTAATGGCGTCTTGTGTAATAAAAAGCGCTATTATCTTTGAAAAATTGGAATATGAAGCCATAACTGCTGGATTTATGTAATTGCCAGCTACTATGTGACATTTTGTATGTTTTTCTTGTTAAATTTGAAATTTCAGCAAGCACATGATCTAACAGCGATTTAGATTTGAAGAGAAGGATCGCATAATATAATTTTGATAATTTTCATTTTGGTCAGGGTCAGCGCTTTTGTCAACAGGTAAAAGGTTTTTTATTTTGCACAGTAATCCATCGTGCCACACCTTGTCAAACGCTTGCTGCATGTCAATGAAGACAGCGTTGGGGTACTCTGAGTCGGCAACAGTCTGCAGGATGTGTTTCACCAATCTGTGAACTTGTTCAACTGTCCCATGTCAATGTTGTTGTTGTGCGCGAATAGCTCCACATCTCTACCTTTTACTGCAATGTCGTTGACATTTCAGATGAGAATCTTTAGTGAGTTCATTGTGAGGCTGCGGCGGTGTCATGAAGCTGGTGAGTCGATGGATCCCCAGTCAATTGCTTTAGCGTGCGGGCCATTTCGTGGACCATTTTTTCGAGCCGTTCTAATCGTTCACTGTCTTCTTTGTTTTGTTGTTGTTGTTCACGTTGCTGCGTCTGAAGCCACGAAAAGAATTGCTGCTGCTGCTGCTGCTGCACTTGCAGCTCTTGTGTTAGGTGCTGCTGCTGTGAATTATTTCCTGTAGGTTTAGCTAACTGGACTTGCGCTTGAATATTATGTATGCGATTCTGAGCAGATGCATTTCCATTTTTTACTGTCGAGGCATAGGATAGACCGCCTGCTTCAATTTAACAGCTATGTTGGGAGACAGAGGTTTCTTCCTCTTCAAAATTCAGTTTTCAACATTTTTGAGCTGCCGTCAGTTTTGTAGCAGCATTAATGAGTTCTGGAGCAACAATATTTGCAGAGACAGGTGGGGAGCTGACTGCATGACTGACCATGCATCCGCTAGGGATCGCGCTGCTGATTGGTTACAGTGGAATATATAGTGCTACTAGTAGCGCTAGTAATGTGATTGTTGTTGTTACTGTGCTGAGGTTTTGGGAGTCGATGTATGATAGGCGTTGGTTATTATTAATCTTAGCCCTCAATTCAAAAGGTGTTTTACCAGCTATTTGTAGCATTCTTTCATAATTCATTGGCTTATATCCAAGCTGAGAGTTAGAAAGAATGTTTCTATCCATTTAAATTTATAAAAATTTAAACGCGTTTTTTGGTCCTCTTGAGCGACAACGCGCGGAGAGAGGGGAGATGTTTTGCCCTAACGGGCAACGACTGCAGTCTTATCTCACTGCACTTGTGTTTTGTTTTTGCCAAGCTGCCGACATTGCACAAGACAGCACCCGAAAAGTTTATAACTTGTGCTATTTTTTAGCACACGAAGATAGCAAAATTAAATTGATCAATGCGTTTTTGACTATGCGTGAACTTATCTTGTCGACTTTGATAATTTAATGGTCTTTAAATTTCAAAAATTAAGAACGGAATTATAAGAATGCAATCTTGTCTATAGTTAGCATACTTTTAGGGGCGATCGTGTGAGGCTGTTAGTCCGTTATATCATGGGTTTTTCTTAGGGGCCTTCATTTATATGTGATAAATAAGAATGAGCATATTTAGTAGAACGAGGAAATTGTTGGAACGAATAATTCGCGGCCTGGATATACCCATTGGCTATTGGCCTTGGCCGTAACTTACATAAAAATGTACGTAAAAAAGTGCGTTGTGCCTGACGATAAATTGATCAACGGAGGAGCATTTTACTCAAATGGCACGGTTTACTCACATTGGTCTGTTAAAATAGGTGCGCAGGAATGCAATGGAATTGTGCCGGCATGTTACGTTAAAATAATCGATAACAAATGGAAATTGTGGCGTTATGTAACCACATATTCGAAAGTAATGGCGTTTTGTGTAATAAAAAGCGTTATTATCTTTGAAAAATTGGAATATGAAGCCATAACTGCTGGATTTATGTAATTGCCAGCTACTATGTGACATTTTGTATGTTTTTTCTTGTTAAATTTGAAATTTCAGCAAGCACATGATCTAACAGCGATTTAGATTTGAAGAGAAGGATCGCATAATATAATTTTGATAATTTTCATTTTGGTCAGGGTCAGCGCTTTTGTCAACAGGTAAAAGGTTTTTTATTTTGCACAGTAATCCATCGTGCCACACCTTGTCAAACGCTTGCTGCATGTCAATGAAGACAGCGTTGGGGTACTCTGAGTCGGCAACAGTCTGCAGGATGTGTTTCACCAATCTGTGAACTTGTTCAACTGTCCCATGTCAATGTTGTTGTTGTGCGCGAATAGCTCCACATCTCTACCTTTTACTGCAATGTCGTTGACATTTCAGATGAGAATCTTTAGTGAGTTCATTGTGAGGCTGCGGCGGTGTCATGAAGCTGGTGAGTCGATGGATCCCCAGTCAATTGCTTTAGCGTGCGGGCCATTTCGTGGACCATTTTTTCGAGCCGTTCTAATCGTTCACTGTCTTCTTTGTTTTGTTGTTGTTGTTCACGTTGCTGCGTCTGAAGCCACGAAAAGAATTGCTGCTGCTGCTGCTGCTGCACTTGCAGCTCTTGTGTTAGGTGCTGCTGCTGTGAATTATTTCCTGTAGGTTTAGCTAACTGGACTTGCGCTTGAATATTATGTATGCGATTCTGAGCAGATGCATTTCCATTTTTTACTGTCGACGCATAGGATAGACCGCCTGAGTTACAAGCCTCCTTACCACTAGTTCTCTAAAAGGGGACTCAACATCACACAAACACAAATACATTTATTCCTTGTAAAAACACATAAACACACACGAATGTAAGAAACAGAAAACATAAACAATACAGATCACTTCTGTCTCCACTGTCGAACCGAACAGACGTTTTTTTACTGCAACAAAACCAACACACACTGCTACACCATCCAACTCCCGATGGTAATTGGCGCAGCCGGTTCAGGAATGGATCTACTCATAATTACCCTAAGTATCATAACACCTTATTGCAACATATGCAAAACACAGTAACTATGCACAATTGCTAAATGGAACGAGATCATTCGTTGATAATCGTTACCACATCACAAAACACAAAAAAAAAAAAAAAATATATATATATATATATATATATATATATATATACTTGCATACATATGTACCTAGCTACATACAAATTGGCTTAGGTACAGCTTACAGAATCAATCGCTGATAACTGTAAGGCAACTACAGCATAAAACCCTAATTATGCTTGTATTTTTGCATGGTGAAATCATTCGCTGATAATCGCCACATACAACAACAACAAGAAAAAGGGTACAAATATGTGTATATATACATAATATTCTTTTGAATTTCACAATTCGTCGAAATTATTGAAATAAGTGAAAACTACAAAGTACATACACAAATTTGCGACTCAAGTACATACATATGTATGTACATATGCTTTGTTTCCTCACTCTGTTCTTCCTAACGACGCAATAGACCTAACGGATCCAGGCGCCACCGTTTTAAACCGACGCGTAAAACGTCGCGACGCCGCATTTGCAAAGTATGTGTACGCTGTCGTTCTTTCTTGCTAGGCGACAACGCTGAAAAGTCCGGCGCCACTGATCCTATAAGCACAGTTGCAATAGCAAATAACACCAGCACTAGCAGCAGCCTTTAATTGTTCGCTCATTTATGAAAGCGATCTCGAGTGGTAAAGACGTCGACAGACTAAAATTTTCTCAAAAAGTGTTTGTGAATAAATTTTTCTAAACAAATATTGAAAACAACTAAAAAATTAATTCAGTTATTACGATCATTCAATAAAGACAATCCTATTAAATGTCAAGAAGAAAAACCACAACAAGATCATCTGAAAAGCAAACCCAAAGATTACGGTGTGAAAGCCTTGTTTGCCTAACTAACGGAAACGAAATGGATTCTGGCAACGCCTCGATATCACTTCCCTCTACTATATCGACTTCAAACAGGACGCCTTCAACAATCAGCATGGCCAACATTTCAACAACCCTAAACCCAACCGACATCCTTACCTTCATCAAAGAGCTACCTTCTTTCGACGGAAACCCTAATCAACTGCAGGACTTCATCGTTAACGACGCAGATGTAATTACATTGATTAAAGGAATCGACCGGACATCGTACAGCTCTCTTCTGCTAAGAGCGATCAGGAATAAAATCGGGCTAAGAGCTAATGATGCGTTACAACTGTCCGACACGGGAGTCATCTGGAACGATATCAAAGCCAATCTGATCCAGCATTACGGTAACAAGAAAAGCGAAGCTATGCTTGTTTATGATTTGCAAAACTTTCCTGATAACTTATCTCTAGGTCAACTTTTTTACGGTATTTTAAAAATAAGATCTCAATTAACAGATTGTTTAAAAAACGCTAATCAATACTCCAATGACAAGGCTACACTGTATGACGAAATTTGCTTAAATACCTTCTTAATTGATTTAAGAGAACCTCTTAAAACTCTATCTAAATCTAAAAATCCGAAAAATATTAAGGAAGCCTATGAACAATGCCGTATTGAAAAGACTTTCTATTCTCAAAAACCAAATACTGGCCGGAATATTAGAGCACAAACAATAACCCATTTTCTAACAATAGAAACAATTCACTTAGAAACTATACAGGTTCTCAACCTAAAAATAACAACGACAATAGAAATCCACATTTAAATCCCCTTAACTCAAAAAATATGAGTCAATTTCATAACATTAATGAACCACAACCTCCAACTGAATTCTGTAACATTAACGAGGCAGGAAATTTTCTCGAAACCGCCTCCGAGAATCAACAGGGTACTTAACAAGACAAAAACACGGTTCAACACTCCCTTTCATATGGATTAATTCCATCACAAGCCAACCCATACAATTTTTAATAGATACAGGTTCCACAAATTCATTTATAAGCCCAACTATAGTTCCGTATACCCACCGCAAAACTCTTGATAATCCAATAATTGTCAAAACTGCCCTAAATCAGCACACCATTAAAAGAAAAAACCACGATTCTATCAATTACAGAGTTTAAAGAGGAGATTGAGGTAGAGTTTCTTCTTTTCGATTTTCATCCACATTTTAAAGGTCTATTTGGGATGGATGTTCTATAGAAAATTAAAGGCCAATATTAATTTAGACCATTTTTTTCTTGAAACTCCAAAATCACGTATAAAAATATGTACACAAGACAACCCAGTAACCGAAGTATACGTTATTCCAGCTTTATCAAAAGTTTTAATAAACCTCCCGGTCCAAGTGAAGCAAGGTGACTTTTACAATCAACAGACATCGTACAACAAATACTTAGAGATATCAGAAGGACTTTATAATTCAGTAAACGGATATAGCAATTTGTTAGTGATAAATACGTCTTTAGAAGATCAGCAATTATATTTAGAACAGCCATTAGAAACCATTCCCTATGATCAAAATCACTTTGTTGAAATACACAATATAACTTCAGATAACCAGAATCCCCAACATATCCACAAACACGTCACCACATTAAAAACTGATCACCTTAACCCCGAAGAAAAAACTGCATTAATGCAACTTTGTAGTAAATATACAGATATTTTCTATGACGATAGTCAAAAATTAACATTCACGAGTGATATAAAACATTATATACGCACAACTGACGATACGCCAACCTTTGTCAAACCCTATCGATATCCTTTCGCCTTAAAGAAAGAAGTAAGAGACCAAATAGATTCCATGTTAAAGCAAGATATAATCCAAACCAGCTATTCACCTTGGAGTGCCCCAGTTTGGCTAGTCCCAAAGAAATCAAAGCCTAATGAAACACGAAAATGGAGATTAGTTTTAGACTATCGCAAACTCAATGAAAAAACAATTTCAGACCGCTACCCCATTCCAAATATTAACGACATTTTAGATCAACTAGGTAAATCCAATTACTTCTCAACTCTCGACCTAGCCAGTGGATTCCATCAGATTGAAATGAACCAGGCAGATAGAAACAAAACAGCATTTACAGTCGAGGGTGGTCACTATGAGTTCGTCCGCATGCCGTTCGGGTTGAAAAATGCACCTGCGACATTCCAAAGAGTGATGGACCATATCCTTGGAACTCTAGTAGGTTCTATTTGCCTAGTATACCTGGACGACATTATCATTTTTTCGACATCTCTGCAAAAACACCTGACTGATATAAGAAAAGTATTTGATAGGCTTAGATCCGCTAACTTCAAGTTACAAATCGCAAAATCTGATTTCCTTCGAAGAGAGGTCAATTTTCTTGGTCATATAGTGACCCAAGATGGAGTCAAACCCAATCCCAACAAGATAAAATCTATTCAGGAGTTCCCCATTCCGAAAAACAGGAAACAGATTAAATCGTTCCTCGGGCTCCTTGGGTATTATCGAAAATTTATTAAAGACTTTGCCCGCATAACAAAGCCACTATCACAACAATTAAAAGGTACAAAAGCAGTAACCATTGACGAAGAATACTGTAAAGCCTTTGAGTTTTGCAAGACTTTACTTTGTAACAATCCGATATTAACTTATCCAAATTTTGACGAAACATTTATATTAACCACCGACGCAAGCAATTACGCCATTGGCGCTGTTTTATCCCAAAAATTGTCCGGAAGTGACAAACCTATCTCTTATGCAAGTCGTACGTTATCTGATGAAGAAACACGTTATTCAGCTACCGAAAAAGAAATGCTTGCAGTTCATTGGGCAGTTAAACACTTTAAGCCTTACTTATTTGGGAAGAAATTTATTTTAGTTTCAGATCACAAACCATTAACATGGAACACAGGGCCATTTTCCACCAACGATAAAGTCGCTCGTTGGAAATTACAGTTACTGGAGTACGAGTTCGAATTTAAATACAAAAAAGGTTCTCAGAACGTTGTTGCAGATGCACTGAGTCGTATTCGACCCGAAACAGATATTAACATTAATAACGTAGATGTAGAAAATTTCAATAGCCTTTCAAACAGCATCCCTACGTCTGAAAAACCACTCAACGATTTTAGTTGGCAGATTATTTTAACTGAAGGCATTCCTGCTTCTTGTAAGGTTTCCAACCCCTTCAAAAACAAATTAAGACAAACAATCACAGAACCCACCTTTAACACAGACAATGTACTAGACATTTTAAAAAAAACATTAAAGCCTAACAGGATATTTACAATTTATACATGAGACTACATTTTTAAAATAGTGCAAGACGTGTTTTCCAAACATTTTTCACACAGTAAACTTTTTAAATTGCTTAGGTGTAAAACTGTCCTAAATGATATCACTAATACTACAGACCAAGAAAAAATTATCAATGATTATCACAATAATAGCAATCACCGGGGTATCGACGAAACATTATTGCACCTTAAAAGAAAATTTTACTTCCCATATATGAAAAGTAAAATAGCAAAAGTAATAAAAAGTTGCGAAGTCTGCCTCACACTTAAATATGATAGACAACCACAAAGACCACCCTTTGAAATTCCAGAAACCCCTTGCAAACCAATGGACATAATCCATATAGATAATGGTATATACAAAAACAAAAACTATAACCTTACACTTATAATAATTCTCGAAATTCATTTGCCTATCCCATACCTAACAGAACTGCATAAACGTCGTTAATTCCATGAAACAGTTTTTTAGTCTTTTTGGAACACCTAAGAAACTAATCTAACCAAGGTGCAGAATTTTCCGGCAGTATATTTAAAGATTTCTGTAATCAATACGACATCCAATCCATACAACTTCTTTCCAACAGTCGTCCAGCACTCCCCAGTAGAACGACTGCATTCCACACCTATGTAAATACGCAATAATCACTACAAAGAAGACACTCCTTTTGAAAACTTCTCACGTGGACGCAACAATCTATAACAAACAATTACTGAATACTTGACATTAACGACATAAAATATTTACAAAAACTAAATTACTTCCAACCAAATTATACCAAAGGTTAAAGAAATCTTACAAACAAAAGCTAAAAACAATCTAATAAACTTAAAAGTTAGAAAATCCACAACACCTCTGTCCACCAATATTATATTCAGAAAGAAAACCGAGAATAAGTTAACACCAATTCTCCAAGCATAAGTTTTATTCGATAACGGTAACACTCTAGTTACTACACGCTCACAAAAAATACATAAATCTAAAATAAGGCGAGCAACAAAAAATAAAAAAAAATGAAAAAAATTGTTATAATTTTAAGTTTCAACACATGCTATCCTTTGTAATTATATAAGAAAAGAAAAAGTATATGAATGATCCTTCTGTATTAGTTCACTAAGACCGCTAATTCCCAACAATTGATCAAATCCCAACCGCTTTATTCTGGGGAGGAGGAGTTACAAGCCCCCTTACCACTAGTTCTCTAAAAGGGGACTCAACATCACACAAACACAAATACATTTATTCCTTGTAAAAACACATAAACACATACGAATGTAAGAAACAGAAAACATAAACAATAAAGATCACTTCTGTCTCCACTGTCGAACCGAACAGACGTTTGTTTTACTGCAACAAAACCAACACACACACTTCTACACCATCCAGCTCCCGATGGTAATTGGCGCAGCCGGTTCAGGAATGGATCTACTCATAATTACCCTAAGTATCATAACACCTTTTTGCAACATATGCAAAACACAGTAACTATGCACAATTGCTAAATGGAACGAAATCATTCGTTGATAATCGTTACCACATCACAAAAAAAAAAAAAAAATAAAAATATATATATATATATATATATATATATATATATATATACTATGCATACATATGTACCTAGGTACATATGCGTACATATGTACATACAAATTGGCTTAGGTACAGCCTACAGAATCAATCGCTGATAACTGTAAGGCAACTACAGCATAAAACCCTAATTATGCTTGTATTTTTGCATGGTGAAATCATTCGCTGATAATCGCCACATACAACAACAACAAGAAAAAGGGTACAAATATGTGTATATATACATAATATTCTTTTGAATTTCACAATTCGTCGAAATTATTGAAATAAGTCAAAACTACAAAGTACATACACAAATTTGCGACTCAAGTACATACATATGTATGTACATATGCTTTGTTTCCTCACTCTGTTCTTCCTAACGACGCAATAGACCTAACGGATCCAGGCGCCACCGTTTTAAACCGACGCGTAAAACGTCGCGACGCCGCATTTGCAAAGTATGTGTACGCTGTCGTTCTTTCTTGCTAGGCGACAACGCTGAAAAGTCCGGCGCCACTGATCCTATAAGCACAGTTGCAATAGCAAATGACACCAGCACTAGCAGCAGCCTTTAATTGTTCGCTCATTTATGAAAGCGATCTCGAGTGGTAAAGACGTCGACAGACTAAAATTTTCTCAAAAAGTGTTTGTGAATAAATTTTTCTAAACAAATATTGAAAACAACTAAAAAATTAATTCAGTTATTACGATCATTCAATAAAGACAATCCTATTAAATGTCAAGAAGAAAAACCACAACAAGATCATCTGAAAAGCAAACCCAAAGATTACGGTGTGAAAGCCTTGTTTGCCTAACTAACGGAAACGAAATGGATTCTGGCAACGCCTCGATATCACTTCCCTCTACTATATCGACTTCAAACAGGACGCCTTCAACAATCAGCATGGCCAACATTTCAACAACCCTAAACCCAACCGACATCCTTACCTTCATCAAAGAGCTACCTTCTTTCGACGGAAACCCTAATCAACTGCAGGACTTCATCGTTAACGTAGAAGAAGTAATTACATTGATTAAAGGAATCGACCAGACACCGTACAGCTCTCTTCTGCTAAGAGCGATCAGGAATAAAATCGTGGGAAGAGCTAATGATGCGTTACAACTGTCCGACACGGGAGTCATCTGGAACGATATCAAAGCCAATCTGATCCAGCATTACGGTAACAAGAAAAGCGAAGCTATGCTTGTTTATGATTTGCAAAACTTTCCTGATAACTTATCTCTAGGTCAACTTTTTTACGGTATTTTAAAAATAAGATCTCAATTAACAGATTGTTTAAAAAACGCTAATCAATACTCCAATGACAAGGCTACACTGTATGACGAAATTTGCTTAAATACCTTCTTAATTCATTTAAGAGAACCTCTTAAAACTCTAGTTAAATCTAAAAATCCGAAAAATATTAAGGAAGCCTATGAACAATGCCGTATTGAAAAGACTTTCTATTCTCAAAAACCAAATACTGGCCGGAATATTAGAGCACAGACAGCACCATATTCACACCCCCAAAATATAAGAAATCAATCAAACAATAACCCATTTTCTAACAATAGAAACAATTCACTTAGAAACTATACAGGTTCTCAACCTAAAAATAACAACGACAATAGAAATCCACATTTAAATCCCCTTAACTCAAAAAATATGAGTCAATTTCATAACATTAATGAACAACAACCTTCAACTGAATTCTGTAACATTAACGAGGCAGGAAATTTTCTCGAAACCGCCTCCGAGAATCAACAGGGTACTTAACAAGACAAAAACACGGTTCAACACTCCCTTTCATATGGATTAATTCCATCACAAGCCAACCCATACAATTTTTAATAGATACAGGTTCCACAAATTCATTTATAAGCCCAACTATAGTTCCGTATACCCACCGTAAAACTCTTGATAATCCAATAATTGTCAAAACTGCCCTAAATCAGCACACCATTAAAGAAAAAACCACGATTCTATCAATTACAGAGTTTAAAGAGGAGATTGAGGTAGAGTTTCTTCTTTTCGATTTTCATCCACATTTTAAAGGTCTATTTGGGATGGATGTTCTTAGAAAATTAAAGGCCAATATTAATTTAGACCATTTTTTTCTTGAAACTCCAAAATCACGTATAAAAATATGTACACAAGACAACCCAGTAACCGAAGTATACGTTATTCCAGCTTTATCAAAAGTTTTAATAAACCTCCCGGTCCAAGTGAAGCAAGGTGACTTTTACAATCAACAGACATCGTACAACAAATACTTAGAGATATCAGAAGGACTTTATAATTCAGTAAACGGATATAGCAATTTGTTAGTGATAAATACGTCTTTAGAAGATCAGCAATTATATTTAGAACAGCCATTAGAAACCATTCCCTATGATCAAAATCACTTTGTTGAAATACACAATATAACTTCAGATAACCAGAATCCCCAACATATCCACAAACACGTCACCACATTAAAAACTGATCACCTTAACCCCGAAGAAAAAACTGCATTAATGCAACTTTGTAGTAAATATACAGATATTTTCTATGACGATAGTCAAAAATTAACATTCACGAGTGATATAAAACATTATATACGCACAACTGACGATACGCCAACCTTTGTCAAACCCTATCGATATCCTTTCGCCTTAAAGAAAGAAGTAAGAGACCAAATAGATTCCATGTTAAAGCAAGATATAATCCAAACCAGCTATTCACCTTGGAGTGCCCCAGTTTGGCTAGTCCCAAAGAAATCAAAGCCTAATGAAACACGAAAATGGAGATTAGTTTTAGACTATCGCAAACTCAATGAAAAAACAATTTCAGACCGCTACCCCATTCCAAATATTAACGACATTTTAGATCAACTAGGTAAATCCAATTACTTCTCAACTCTCGACCTAGCCAGTGGATTCCATCAGATTGAAATGAACCAGGCAGATAGAAACAAAACAGCATTTACAGTCGAGGGTGGTCACTATGAGTTCGTCCGCATGCCGTTCGGGTTGAAAAATGCACCTGCGACATTCCAAAGAGTGATGGACCATATCCTTGGAACTCTAGTAGGTTCTATTTGCCTAGTATACCTGGACGACATTATCATTTTTTCGACATCTCTGCAAAAACACCTGACTGATATAAGAAAAGTATTTGATAGGCTTAGATCCGCTAACTTCAAGTTACAAATCGCAAAATCTGATTTCCTTCGAAGAGAGGTCAATTTTCTTGGTCATATAGTGACCCAAGATGGAGTCAAACCCAATCCCAACAAGATAAAATCTATTCAGGAGTTCCCCATTCCGAAAAACAGGAAACAGATTAAATCGTTCCTCGGGCTCCTTGGGTATTATCGAAAATTTATTAAAGACTTTGCCCGCATAACAAAGCCACTATCACAACAATTAAAAGGGACAAAAGCAGTAACCATTGACGAAGAATACTGTAAAGCCTTTGAGTTTTGCAAGACTTTACTTTGTAACAATCCGATATTAACTTATCCAAATTTTGACGAAACATTTATATTAACCACCGACGCAAGCAATTACGCCATTGGCGCTGTTTTATCCCAAAAATTGTCCGGAAGTGACAAACCTATCTCTTATGCAAGTCGTACGTTATCTGATGAAGAAACACGTTATTCAGCTACCGAAAAAGAAATGCTTGCAGTTCATTGGGCAGTTAAACACTTTAAGCCTTACTTATTTGGGAAGAAATTTATTTTAGTTTCAGATCACAAACCATTAACATGGAACACAGGGCCATTTTCCACCAACGATAAAGTCGCTCGTTGGAAATTACAGTTACTGGAGTACGAGTTCGAATTTAAATACAAAAAAGGTTCTCAGAACGTTGTTGCAGATGCACTGAGTCGTATTCGACCCGAAACAGATATTAACATTAATAACGTAGATGTAGAAAATTTCAATAGCCTTTCAAACAGCATCCCTACGTCTGAAAAACCACTCAACGATTTTAGTTGGCAGATTATTTTAACTGAAGGCATTCCTGCTTCTTGTAAGGTTTCCAACCCCTTCAAAAACAAATTAAGACAAACAATCACAGAACCCACCTTTAACACAGACAATGTACTAGACATTTTAAAAAAAAACATTAAAGCCTAACAGGACATTTACAATTTATACATTAGACTACATTTTTAAAATAGTGCAAGACGTGTTTTCCAAACATTTTTCACACAGTAAACTTTTTAAATTGCTTAGGTGTAAAACTGTCCTAAATGATATCACTAATACTACAGACCAAGAAAAAATTATCAATGATTATCACAATAATAGCAATCACCGGGGTATCGACGAAACATTATTGCACCTTAAAAGAAAATTTTACTTCCCATATATGAAAAGTAAAATAGCAAAAGTAATAAAAAGTTGCGAAGTCTGCCTCACACTTAAATATGATAGACAACCACAAAGACCACCCTTTGAAATTCCAGAAACCCCTTGCAAACCAATGGACATAATCCATATAGATATATATACAATAAACAAAAACTATAACCTTACACTTATAGATAAATTCTCAAAATTCGCTTGTGCCTATCCCATACCTAACAGAACCTGCATAAACGTCGTTAATTCCATGAAACAGTTTTTTAGTCTTTTTGGAACACCTAAGAAACTAATCTATGACCAAGGTGCAGAATTTTCCGGCAGTATATTTAAAGATTTCTGTAATCAATACGACATCCAATGCCATACAACTTCTTTCCAACAGTCGTCCAGCAACTCCCCAGTAGAACGACTGCATTCCACACTTACGGAAATCTATAGAATAATCACAGAATTAAAAAAAAAAATACAAACAAACAAATAAACACGAAGAAACTCTTTTTGAAACACTTCTCACGTACAATAACGCCATACATTCATCTACAAAATACAAACCTTTTGAACTTTTCACTGGACGCACACATATTTTTGAACAAACAATTAAATACGACACTAACCATGAATATTTACAAAAATTAAATTACTTCCAATCAAAATTATACCAAGAGGTTAAAGAAATCTTACAAACAAAAGCTAAAAACAATCTAGATAAACTTAATAAAGTTAGAAAATCCACAACACCTCTGTCCACCAATGATATTATATTCAGAAAAGAAAACCGTAGAAATAAGTTAACACCAAGATTCTCCAAGCATAAAGTTTTACTCGATAACGGTAACACTCTAGTTACTACACGCTCACAAAAAATACATAAATCTAAAATAAGGCGAGCAACAAAAAAATAAAAAAAAAAAAAATGAATAAAAATTGTTATAATTTTAAGTTTCAACACATGCTATCCTTTGTAATTATATAAGAAAAAAAAAATGTATATGAAATAGATCCTTCTGTATTAGTGTCACTAAAGACCGCTAAATTTGCCCAATCATATTTGATCAAATCCCAACCGCTTTATTCTGGGGAGGGAGGAGTTACAAGCCCCCTTACCACTAGTTCTCTAAAAGGGGACTCAACATCACACAAACACAAATACATTTATTCCTTGTAAAAACACATAAACACATACGAATGTAAGAAACAGAAAACATAAACAATAAAGATCACTTCTGTCTCCACTGTCGAACCGAACAGACGTTTTTTACTGCAACAAAACCAACACACACACTTCTACACCATCCAGCTCCCGATGGTAATTCATGCTCCAATTTAACAGCTATGTTGGGAGACAGTTGTTCCTCTTCAAAATTCGGTTTTCAACATTTTTGAGCTGCCGTCAGTTTTGTAGCAGCATTAATGAGTTCTGGAGCAACAATATTTGCAGAGACAGGTGGGGAGCTGACTGCATGACTGACCATGCATCCGCTAGG